>CAXKVW010000127.1:600000-1121400 GCA_964058825.1 Carex arenaria
ATGCTTGACCCAGGGATAAAAAAGGAAGATGGTTATGTTGTATATGAAAGTGGCTCAGAAAATGATGTATGGGTCAAAAAGTCTGATGGAACCCCTTATGTCGGTATATATGCATTAACCAAATTCTGTACCTTTTCTCAGATCAATAGATAAAGAGTTTATCAGTATAAATTTACTATATTGGTTTTCTCTCTTCTTTTTGTTTATTCTTTTTCCAGGTGATGTATGGCCTGGGCCTTGTGTTTTCCCTGACTATACACAAGAAAAGACTCGTTCATGGTGGGCACAACTTGTGAACAGCTTCATATCAAATGGTGTTGATGGATTATGGAATGATATGAATGAACCTGCAGTTACAGTAAATCCTCGAACTTTTTCTAACTTTTTTTCTGGACTTTAGTATTACTACTCAGTTTAATTTCTTCAAGGAATTAGGTTCTTTTTCGTACTTGGCAATGGAATAACTAAAATTTCGATGATGTGCAGAGTGTGACTAAAACAATGCCAGAGAGCAACATCCACAGAGGTGATGACAACCTTGGAGGCCAACAAAATCATACTTTCTATCACAATGTAAATTTTTTAAACAACATTTATGTTCATTCTTCATTGTGGGTTTAATTTCTTCACATTTCGTTAAATAATGTTGGAGTATTCATTTAGGTTTATGGAATGCTGATGGTAAGGTCAACCCATGAGGGGTTGAAATTGGGTAGTCCAACAAAGAGGCCTTTTGTTCTCACTCGAGCCGGATTTGTGGGGAGCCAAAGGTATGCTGCCACCTGGACTGGTGATAACTTGTCAAATTGGGAGCACTTGCACATGAGTTTGTCCATGGTACTACAATTGGTAAGTTAAATTCATGAACTTAGATATGAAATCCTTCATACAAAGTTCACTTTCTTTTTTATGATGGTCTCTTCTTCTTTACTGTTTTTGTCAGGGCCTAAGTGGACAGCCATTTTCAGGACCTGATATAGGCGGTTTTGCGGGAAATGCTACTCCTAAACTCTTTGGAAGGTGGATGGGAATTGGTGCAATGTTTCCCTTTTCTCGTGGCCATTCTGAAAAAGGGACCCCTGATCATGAGCCCTGGTCTTTCGGAGAAGAGGCAAGTACAAATATTGGTCTATCTATGTTTAAAACTCTTAAATATGATTAATTTCTTATGTCTGACAAGACAAATATTTGTCATAGTGTGAAGAAGTATGTCGTCTTGCATTGTTAAGGAGGTCTCGGTTGATACCACATCTATACACATTATTTTACTTGGCTCACACCAAGGGCATTCTGGTTGCAGCTCCCACCTTCTTTGCTGGTATATATTTTTTTCCCCTCTTGTGTTTAGTATTTGCTTTTATGCTGAACCTTTAGTGGAGTATATGTAATTTTGGGTTTCTTTTAGATCCACAGGACCAAAAGCTTCGGACTGTTGAAGATTCTTTTCTGCTGGGACCCATCCTTGTTTGTTGCAGGTAACCGATTCCTAAGATGGACCTTAATTACAATTTTAGAGAATATCTCCTTTTCTTTTTGTATAAATGAAATCGAAAGATGAGCTCAAAATTGTTATGCATGTACATTGCAGCACATTGTCAGATAAAGGTACACATGAGTTGTCTCACCTTATTCCAAAGGGCATATGGTTACCCTTCGATTTTGGAGATTCACATGCTGTAAGTCCAGACCATGAAAACTCCAAGTTCATACTCTTTGAGGAAGAAATTTCTCTTTAGCCTATTGAATACTTCAGCTTTATAAGAAGGAAGTGTTTTGTTTATTTAGGACCTTCCTATATTGTACTTGCAAGGAGGAGCAATACTTCCTGTTGGACTCCCTTACAATCATGTTAGTGAAGCTAATCCACAGGATGATTTGACACTTTTTGTTGCATTGGACAAAGATGGTACTATTTCTTTGATCTTTCTCAAACAAGAGAAAAACTCTGGTCTTCTTACTTCAATATGTTAAATAATAGAAAAAAGTTCCTCTTATCAAAGAGACTGAACCCACCCCCACCCCCACCCCAACCCTCCCACACACCAACACCAACACCTCCCCAAAGCCAAAGAAAGGGAAGGAAGGTGAAAAGCAAGAGCACAAATTTTAAATATATATATAAAATGTATGGAGCAGCCCATGCTATACATCCATATATTCGTTTTCAATGTCCGGATAGTCAAATCGAACCACACAACATGATTTCAATAAGGAAATATATTTGGAGACCAAATTTTATATATATTTTTATAATTTGTTTAATATTGTTTTAGATAGATAGAAAATTCTAAAGAGACCATCCAAAAAGTGATTTTAACCTATCTACAAAAATAGTAAACAAATTCTAAAATCTATAAAAGTTTGATCTTCAAGTGCATTTTAGATCATGTTGAGCGGTTTGAATCGACTGTCTGAACTTTGAAAATGGATGCATGCTTTCCTGTTTGCAAGTCTAAAATTGACCTGTTTGTAACATTCTTGAACAGGTAGAGCTCAAGGTGTGCTATTTGAAGATGATGGTGATGGATACGGGTACACTAATGGGGAGTATCTGTTGACTTATTATTTCGCCGAAAATAATTCCTCAGTTGTGACTGTAAAAGTTTCTAAAACTGAAGGTTCATGGAAGCGGCCGGCACGTATTCTTCACATACATCTCTTGCTAGGAGGCTATGCCATGGTCCACTCTCCCTTTCATCTACCCTTATTAACATATGGAGTTCAAATTCAAGGTTGAATTTGATTTTTTTTCTTTTCTTGGAAATGGATTCTTCAGGTTAGTGCAGATTGTATGGATGGAGGGGAAGTGCACATCCCAATACCTTCTACTTTGGAGTTGTCTAAACTGATGGCAGCTAGTGAAAAAGAGCATAAGAAACATCTAGGTACAGTCTGAACTTTAAAGTTTTTTCAATTTGATGACATCAAACTCAGAATACTAGGCCTTTACATTGTAAGGACCTAACTGGTGTCTGGCATGATGGACCTTGATTTTAAATGCAACCAATCAACCAAGCCTTTATTCACAAACAAATTGGGGCAGGCTAGAAATGAAACCCGACTGGAGTCACAGAGCCTGATTTTAAATAAAATTGTTTCAAAATTAATTACTAAGTTTTTCTTTAAAAGAAAGGTCTTTATATCATATTATGAATTATGCAGAGTGTGTGAAGGCCATATCTGATGTAGACAAGCAGCCGGGACAGAAGAAAATTGAGCTTTCAACAACTCCTGTTGATCTGAAGAGTGGTGATTGGTCTCTCAAATTGGTGCCTTGGATTGGTGGTCGTGTTATTTCCATGACCCATCTGCCCTCTGGTAAAATTTTAATATTTTCTTAATTATTTACACATTGTTTTGTAGTCAGCAATTTTACTACTTTCAAATAAAATTCAATCTAACACAAAAGCTTATTGAGCAATACAAAATTTAATTTGGTTATTTTATACTAAACACAACTTACAGGTATGCAGTGGCTACGCAGCAGAGTTGAGAGTGGTGGATATGAAGAGTACAGTGGTCCAGAATACTGGTCTGCTGGATGCACTGAGGAGTATAAAGTTGTTAGGTATTAGTTATGAAGAATCTCACATTATGAACAATTTTTCGTTTCTTCTTTAATTACTTAATAACAAATCTAAGTTTTTTCTAGTAAATGCTACTATAGTTGTAACTATTAGCAGAATATGCAATAATCATTTTATTATGGAATGTTATATAGTAAGGACCTTGAGCAGTCTGGAGAGCAGGAATCAATTTGCATGGAAGGCGATATTGGTGGAGGCTTAATTATCCAACGTCACATTTCAATTTTGAAGAATAATCCAAAAGTTCTTCAGTTTGACTCCAGCATTGTTGCTCAGAGTGTCGGTGCTGGTTCTGGTGGCTTTTCCAGGTTTATAAATTATATATCTGTGTCATTTTAACATTCATCTATTGGACATGATTCAAGATGTACTATTTCATATATGCCGGGAATTTATACTTAGTTGCTGGTTCTCTATCTTTCTTTGCACTAAACTATTTTTGTGCTGATGAAAGGATGAGTGCTGATGAACTGTTTTTTTTTTTTTTTGGAAGGTTGGTTTGCTTGAGAGTTCATCCCACATTCACCCTCTTGAACCCAACTGAAGTCATAGTTTCTTTCAAATCAATTCATGGATTCAATCATGAGATTTCACCTGAATCAGAGGGGAAGTCCTTCGAGGGAGATCTCCTCCCAAATGGTAACTAAGATTTATATTAGTAGGTTAAAATTTACAATTGAATTTAGACAACAATTCTCAGTAGTGTTCTGGATTGGAAAATTGTAGGCGAATGGATGCTTGTGGATAAATGTGCAGGTTTAAGCCTGATCAACCGCTTTGATACGAGTCAGGTGAGTAAATGCCTGGTGCATTGGGGCACAGGTACTGTCAACTTGGAGCTGTGGTCAGAGGAGAAGCCAGTTTCCAAAGAAACACCTCTGAAAATTCTTCATTCCTATGAAGTCATCAAGGCGAGTAGCTAGAGGAGCCATTAGGCATGTTTATAAGAGAACCGTCATCTAGTTGTGTTTGTAAGTTATCACCTATCTTAAAGTTTTGAAGGCCAAATTATTGAATGATAATGTACTGTTATACTTGGGCTCCTGGTCAGATCCTTCCGCAGTATTCCTCTCATGAAATCTAGTAAATATCATCCTGGTAGCTACAATAATTTGTGTATTTATCTCAAAAATGCAAAACCTTGTAACAAGAAACAAAAATTAGTCCAATGAAAAGTTGGCTCTGGTTGTAAATATTTTTCTCTTTTTAATATATTCCTAAGTGGGTACCCAACCTGCTAACCTTAAAAAAAAAAAAAATTGACTCTGACAACTAAAAAATTTAACAACAGTCTCCTTAACGGTTGTTCATATATCAATTGATGAGAGGAGACTGTTTGTGAAGTTCAAACAGTGAGCTTCGCATCTTTGTAAACCAGTGAAGTAAAGAGGCAAGTTTACTCTCTGAAATGCATTAGTAAAAAAAAAAAAAAGGATATTCAGTTTAAAAACTGGGAAGCTACTGCCCAAAGAAAATATGTAGAACAATTATTGTCGTGAATTGGAAAGATACATGCACATTTCATCTATTTGATATTTTGCTTGCTATTCGGTTCAGTAGTATCATGGGTATACCGGGCCTTGTTCGGTTGCACGTGGGGAATGAGAATGGGTTGGAGTTGGGGTCCATTTTGAACTAACAAAATACTGTGCGCGTGAGAAAAAAAAAATCAGTCTGAGACCTTATTCGGATGATTACTGTTGCCGTGGGAAGAAAAAAATTCACTCATAGTGAATTTTTTTTCCCATGCACACAGTATTTTTTTTCTATTCAAAATGGATCCCAACCCATTTCCCTTCCCATTTCCCACTGGCATCTGAACAGGGCCTGAGTGAATTTTTTTTTCCCACGCGTACAGTAACTGCCAAACAGGTCCTTACTGAATATCTGTCAACTTGACAGCCACCTGTCAAGCTTTTAAAAAAAAAAAAAAAAAAAGAGTATCCATTAGGTATCGCATGTAGCTGGGTGAAATCCAACCAAACAATTTTAATCCCGGGGTCTTTGAGATTCGTGTCAGATTAAAATAAACAGTCCGGATCTCAATCTACTAGGTCAGGTACCTGACTGAGCTGAATTCCTTTTTACGCCCCAAAGGCAATAGCTGGTACCACCACAAGCGCTTACCTTTCTTTTTAGTGAATACAAGTTCATAAACATACCTGGAGAGTACGGTCTCTTATTCGGTTTGGCGTGCAATCCAAGTTTCAACAGGAGAGAATTTTTCTGAATCAACAAGATAATTTCTGTCTTGGTAGAGGATTAATTGAGTAAAATTGTCAAAAAATAGTATATAAATAACATATAGATAGAGGATTAATTGAGTAAAATTGTTCATTAATTAATTTTTTAATAATTAATATCAACACAGTATACAATTCTAACTAAATGACAAAACAAAAATTGTTCATGTAATTTGTATGAAGTGTCAGAGCTAGAAATTTTTGTTATATGTTCATTTTTTTTAGTTAAAATGTTATTTATGTAAATGTTTTTATTCTGAAATTTAGTTTAGCATTTTTCGTATTCAGATCTAGGCTATAAAAAAAATAGACAACCGCTAAGATTTATAAAGCATTGGTGTGTCATCGTGCTTTTGCAATAAAAAATCGAGGCACTTGTGCTGGGATTAACTAGGGTATGAAGAATCGGTGCGTCATCACTCATCAAAGCTTTTGCAATAAAATATCGATGCATTGTTCCAAGCTTTAAATGGCCATAATTTGACTGTTTTACCACAATTACGTTGGTAGAAAACCCTGATTTAAACATCGATGCATTGTTCGAAACTCAAAAGCCTTCAGACCTTGAAAGAATGAAATTTGCAAAAAAAAAAAAAAAAAAAAACATTTAAGTCCTCAAAACTTAATTGAAGTTTTTTCTAATTATGCAGTCCGCTAATTAGTCATTAGAAAATTTTATTTTACAATAATAAACATTCTAAAATTGAGTATCAATATTACAAAAAAAATAAGGAGCATCATTTACTTCTTCTTTTTTACTTGAACTAATACAATATTGTTGTATTGTTTTGTCATTTAAACAGAGTTATATACAGATATATTAATCATTAAAACAATAATTGATGAACAATTATACTCCTCAATTAATCCTTCATCCATATTATATTTGTTTGAGAATTTTTTTTTTTTTTTGAAAAAACAAAGAGGGCCCAGATTCTAGGCAGTTGTCTAGGAAATTAACCGTTTTAAAAAAAAAAAAATGAGGAAATTTGTGTAATTTTTTATTTAATTGGAGGATATAATAAAAAAAAATTGCGTAGTTCTTCCCTCTATAAAGAAAGACAGATATTATATATGCAATGGAAAGTAAAATTATAGTTTCACATATTACATGATCAATGCCATTCGGGGCATGTTTATGTACTTGTTTATAACTCAAGTAGAAGTTTGGTAAGATTTTACATACAATGCCCGCTAACTCTGCTCGATCCGTTTTCATTTCAACTAAATTATAAGATTATTGACAGTTCGAAGATGTATCAATAAACAGCAACAAAGGGCATGAGCACTGATCCCATCCAAAGCTTTCCATCCTTCTCTTCGACCTCACTGACTGCCTTGACAACCTTTCTTTGCCGATCCTCCAAAATTTCTAGAAGTTCCCCTTCTGGGCTGTATTTCACAACGGCCCCATGGAGTCGACCTCCTATTAGTGCAAAATACTGGTACTTCGCTGGGATGGGAAGCTTTAGTACAATCTTCCGCAAACCCGGATGACGACTGAAGAAGTGTGTATACGCATTTCGCATGAAATGAAGTGCTACCCAAAATTCACCTTTATCATTTGTTCTAACATTGTCTGGGAATCCATGCAGTATTGCAAAAACCTCTGAGGTTCCAGCTTTCTCTCCTTTTAACCAGTACCTGCTCAGCCTGCATTTTAGCATTTTTGGGCATTATTTTTCTGGGGCCAAAATCACATTTCTCAAACTAATACAATTGGACTTTGCTAAAAAAAAATTGGGTCTTTTTTGTTTCTTTTCTTATGCGTTTTTTTTTCGCAACAGTGAAGGCCAAAGTTGTATTTGCTAGCGGTTATTTGCCAGATTTGTGGTTTTGTACTATAACAGTTGCAAAAACTAAAATGGTCTGATAAAGAGCTTGCTAACCTGCCAAGTGGTCCCTCGCAAAACACTAAGAATGATTTGTCCTTGCTCATGGATACACCATTTGGCATGTAGAGATCCCGGAGAAGAACTGTCGTTTCCTCTTCCTTGGGATCGTACTTCAAGAGCCGTCCTGTAGGCTCGCCTGTTAAAATTTGCTGAACAAAGTTCCTGTAAAATTTCGATTTCTAAATGTTATCATTAGCCATATTCATCACGGCATTGCAATCACAGGTTATTGTTAGGATAGGTCTGAAGGTTTTACAGAAAATATAGCAAAAGAGCAATATCGGAGTGGCTTATTGCGCCAGGGTATATATCAAATCAAGTTAATCCTTGTAACTTGGCAATTGCCGTATATGGCTTTGATTAATTAAATTGTTGCAATAAAATGCTCCAAAGTAAAAGTTCAGACTTGCTCAAGATCTCAGCCAAATGTCTCCCCTTCCGTGAAGTTTCTTTCAAATAATTTTTTTTTGAAAAATTAAACATTAGACCTAAACGTCCAATAATTAATAAAACACTTGGACTATGCAAGTAATACACTGTATTAGATCTAGCCTTAAATTCCCGCAATTATACCAAAATTAAACATGAAGAAACAGAACAGACAATAGCTTAAGGCATGCACCAATTAGTCAACCTAAGATGTCTTAAATTAATAAATTTGTGAATAGCAAAAAACTTTTTTTTGACCTCGAGTTTTCCTCATATTCAGAAGTTTTGAGACTGATTAATAAACTTTGATGTAAGAAAATAAGATATTACCTTCTCTGGAATCTGGCACTGCTGTCAGTGAAGTAAACATTGTCGTCCTCATCCAAGTCCAAATCATTTGTAAATTTGAAAGGCACACCATCAGCTTCTGTAGCCAGTGATGTGGTTAGACCGCCTTCTGGACCTACTTTCAACAAACCAAAGTAAACATCGGCAATGTACAGGTCTCCTGTCTTCTTGTTAAACCGCAGACCCAAAGGCCGGCCACAGATATGCTCGGTTTTCAAGTAGCTGAATGCTGAGGGCTTGGGGTCACACAGCTCTGATCTGCAATATATTTTGGGAATATCAAAACAGAAAGACGACTAACTGATACAACCATGCTGAATATTTTCTAAGGTCTTTTTTGGGCACAGCAGTACTGCTGAGAGAGAGATTCAATTGGTACAACCCCGTATGGGTCTTTTGATTGACTGAATGACTCGGTACAACCTGGTAAGGATCTTGGAAATCCTATCCTGTCAGTTTTTCTTATATATCTCTTATAAGCCACTAGTACAATATAATTGTGTGTCGGCATGTGTAAAACCTCTCAAGTAGAGGCAGTTAGGCATTAGACCCTTACAGATTAGGAGTTATAATTACATGCCTATCAAGGTTTTCACTGTATTACAGTTTCCTATTTAAGAAATGATGCATTGAAATCTGGCGCCTAGGTGCATTTTACTATGTGCATGTAAGGTGTTCGATAATATGTCTGAATGGCACTTCAACTGGTTTATTGGGACCTAACCGTAGTGTACAAGAATACACTTCCTCAGTTCCTCTCAATTTGTTAAATTGTCTATTGAGTTTCTCCTTGAGAGAATCCTCGTTATATTATCTAAGTTACATCAGAACCACTAAATTGCATAAACCTGTTAGGGGAGGTGTATGCAAAATCAGTTATGGAAGAGCCATCCCAAAAGACCACACGGCCATCCGCCAACCCGGTGTATGGGCCGCGACCAAGCGGATCAAAGGCAATGCTCTCGGGTCCCTGGATCTGGTTATGAAACCATATCTCCGCCTTCTGTAGCTTGTCTTCGGTGTCTCTCGCCGAGGGCACCTCCGACCAGTCAGGTTGGTCCATGAAGTACGTCTCAAACCCTGGAAAATCTGCCATGGAGCTCTGTTTAAACGGGTCTGTGGCACAGTACACTGCCAGTGCCACCACCAAGCCTCCTAGTACAACACTTACAGCACCAGTCATTTCCTCTCTGTGTGCTAATGTGACTTACAAGAAGAGAACTTTATTGTCTATGCCCTTCGATTATTGATTTGGTTACTGGAAAAGAGCAGGCGGAAAGTTCGACAGTTACTTTTTATTATTTGTGCAGGATATGAAAGCACATTCTGATTCTGATTCGGTATGTATGACAAATTTCTTTCTTTTCTTTTCTTTTTCTTTTTTCTTTTTGAAATCGTATTTGCTTCAGCAATCATTTAAGATCGGCGCGCTTCTGCAAAGAGAAATGTTTTAGTGGACGATCTAAAAGCGTGAAAGTGAGTGGTGCTTTTAACAAATGGAATTTTATGTTTTGAGGGAAGAAGCACCAGTGGCAGTGAAACCCATTTTAAGCATAAAATATCATCCTATATTCCTATGAATATTTTTTGGGAAATGCTAAACTGTAATCTTTTTAGTTAATGCATCTCAGGCTCAGCCGTATGATCTAGCCATCTGATTTTAACACAGAGGCTTTTAATATTAGTGCAGATCTAGTATGTACAGATCTTAAAGCAGATCGTATGGTTGTAATTCATTAACTCAAAAAATCTAGTCTATATCTGAATAGTAGATATATACCATATATTTAATATATATTATAAAAAAATTATGTTATTCACCATTATAATTAGATAAATATTATGAACTTTAATATTTTTTATATTATTTTAATAAATATCCGATTTGATCCGAACCCGCATCTGTATCCGTCTGATATCCGCTCCGTATCCGTATTCAGAAAAAAAAAAAAAAAATAGCAAGCAATGTTAATGTAAGCACTATGCAACATTAGTGTGAAGGAGCGAAGTTGATCTCATTAATGTAAGCACCATGCAACATTAATGTAAGAAAATGACGTAAGAGAAGTACAACTCAAAGAGAAAAAGAAAAAAAAAACCAAACAAATAAATAAAAGAAAAAGAAACAATAATAGAACAAATTGAGCTAGCGGTGAAAATGGTATGGATAATATCCGATTTGTATTCAAAAAATTAAATATAAATATTTGATATTCGAATATATTAGTGTGGATAAGAATACTGATATGATTTTACGTTTCAATTATCCATATCTGAACAGTAGATATATACCATATATTTTAATATATATTATGAAAAAAATGTCATTCACCGTTATAATTAGATAAATACTATAAACTTTAGCATTTTTAATATTTTTATATTATTTTAATAAATATCTGATCCGATCCGAACCCGTACCTTTCTATATCCGCTCCGTATTCATCTCTAAAAAATAAAAATAAATATGAATATGATTTTACCACTTTCCGCTCTGTTTTCACCCCTAAATTGAGGGCTACAACATGTTGAAGCCCAAATCTCAATCTTAATAGGGTTTTTTCATTTTCAGGCCATAGTAGAGAATGCCATGCAATTTCCAGCACCAATGAACCCAAACAGATGCTGAGAAAGTTCCTTGTGGAAAACTAGAAATCAACCCAAACAATTCAATTGAACCAGGTGTAAGGAGACCAAATCCTTAACCTTTTGTAAAGCGCACAGATTTTAACTGGGAGAATGTATCTGTGCCAAAAGAGCAAAAAGGGAGCACAAATATTCAGGATTTTTTTTTTCTTGTTAAGTCTGATTAGTAATGAAAAGGCCAGCGTGAAGTGTTCAATTCAATTTTAATCACATTATTGATCGTTGTAATTGACCAGATTTAACCCAACGATTTTATAAAATGGGTATTATAAAAAAAACCCTGAATGTCCTGGAATAATATATGTCTATGCTTGAGTATATTTCACAATAAATTATGTTAAAAGTTAAAACCAAACTAATAAATAAAACAGTATACGATCATAACAAGTTTATTCCATTAGCAGTCAGCATTTATTATCATACATTTGCCCAGGAGCAATTCAAATGAACATCAGTTCAGCATCCAAATCAACAAATTTTCAATCTTATACCATGGGATACGATGCCAATGTGGCAATACCACACAATCCCGAATTAGTGTCGTCTATTTCGCGCTTCATCCTCACATAGCCTCCCTCTCCCCAGTTGGCACCCCATGAGTTCTTAACAATCCAAAACTTGTTTTCACCGTCGGTATCATACCCAACAATGGTCACCCCGTGGTTTAGTTGCGTATCACACGGGCCGGAGAAAACACCCTCCGAGTAAAACTGAAATGCAAAACTACCAGCATCGATACCTACTGAGACTGGCTGTGAGGCCACAGCTTGAAGCAGGTTTTTCTCATTTGCCTTCACATTGCGGTATCCTGTGATGTTTGCAACGTGGTGTGCTAGCTTCGCGACCTTGCAGTCTTCTTGCTGGCCTAAATATGGGTAATCTGACTTCGATGTCAAACCACCGTTGTGAAGAATGAAGTCAAAGGCATCCGTCATGTAACCGCCATAGCAGCCATCATTTGTGCCATTAATGTCACAGTCCACCAGCTCCTGCTCTGAGAGAGCAACCAGACGACCGGACTTGATCTGAGTTATTCCTTCTATGGCCGCCACTGCGGAGAATGCCCAACAAGAACCTGGAAAACAAAAATTGGTGTAAGAATATGTTGGTACAGGTGAAATAGATCAGTGAGCAGATGAGGGGGGGGGGGGGGGGGGGGGGGGGGGGGGTGTGTTAAATTACCACAGCGGCCTTGGTCTCTCACTTCTGTAACTGCTCCTTTCTCTCTCCAATCCATCTTTGGAGGAACGTCCTCGAGCATTTCACGGGCTTTCTCGGAATGCTCTTCATTTTGTTGTACATCCTAGCAGAAGTATTTGACTTATTTTAATTATCACTGTAATCTTGACAATATCTACTTTATATCTCTGTATGTTGTTTCCAGAAAACATAATTACAATGAAAATTTCGGTGTTAGAAAATAAACAATGACAGAAAGAGAGTAAACATATTATCAGTACCAGTAATGGAACGCGATCCAAGTTGCCCCTGAAACCCATGTAATGTTCCCTAAATTCAGTGTTCGTAAGATCAGCAAACTTATTATCAGTGAGCTTGTATTCTTTATTAACAGAATTATAGGCATCGATAAGTTCGACATTCGCTTTATATATCTGGAATCGTTTCTCTCTCTGGTTAGCATCCTTGTACGTGCGGCCATTCTTGACCATCCACTTTTTATACCGCTCTCTTATCGGATCATTCTCACCCTCGCAAGAGCTAGGTCTGGTATTTGCAAAGACAAACAGAATTATTAAACAGGTGATCAGTGCCCAATTAGAACCCATTGTCTCTGTATGTTTAGGAGAGGCTGGAGAGGAATGAGAATTAAAGAATTTGGAACTGTTGAAATAAGACAGCAGGAACTAGGAATTTCTTTCGTATGAGAAATAGTTTCCTAACATACAACATGCATGAGCTTCAGAATAGGATTACCATAAGCTAAGGGTTTCATCAAGTAAAACTTTCACGGCACCAAAACTACAGAATTGTTGCCTACCACTTCAAAAAACAAAGGTCATATTTGCTTGTGGAGTAAAATTAATGTGGATTAAATTGCTTAATTCATGTTACTCTTCAAATTTTACATTTTATTTCATATTTTACACTTTATTTGGTAGTTAGAGTTATGACTTAAAATTAATCTTCTTAGTAGAGTAAGATGTTAAAAAATATCTCTTTTTCTATAACAGTGGATTATACAAGTGAAATAAGTATAGAGTAAATTAATTCACCTAAATAAATAGAGTAAGTTAATCCGAATTATGTCATCTTTTACGTTTCTTACTTTACTTCTTATTTGACTCCTCCAGTGTGGAGTAACCAAACATACCAAATAGAGTTGTTGGTTTGTTGCTGGAAATTAATAGAGGTTTCAGGGGGCAGATGAAGTCTTTCCCTCAAAAGGACTCCCATGCAAACACTCCAGATGTTCACATGTACTGTGTGTTAAGTTGAAGCAGATGAAAGAATATGCATGCAACTACTTCCCTTTACGATAGCACCAAAGGAATATATATATATATATATATATATATATATATATATATATCTTTATATATTTAAAAAAAAAAAACAAATGAACAAAACCATCAATCTAGAAATACGAAATATTAAGGACTTTGTTTTCAAAAGAGAGAACAAATTTAATTTGAACAACACTTGAGCAAAGAAAGCATTTTTTTTTACTGCTTACATTATTTTCAGCAACTATACTGTTCAACTAGTTTGCATTGTTATCTTATCCATATATTGAATAGGACATGTTGCAACATGTACCCTCTATATCTGATTTCTTGCAGAATATCTCAAGGTGAAACTATACTCATCCTCTATATCACAATCTCTCTGTCACAACAGTTGCCTCATCAATTTCACCATTGACAAGTTTAACAGCCTCATCAATTTCACCATTGCTAAGTTTAATCCTAGTTTTAAGTTTCACAATTTCTTGCAAAGTTGCATGGAATTCATCATGCCTGCTTGATTTCTGAAAATTAAACAACGCATCATTAGCATCTGAGCCCTTCTGAGCTGCAGCCATGCTTTCCAATACTTGCTTGAGGTTCTGTATAATAAAAGTTTAAAAAAAAATGAGAAAAAACAACATAAGTTACAAGGGACCCATTAATGACTACACAAGTATCATTAACAAACAAGGTGATTCACACTAATGGAAGTTTCAAGGGCCCCGTCAATGACTAAAGTATTATCAATAAACAAGGTGATTGACACTAGAAATAGGATCGACCTTCTAGAAACCATGCAGGACCTGGATAGGTATAGGAATGAAGATATGGTTAAGTTTTAACTACATCTGATCCCCAGATATCCGACTTACACAAAAAACTAAATAAATTAAGGAGCATTTTTTTTTCCAATCTGCCTCTGCTTCAGCTCTTTGGTACAGACAACTATTAAGATAATGACCTACTTAAAGAAAACCTAGCTAGATACATGTCGAGCAAAGTTATTCCAAGTAGATGGATATTAGACCACCATTGGCCCACACTCTTAAATATGCATGCATCATAGCATAGGGTATGTCAGTTTGTTCATAAAGATGAAAAGATTAAGCAATAGAGACAATTATAGATTTTCCAGACGGTCAATCAGATTTTACCATATGGGATGGTATGAAATACTAATGACCTCATATGGCGCAGTCCTCAACATTGTCTTATATTGGATCATAAGTAATTTGAACCATGCATGGTCAGATAACTCGAGTGAAGTATTATGATGAAAATAAGATTATAAGATTGCTAAATACAACAGAACAGACTTCAGTTCTCCGTTGGTCACAGCACATAACGTTCTCTTTTCTATTTATTCTCTAAGGATGGGCTGCAAGTAAATTAGGTAAACTTGCACAAGAGACCCAAATTGTTCTAAATTTATACTTCTCCCAACATTCTTGGATCCATGCATGTTATCAATAAACCGGAAGACATGTAACAACCCACTACTGGAGGTTTTCAAGATAAAGCACTAAATTTTGTCCATATAACTACCCCCATCTACCACCTGGAATTATAAATGAATGTATGGGGATTACAGATTGATTATGTAATGCATGCAAAGTGAATATGAAATTTCATCAAGTGATTTTGTCAGATATTTGAAACGTTATGTTTGATAATATTTGGATTACAGATTCCATTCCAGGATACCGGAGAGACAATATTTGGAAAGAGTGCGGAGGAAAAAGTGGCCGGGATTTGGAAGTATTATTCCTGGTAGATAATGCAACAGATATAGTATACAATACTAGACATAGCAAATATCTGCTTTACTGTTTGAGGGGATTGAAGCAAAAAAAAATGACATAATTTTCCAGATTTGTTAAGAAACCTGATGTAGCTACAAAAATAATAATACTTGTATTCAGAAAAAAAAAATAGACAGAAGGATATCCTGCACCAAAAGAGTAACCAGATACTGACCACAGAGGAGATTTACATGAGGACCAACTTTGCATCTCATTAGAAGTCTAAATCTTTGTTCTTGGAGTGATTTATAGTCTTCCAATTGATGCAAAGTTGCCTTTTCCATTTTATTATTTTGCCAAATTCATTCTTACACCGACCTCTTAATTTTCTTCTAACATCCTGACAGTGCTCCAAATCTGGTAACCAAATTAAACTATTTATCAAGAGTAGAACTAGGGAGCTCCTAGGAGTACCAAGGCCCTTTGTACTCTTAACTCTAAAACCTATCGGATTAATTTCGAACGACGAATCCAAACCGTTGAAATCCTTCTACCTTACGAGTGATGCGTCTACATGTGAAAATTTTAAAGTTTTGAACTAATTTAGTATAATGTCAAGTGGTCAAAAGGCTTCCAAAAAACGAATGCATTAAAATTAATTTAGAAACCTTATAATTTTGACCACTTGACTTTATACTAAATTAATTCGAAACTTTAAAATTTTCACATGTAGATGCATCACTCGTAAGGTAGAAGGATTTCAACGGTTTGGATTCGTCGTTCGAAATTAATCCGATAGGTTTTAGAGTTAAGAGTACAGAGGGGCTTGGTACTCCTAGGAGCACCCTAGTTCTACTCATTTATCAATATTAGATGACATTCTTTACTAAATGGGATGACATGAATAAATTATTCAAGTTTTATTGAAATGCTGGAACAAAAACAAGGAAACTGATTCGCTTTTAAATGAAAAATTCTACCTTGGCACCAAACAAAATCTGGTAACCTCATTCAAAACTTTCTGTCAGTACCGAACTGACAGCAAGGGAACTATTTCAATTTTATTATAACATGGGAACTAAAGCAAGGAAACCAAAACTTTGACTTCTAAATAGAAAATTCAAGCTTTGGGCCTTGAACTGTATGTTAAAAGAAGCAAATTGCTCCAGCAACATTAGAAATGAAGCCAAATTAGTTCTGTTCAGTTTTCTCCAGTAACAACTGTGAACAAAGTGGCATGCATTCTCTTTCAGGTCAAAACTCTCTTTAAATTTAACTCCATAAAACTTTTGCATGTCGTCACATTATATTTCCTATCATCACGGTTATATCTAAAGAAATATGGCGATCAGGTGTGCAGAGAGAGACAGAGAGAGAGAGAAATTAGCTTGTTGAAAAGAAATTTGAACCTGCAAAAGCACAGGACCAAAACCAAAACTAAACAGAAACATGACTAGACTAGGTTCTGAAAGTTGGAGGACAAATTTTATCCAAATGGAAGCTCAACTTTAGATTTGCTTTTCTTTTTTCTCCTTTGATATATAACGGAATAAGCATGAAGTTTTTCATGGAAAATTGTTTGGATACATCTAAATCAACTTCTGAAAAGAAAAGGATAAATCTAGCCATGGGACACATTGTCTAAGATAAAAAAATTCTCCTAACTAAACTCTTTTTGAAAGTTTTTCTTAACAGAAGTCGATAAGGAAAATAATAAAAACAAGGAGACCTGTTGTGCATGATTGCACAGTGACATTGGTCAACAAGTTCCCAGAACTCTTATATAGGCCCAGTTACAGATAACTAGCACACTCTAATTATGAGACATGTTAAAAAGCAAGTATCGATGAGCTATACTTCCCATGTAATGTGGATAGAAGTGAAAGTAAAATTGATGATGGTAAACTGTATTATGGTCGCTCAACTACATACCAATATATCTGATAGGATGGCGCATGTCATTTATTTTTCAAATAAAGACAACTCAAACCCATCATGGCAAACACCAAAAGGTAGTTCTTATTGATATCAAACCAACACTGATGAGCATCAAGCACCACCCAGTACGAAAGCTTATTGTCAGCGTAAAAAGTTCAAGCATACCTCCAACATGATCTGATCAAATTTCGGCACGCCGACGTGGCCAACAGTAACAGATCCTAGTAAATTCCCAAGCAATGCTGCATCCGGCACTGTCAAACCCCACAATAACCCCACAACGAAACCGCCAAAGAAGCTATCCCCAGCCCCAGTGGGGTCCACCTGATTTGCATGGAAGGGGGCGACATGCAACTCCCCATCCCTCCAATAAACCCTGCACCCATCTTTCCCTTCTGTCACAACGACACAACTCCACTTACGTGCTTCCTCTATGTCCACAAAAGGTGCCTCTTCTGATGACACCTTGAGGAAACTAATTTTAGGAAGAAGCTTAAAATATGGGGTCGACTTGAGAGGAACTAATTCAACAGTGCCATCCGCTGGATCAAATGAGCGAATCAACCCTTGAACATCAACAAAGACTACTCGGCAGAGTTCAAGCAAGCGGTCGAAAGTTTCAATTGTGATCTCCCCAGCTACACCCACCGCAAGGCCAAATTCGAACCTCTCCTTCAAATCCGGGAGATCTGACGGGTAGATCGGGTCGCACGCCTGTACTCGCTTCAAAACACGATCGCCATGGTAGCCGGTGTAGGAGAGTGAGTCAGGGAAGTACGCGTGGAAAAGAGTGGTTAGAGATGAGGCAGAGACGAGAGGAGGATGCGAGACTGAGTAGCAAAAATCGGTACCAACTTTGGAGATGTAACGAGTCGGAGAAGGGGAGAGGGAGTCGAGCACGTTGGAGATGAAAGCGGTGGCCCCGCCGAGGGTTTCACCGATGATGCGGCCATCACGGTGGAGGACGTCGTGGCAGTAGTTCCCGATCACTAGACTACCGGAGATGGGTTCAGTATCGCAATCTCTTGCAAGAACCATTGGATTGCGTAGAAATGGGGAGGAGGAGAAGATGCTCCCATTTTTGCTAGTCGGGAAGAAGCGGCGGGTGTAAAAGAGCCGCAACCTGATTCGCGTCAGCTAGCAAAGTGTGCCTCCTGGTAGTACTTAGGTTGGTCATTTCAGATTTTCTGTTCCTATAATCTACATCAACTTTGTATGTCGGAAGATAAGATGCCTTGAAATGACTCGTTACATTTTTTATAGTTATGTACGTTCCGCAGGTAGCTTGCATCCATTAAGGTGATGTTTCTGCTGTTGCAAGTACGGAAGTAACCCACCATTAATGTAGAATGTTGACAAGTGGGACCGAGACGATTAGTGGTGACGCAAGTGGGTCCCAGTTTCAGATTATGTTACACGGTTTGGAATTCAATACACGGCATAGCAAATTACAGAAGCGAGGAATTTAATGAGGTGACGGTGATGGATGCAGGAATCGCTTTGGCCGCTAGTTGGTACGCTCCATGACTCCATGTTTGACTTTGTTTGTTTTTTATTTAGTTATTTATTATTTTGTTTATTCTTGCTCCGTTAATTTTCGTCGTTAAGTTTCAGCCGACCAAGGTCCAAGGAAGAAAGTAAGGATATTTATATATAAAGTAATTTTAAACATTCATCTTAGTTGCACATTAAATTTAGATTAGTTTCAAAATCAATTAATTTTTTTATCAAACAATATAAAATTTCTAATTGTGGAATTTAAACAAATTTTTGATAGATGATTAACTAAAGTTGAATAAATTGGCTCAAATTTAAAGCACGTTCTATTTAAATGATGAAAAAATTTAATTTTTTTTTATATTTGAAATCTCCCCATTTTTAAATTACATGAAATTTGATTGTTGAAGAGGGTTCAAATGCACCATCTTTTTTGTGCTCCAATATGCTCCACATCCTTTATCTCAGTTTTCAAAATTCGAACAGTCGATCCGAACTGCTTAACATGATCTTCATAATAAATATGCTTGGAGACCAAATTTTATATTTTTTTTTTAAAAAATTACTATTTTTTTTAAATAAATACAAAATCATTGTTTTAAGAAAATTATGGACCATCCGATAAAGTGATACATATGTAAAAAAATAGTATAATTATTCTAAACAATATAAAATTTTGTCTTCAAGTATATTTTATTATGAAGATCATGTTGAGCAGTTCGAATCGACTGTTCGGATTTTGAAAACGGAAATAAAAGATGTGGAGCATATTTGAGCACAAAATAATGGTGCATTTGAACCCTCTTCTTTGATTGTTATAGTATCCATATGTCCAATGACATATGTATACATTTTTTTTTTTTAAATTCACAATCAAGATTGTCAAAATAACTATTTTCCAAGTGATCCCCCTTCCCTCCTCCAGAAAAGATAAATCAAGAGAATACAGAAACCTATGAACATCATTGCGTCAAACAAATACAAAATATTTTTAAACGGTCATACAAAATTAAGTTTGCCCCCTTTAAAAATGAGCAGTATACCAAATACCTCTATAACCTATAGCAGTATCCTGCAAACCTCAGTAAGCAAGTGAAAAGGTACCAGAATCCTTAATTTCCCATCTTTCTTTGAAACTATCTGTGTATGTGAATTATCATCTTTTGGTTAACTAGACATATCGAGAAAAGCGGGATTAGAATAACTTCTGTGATTAAAAGTATTCTCAACTTCTATATCTTGTAATCATCATACAAAAAACTCTCATATCGAGTTCCGTTAAGAGTATGATACACTTCGTCCCAGTTTTCTATTTGATCTCTTACTGGCTTTCTGTGTATCTTTATTTGTTTGCTAAACAACAACTTTTGGGGGACACCTAAGAAATGTTGTACGTCCAAAAGCACCTGCATAAAATCAAACAAGTAACAGGCAAAGTCAATGGTTACAGTACCATATTTGGATATGTACCAGACAGACTCGTACCACACTCTACCAGGCAGTACTCTGAAATTAGTCTATGATAGATTGCATAGCCAACTTTTTGTCATTATTATGCTTGTCAGGTTCAATGCTATTAATGCATATCTGTCAAACTTATATGTGCTTGCTTTGGAACTTCTGTAGTAGATGTAATTCCTACTATGTACTGTAGTTCTTTTGATTAGCTTTATGTTATAGTTTCGTGTTACGAGGTACCAGATGTTTGGTACCGATTCCTGCAAGAACAGTATGATTTCCTAATGAAATCAGTGGTACTGCCATTATTTTCAATAAAAAAAAGTGCATATCTGTTGAAACAGTATAGGTTCTTTGGTAATTTTTTGGCCATCCTGCTCTATTTTAATATATAGGTTCTAAATTGCAAAATTATTGCCACAGTCAACATCATAGCTTATAGCTGGCCGCTTATCGTTAGTACTCCCAGCAAGTGTAAACATGTAACCTTAACACTATTGTCAAATTTCTTACCGAGCTATTTTTTAGTACATCCTCGTAGTAGACAACAAAATGAGGGATCCGCTTCATTTTCTCTATAGCAGCAGTTATATATGCATTAGTCGAATCCAATTTTGAAACCAAATGAGTCGCATTGATATTGGGTTTGAATCTAGCCAGCAGTTCAGCCTACAGAAATATTATATCACTTGTCAAAACCGACGAACTCATGGAGTTAAACAAAATAAAGAAAAAAAAGTGGTTATTTGCACCTTGATACATTTCCTTTCACAAGATTACAATTTTGAGTCCAAGAAAATTTTCAGACATTAGGACTTGATCTTCTGAGGCATTTAACATACCATTTTGCAAATTAGAACATTTTGTATTTAAATATAAATTCCACTTTTTCACATGTGAACTAGCCTATCTGTCTGTATTGACTATTTACATACAGACCCAACTGTTAGATTAATGTGCATATTCTGTTGATTTTTGACAAGTTCACCCGTCTAACTAGTTATCTCTATACCATCTATCAAAAGAGTGGGTGGGTTCAAATCTGGGTTCCTTTTAGTTTCAATTAGCAATCATCTGGATTTCTCCTCCAATATTGGCTGTGTTACTCAAATGGTATTTATTTTTAAACTTTAATTAAGAGAATAAAAAATAAGTTAAAGCTCGATGTAATTCATTTACTCTTTACTTAAAGCCTCCTTTAATAGCTAGGAGTAATTTGAAAATGCACAAAAGTATGCAATCATTCTAGACGGAGTGAAACATGTGAAATATCGGGCGCAAAACAAGAAGCACGAAAAATAGCAAACGGTATCAAAAATGCAATCCCTCCTATTCCCTCAAGTCTAAATGCATCCAATGCCATTTTTTTTTTAAATGCTCTGACCTCTTCGATGGTGTGGACATGGGATTTATGGGTCCCGTTTAGTTGCTTGAGATTGCGGTCAAAATCATTTGCTATTCGAGAGACCATCTGCCGGAGTAGGTTTCTTCTAAAAATAAAAATTGCAAAGACGCCCCTTCGGTTAAAATACTCAACTATGTCATCATAATTATCCATAAGTCCCTGAAAAAATATCATCAGGCAGTTGGGAAAATATATTTTATATTGAAAAGAATCAAAACTTAATTCAAAACATGTAATTAAGTAATTTTCGAATATCCACATTGGACAATAAACATGGAATGTATGACAATGGTTTTAGCATCAAGTGTAATCACTTCTAATTTCTAACAATGGTTCAACAAAAGGCCAACAGTAACAGTGTAGCACTAGTGTAAAAAACACGTCTTTTTTGGCAATATCAAAAAACAATTCAGGGCATAACTGTTGATTACTCTTCCAAATAACGCCTACCTGATTTAGCATCCACTTGAGGCCAACAGCAGCAGTGCATTCATTCTTCGCAGCACTAGTGTAGAAGTTCAAATTATAAACTCTATCTAGAGTTTGTTTTATGGCCGAAATATTACTTCTCCTCTCTACAATTTGGAATATCTCTCCATTTGAACTTATATTTGTATGGCTGTTTAATAATGTCTCAAACCACCCGCTTCCTGACCTTTGTGTTGAAATAATGGCAAAGTACCTTACCGGCGTGCAGGCACATTCCTCCCTATGAGATAAAAAAAAATAGGGTAATTCTGTTTGGACTACTTCAAAAGAAACAGTTGGTAAGTACTCATGGAGCTCTTTCATCCAGTTGATTTTGATATTGGACTTTATTGTATTTACAAACCAGCCTGTTAACAAAAAATGATCTCCCCCAACTGATACAATACAATGCTGCTACATATCCTAAACAGTAGATGATATTACAGACAACTAGACAAGTATGACGGAGTTTTACAAACTTCAAAAAAGAAAGAACAAAAGAGCAGCCATGATAATGGTATCAGGTAGCTATGTACCAAGACAAGGAGCACATGAAAATAGGTATCAGTGCATTATCAAGCTTGCTACCTTATCAGCATTGTGCCAAATCCTACTATGATCCACTTTTACTCCAGTTAACAACCATATTTATGCTACTTGTCACAGAGAGGGGCAAAAAAAAAAGGATGAAATGATTAAAAAGGATAAAAGGAATCAACCCCCAAAAAATTATATCACCTTTTATAATTTGTTGGTTGTGGATAGTGAACATATCGGATTTCAGACTTGGAGAATTGGTATCCATGGCAGGGGGCTTTTGGTGCAGAACTAATGCTAACAAGTCTCAGTCTTTTATCGATTCTAATTTGTTCGAAACAAATTAGTAACATTAATATGCCAGAAATCAGAAGGAAAAATAGAACAAAGATCCTCAGCACAATGGGTGACCTCTTTGGGGGTTTCATTACAAGAGAATCCTGCAAGAATTAAAAGTTAAACATTAGAACATCTATAAAGCAAATAGGAATGGATTAAAGAAATTTGATTCTCAAGAAAAATCATAATTTTGAGCACCTGAGAAACACACACATGCACAGCCATTGATCTTGGTTCTCCACGACTTTGATCCGTCTGAAAATTTAATAATTTGGGTAATTAGATAAATTGGAGAATAATACTAAAATGCATCATAAAAATACTAAATTGGATAAATCAGCACATTAAAATAGCTACACGGATTCTAAAAAAATTATCAACATAATAGTAGCGTTATATTATATGGAAAAATGCACAAGTACGGACTCTTAATCCCTTTTACTCTATGGAAAAGAGAATGCAGAATGAGAAGGAGACGGTGAGAATAAAAGAAACAAAATAAACGAGAGAAAAAAAAAACAGAGAAGAAGCAAAGAGAACGAACTTTGTTTAGAAGAAAGCATACTTCAGCGACCACTCTCTCTCTCTCTCTCTCCCGCTCAAGAGAAGCAATCGAAACCCACTCTCTCTCTCTCTAGCTCAAAAGTGCAATCAAAACCCCACGCACGATCATTAAACCCACCTCGTGACTGTTTAAGCTCCCATTACTTCATTAATGACGCCGCACAGTCCCGCCACTCTCTCTCTCTCTCTCTCTTTCTCTGACAGTCTCCAGAGCAAGCAGAGTAAAAAACTGGAAATCGCTAAAAGTGGGAATTTTTTGGTCTGGGAAAAAGGGCAAAAGGCAAAACAGAGAACGACATTTATTTGAATAAATAAAACAAAAAATCGCATGTGTACCCCATCAGATCTCTTCATTTATATAACCGCGTTAGGTTGCCGAGTCCGGAGAGAACTCAAGAATCCCAATTAATTCGTTCATGGAATTCTTTAAGATTCGTGTCAATATATAATGTTACGGATCAGATTCAAACTCAAACAATAGGATACCTTAGATTAAATAAAGTCCATGACTCCAAGTTGCCGCCCACCGTCTATATTTTTCTTGTTCACATGGGAAATCAATATTTTCCTCAAGCTAATTAAGTTAATCAAGTGTTTCCTCTTTTGCCAGATACATAAATGTTAACATGTGGTATCATGTAAATTCCAGCTATTGGAAAGGATTTTTTTATAAAACGTTTATAAAAAAAAAATCAGAAAACCGTTTGATTCCTTTTCAAATTAAAAAAAGAATAATTATTTCCATCCCCCCACTATCCCCACACCCTCCCCATATTAATTAACTACCTTAATTAACATCCTTCCCACATTCCATTTCCATCTATGCACTTTTTCCATATTAATTAACTACCATAATTAGCATCATTCTCCACATTAATTATCTACCTTAATTAAATCTGATCTCTTTCCTTAATCTGAATAAATATTATATTTTTTCTTTTGTCATTTCATCAGATAAATACTAACTTTCATAATGTTAAATACTCACGTTCATAAAGTTAAATACTAGCATTCCTTAAGTTAAATACTGATGTGTATAAAGTTAAATACTAATATATAGAATGCTAAATAGAATCCCTGCAACTTATTTATAATTTTAGAGATTAATACTTTTGACTTTAAAGATAAATACTAACGTTCATATCGTTAAATACTAACATTCCTAAAGTAAAATACTGATGTGCGGGGCGATACCAAATTATTTTGTCATTTTTTGCAGACAAAGATTGTGTCGCTGTTGGACGCGGACGGTTAAATACTCCAATGAATAGAGTTAAATATTTATTCGATGCACTATTAATACACTAAAGATTGAAGTTAAATACTGCAGGAAATTTAAACCATCAAATGTCGGAACCTTTTTTTTTGTCTTTTAGTGCGGGGATGCGGTGACAAATATGTTAATTTTTTGTGGGGATAGATATTGTTTCGCTGTTAGACAGACAGTTAATACTCCAATAAATAGAGTTAAATACTTGTTCGATGCACTGTAAATACACTACAGATAAATGTTAAATACTACGCAGAACCAGACTTTTTGTCTTTTAGTGCGGACTTTTTTGTCTTTTAGTGCGGGGATAGAGAGGGGATGAGAGTGCGGGGACAGTTATCTGGATCCTTAAAAAAAACCATCAAAACCGAGGAAAATTTTCGATTATCCATGAAGTAACTGAGAAAAATTTTCAGTTACCCCTTTGTCACTCCATTACACCCTTCGCCATACACAGATTTTTTCACAAATGAAAAAATTGAGGTGGCAACCGAAATTAATTTTTTGATTACCATAAAGCAAAAAACAAAAAAAAATTACTCCATAGTAGCTGCAAATTAATTTCTATTACCATTTTTTTTTTACTCCATGTAACCAGAAATTTATTTTTCGATTACCAAAGAGCAAAAAAAAAAAAATTTACTCCTTGGTTACCACTTTTTTTACTTCATGTAACTTTATTTCGGTTACCCTTTTTTTTTTTTGAATCTATGGTGTGACTCGGGATCAATGTAGTAAAATTCAGCCGAATATTCCTATTCGATTGCAATCCGAATATGAAGTTTAGATCATATTACCGATTTAGAGTAAATTAATAGTAATAAAAATACCAGTTTAAAGTATATTAACAGTAATTTATACCACATATTATCGGTTTAGAGTATATTAACAGTGAGTCATACCACATATTACTGTATACTTGGTTATATATATGAATTCTCATTTAAAATCCGCATAAAAATCCACATATGCAGCCGCATACCACATATGCAGTATGCGGTGGCTTTCCGCATACCGTATACAAACCGAATATTAAAACATTGCTCGGGATGCAATTGTGTGGCAATGGGGTAACTGAAAAAAAAAAATCCGGTTACCCCATGAGTAACTGGAAATTATTTTCGGTTATCATAATTTTTGTAATTTGGAGAGTAATCACTCCTTTTTTTATTTTCTTTTTTTATTTACATTTTATTAAAAAAAAAAAATCCTATTGGAAATCAATGAATGCTGGTGTTTGCATGCATGCATCGAGGAAAATAGACTTAGCTTTTTGAGCGTGCAACTGAGTAAGCATTGGATCCCTTTTTATCAAATGCAGAAAGGCGACTTAAGATGGAAGCAATGTATTTTCTTTTTCCTTTTTTCTATGAAAGAAGCAATGTATATTCTGTGGAAATGCCAAAGTGCTATCCGAAACCAAAATGTTCTTTAAAAAAAAAAAAGTTGCTTCCTAAAACAGTACACCAGTACTACCGAGGACACTTTCCTTATTTGATAATTTTTCGTGATCAAGAAGTGTGGGGACTAGTGAAATTTTTTCCTTTTTAAATTTGAGCTTTCATTAAATCTAACGTCTATTTCTTTTATAAATATATGTTTTTTTAGAGTAGAACTAGGGTGCTTCTAAGTTCATCAAGCTTCTTTGTAACTTAACTTATCGGATTGACTTCAAACAACAAATTCAAACCATTGAAAGTCTTCTATCTTACGAGTGATGCATCAAGCTTCCAGGTCCGACACATTTAGACACATCACTCGTAAAGTAGAAAGATTTCAACTGTTTGGATTTGTCGTTTGAAGTTAATCTGATATATTTTAGAGTTGAGTTCACAAAAAAACTTGATGAACTTAGGAGCACCCTAGTTCTACTCTATTTTTTAAACCTTGCAGAAATTGCCACGAATTATTTTATAAAAAATTTAAACCTACACTTCTCATAATTTTTTATTATAGAAATACATGAAATATTTTAAAATAGCCAATTTATAATAGAAACTCACGGTCAAGAGAGGAAATTTTGAAATGAGGAGTATATTTGTCCATTTGTTTTGTAAAATAATTAAATAAAATATTAAACAAATAAAAAGAGACATTGGATATAACAGGAGAGATCAACTAACAATATTTTATAGCTACAACATCTTACAATATAATTTTTAAAATTCAAACAATCGATCCAAACTGTTCAACATGATTTTATATTAAAATATGCTTGAAAATCAAATTTTACATTATTTTTATTTTATTTTACTATTTATTAAAATGGGTATACAAAATTCAATGGTCTAAAAATAACAGTTTTGTAAAATCCTGAAATTTGATCTAAAATATATTTTAATATGGAGATCATGTTGCCCAGTTCAGAACGAAAGTTTAAACTTTGAAAACAGATATATAACTTGTAAGAAGGGAAAGGAATTTAAATTGACTGCACTTTCATGATAAACAGATGCAGTAGCAGAACAAAGATATTTCTGCCAGTGGTATTAAACTATTAATAGAAAATAACTTAAAAAAAACTTTTTGTTAAATAAAATTCACGATATGCATATATAGTAAAAAGGGATTTTTCCAAAATTCAGACAGATCAACAGAAGCCCCTTCCCCCACCCCCAATGCACAGAAAAATGCCTATATTGATGCTAAATTGCTAACTCTTCTAGGAAAATACAAGAAATTTACAACACAACGATAAGGCGAATAATCTGCCCCATGAAACGGAAAGATTTTGCAGCTTCTTTTAGGCACTTATTTTTTTCTTCACGTGTCCACTGCTGCAGTTTCAAAAGAAAATAAAAATGATACTTCAATAATAAATTTGGAAAAATTATAATAAGATGATAATAAGATGATAGCTTCCTTAAAAATTAGTATTTCATACCATTCCAAGCTTATTAAGCACATCTCTTACATCCTTCAAAAGCAATTGCACATCACCATCCCAGTTGTAGAACTCAAGTTCTCGGTCTCCCAATAGCTTTTGTTTCACCTAATTTCACATACATGCAGTGTAACATAAAAGGTGACTCGTTGTAGTAATTGAAACCCTGCACCCGCAAAATTTCAATAAACCATACTGCAGGCCAGTATAGACTTCACCGGCAATTAAGAAAACCATGATATAAAAAATTAAGAAAAAATAAATAAATAACAACATTAATTTAAGAAGGAAACAACCGAGGCAGACCAAGATCAAGGATGATTAACATGTAGAGGAACTTGTATAGTTCACAAACCCCGTGTGCTAAATTGACAAACCTTAT
This sequence comes from Carex arenaria, assembly GCA_964058825.1. Lineage (NCBI taxonomy): Eukaryota > Viridiplantae > Streptophyta > Magnoliopsida > Poales > Cyperaceae > Carex > Carex arenaria. Next base: position 628,101 of record CAXKVW010000127.1, read on the forward strand.
TGACACATGATGAAATGCATGGTCAAACTTCAACCAATGGCATGCTTCTAAAATTAGAACAAGAAATCCTATAGTTAGTGCTACCAAGGCAATTTGATCTTTGTTTGCGGTTTTTTCATTTGGTATTATTATTTAACAAGACCTGAAACACAAGATTCCAGCCTGAAAAAACCGCCAGCAAGTCAAAACTAAATCCAGTTAGAATTACCTTTTGGCCAATCCCCACACCACCAGTGGCATGTGCGAAGTACAGGTTGTAGTAATGGCAAAGAAATGAAGGTGCACTACTTTCAGCCAAGTTCTTTAGATAAGTGGAATATCTCTTTCCAGGAGCACTGGGTTCCGGAATAGTGCAACCTTGCTTCTTAAACCATTCCAAATCTTTCATAAGACTTTCTGTTCTCTCCAACCTACTTTTTCTGAAGTGAATATCTGAAATTGACCAAAAAAAAAAGTAACAGGCCATCAGTCATTGTATACCACATCCATCCAATAGATTTCCATTGTTGTTTTTCTTCTTCGGACAAAAATTTAAGAAAATTAACCTCAATAAAACAATTAGACAATGAAAAAGGAGGGAAGCTATGGTACTATGCATAGTGCATATTGGCCCGCGCTATAGACTCAAATGTTCAGTTTGAAAGTCCTAACGGTCGATCTGAACTGTTCAACATGGTCTCCATATGAGTATGTACCTGTAAACTAAATTTTACATTTTTTTAGAATATTTTTACTGTTTTTTTAGATGCGTAGAAACCCACTTAATCTGAAAATTCTGGACCATCTAAACAGTAACTTTCTACCCATCTTAAAAAATGTAAAATTTAGTTTACAAGTACATATATGGAGACCATGTTGAACGGTTTGGATCGACCGTTAGGATTTTGAGAACAAAAAAAAATTGATCCATAGTACGGACCAATCCGCGCTATGCATAGTACCATAGCCTCACTCATGAAAAAGAGTAAAAAGCAGACAAAACAAGAGGACAGATAGCAATTCCAATGCATAATATAATTGGTTGGGCATTCATTTCATAACTTATAATCATTCAATCGGGTAATGCAGGAGGAAATATAAACTTAAGAGATCTTTCATCAGAAAGTTTTTTTTTTTTTTTTTTTTAAATTGGTAGAGGGATCTTTCATCAGAAAGTTAAGGTGCCAATTGACAGTTACAACATTGGTATTGGAACTTCGAATCCATAGTACAACATGATTAAAAAAAATAGACAAATATCTCCATAATTGCTAGAACAAGGGAGTTTACATACATCCGATTTGTGTGATTGTGAAGTAGGGGTAAGTGCGACAAATCTTTCAGGGCTTGTTAGCAAGAGGAATTATTATGCAAAGATAATAGGATTTATAAACAGAACTCACAAGCTGGATCGTCCGAATCATGGATAATTTGTTCAACAGTCTCGAACACAAGCTTGCTATCAACCAGATACTTGAGAAACCCCTCCAGGCCGGGCTGCCACGTGTCCTCATCGCTCTTCGCCTCACTCGCAGCCTTGTCGTCTCTAATTCGCATGGCTACAAACCGAATCTCTTGGGTAATTCCCTCACTCTCGCCGGGGTAGAATCTGCGAGGAGCTTTCCTCTTTTTCCGTTCCGGAGCAGTGCTCGTGGTCGGAGAGGTGCTCACGTTGGCGGAGGTAGTGCTGGGGTTGGAACAATTGAGGGGAAAGGAAATGAATCTAGGGTTAGGGTTTAAGGAGGGGGAGGAAATGAATTTGAGGAGGAGAGAATTCGGGGATGGGCATGGTGAGAGAGAAGACAGCATTGTTGGTTTCTGTCTCAAAAGCTGGAGTGAGCACGATGCCCATTGAAGGGTCTTCAAAACTGTGACTTGTGGCTATTTTGTAAGATCTTTTGGTAATTAAATGACGAGTCAATCAACGTTTCGAAGTGTCCGTGTCGGTGTCCTCTCTGGTATTTGGGTAGGCCTGAGCAATGGAATGGGCTGATAAATTCATCTGGACACGGTGTCGAGAATGAACACCAGAGCAGAGACGGAGGCCAGCGAGTCCAGAGGCAGATGTGTTGCCTGATTCAGATAGAACCAAAGGATAACTTATCTCTTCCAAAAAATAAATACATTAAAATTAATTTAAAAACCTTCTTATTTTGACAACTTGACTTTATCCTAAATTAATTCGGAATTTTAAAAATTTCACATATAGACGCATCACTAAGGTAGAAGGATTTCAACAGTTTGGATTCGTCGTTCGAAATTAATCCGATAAATTTTAGAGTTAAGAGTACAAAGGGACTTGATACTACTCGTAAATCGGCCGAAATTCCAGTTCAAATTTCAAGACACCGAAATTCCACCTTCTTTGAGGAGAGGGACGGAGAAAGATGGAATTTTAGAATCCTGAAATCCTGAACTGAGATTTCAGCGGATCTCAATTCCAAAAAATGATATGGTGTTTTGCTAGCTTTTTAATGTTTGACCAACTTCTTACGCACAAAAAAAGGAAGGAGATCACCTGCTTCCAGTGCGACTGACACGTGGGGTCCAGACGGATTTAAACATTTAAATATTGATTTTAGTTTTGCTGCGGATCCACATGTCAGTGACTCGGGGGCAGGATTCCTACCCTGCCCCCCCGCCCCCCCCCCCCGGGGGGGCCGATGATTCAATTCCACAAAAAAAACCTGCTCTAAAAGGTTGGATACGAAGCAATCATGCAAGTTAATCTCCATGCTCTTCTCTTGGGATAGATCTTAGTATAAATGAGGGGAAGCTCAGCTATTCTCGTAGGAGTTGTTTGACAACACATGAGAGATTAAATATTAATCCATGCTAAAAAGAGGTTGTTCGGTATGCTAAAGGAAGGACCAAGGAATTAAGATAGCCAAAGGAAGCTAAAGGAAGGGGAATTGTCTTTAGGAAAGAATAGGAGATTAAGATTCAGACAAAATGAGACTAAAGTGGTTATTTTAATTCTCGCTAAGAAACTGGTGTTCCGCGCTAAAGGATGTCACTAAACTCTGTCATTTGTCACAAATTTGGTACTCAAGTTCGATTTGTCCAAAGCCATTGAATTTTTAATTTGTCCCAATCAAGTCACCCTATAACTTTTTCATCCAAAAATATATTTTGTTATTAGTATTTTGGAAAGATGAGCATATCCCGTTAAAAAATTTGGATGAAATGGGCATATTCTGTTATATTTTGGACATATGAGAATGTTCTGTTAATATTTTGAATGAAAAAGTTATATGATGGCTTGATTGCGATAAATTAAAAATTCAATGGCTATAGAGGAACAAATCAAACTTGAATGACCAATTCGTGACAAATGACAAAATTTAACGACTTCCAGCGAAATTTAAAAAATTCTTGGACAGTTATGTTAATTTTTATTTAATGTTGGATATTAATTTGAGTTTAAATCTAGACTGTCTGGTTATAAATAGGATCAATCCGATTCAAAATGAAATGCACAAGGTTATTTTAAATTCGTGCCAAAGTAAATCGAAGAGTCCAAATTTAAACTCAAAATCGGTGTTAAACCGGCGTTCTTCGTATCATTTGTGGTAACAAAGATTTTGAGTTTAAATTTTGCGTTCTTCGTATTATTTGTTTGAAGTCGATTCGGTAAGTTTTGAGGTTAGCATTATATAGACTGAAATGACACTAATATCATACTAGCCAGACTCCATAATATCAGTACAAAAACTTGCAATTCCAACCCAATTTAGACATACAGATAGGAATTTCAAAGAGCTGTTATTTTCTTTCAGCCATTTTAGTTACATTTTTTATGTATAGTCCTGTTACTATTGTTACAATATTTGTTTTTTTTTTTTCCTTCGTAGGAACTCTTAATTATAACAATTTTTTTTTTCTTCAAATAAGTTAGGATGCTTATTACTTGTATAATACTTTCTTTTCTTTTTTTCATTTTGATTGTTCAATCAGATACGATTGTGTCCGTAGACTTTTCGTTTTTATTTTCTGTTGTACTTCTCATTATAAATTAAAGATAAATTTTATCCGTAGACATATTGATGAAATATATTTAATTACTTTTGATTAAAATTATAACATAATTTGATTAATCAATCATATCATATGACAACAATAATACGAAGGGCAAAATAGTATTTCATTTTTTATATATATTTTTTATTTAAAGATATACTATAATATTAATTCTTGCTGCACGAACTCCTTAACGCTTCTAAGCTTAGATAGTGTTTGACAACTATAACTTAGAGCTTAAGCTCCAAGCAGATGCTCCTTTATCAAACTTAATGCCATCTCCTTAGTGCTTCTTTTGCTTCCCTTTCTTAAACTTGACAAAAAAATTTAAGCCATAGTTTCACATGATTTGAACATTTTGTCAAGCTTAAAACTTTCTTAAAAAAGTTACTTTTCAACTCTATTACTGAACATGACTTAAAATTTAAATTTCAGATGATTACTGAACACTAAACTTAATTTTTCATTTTTTTTTCCTCCTTAATCTATGTTGACGAAGATGATCTTCTGGATGTACATTCTTAACCCAACAAAAGATAATAATTTTTCTTTTATGAGAAGCCCTTGGGCGAAAAATCAAGTTTGAATTGAAGCAGCTCCTTGAAATTTGAATTTTATGTGCCACATTACGGGATGTAATTGGTCAATACAAAACCGTGAAGATGGTTCACGGAAGTACTCATAGACCCAAACTGCCCGCCAGTGATTCCAGAAGCACCATCTCTGCGTTAAAGACACCGAGTTCAGTCAAATAATTTCTTAAACCCTAATCCCCAGGATCATCAATCGAACGGTCCTAAAATAAAATGCTTAAACCCCTTCGATTTCTCCATCTTCAATTGCCCTTCCCTCACTCCTGTAGCAGAGCTTCAAATTCAAATTAGAAAGAGAAGCTCCGAGCAACCATCAATGGCTGCCCTATCACCCTACGAGGAGCTGAGGATAAAGAAACTGGAAGAGAACAAAAGGAAGCTCGAGGAGCTCAAGCTGAACCACCTTTCTGCTTCTCTTCGCGAAGCCATTGCAACCCCTAAACGCTCACCGGTTCCCTCTCTCTCTCTCTCTCTGTTTTTTTTTTAGAACCCGGCAGAGGCTAATTGCCCATTTCATTGCTGAAACACACACACTCTCTCTCTCTCTGGCGCGAAGATAAAGATTCATTTAGCACACGTCCCCAAAACATACTGTTCTGCATAATTTTAAGAAATTTTTTGGGGGTTTTAATGGTTCTAATATTCTCTTGTTCTATGTTCTCCTCGTAAAAAGTTATCGTCCCTGAAACAAATAATTTTTTGTTTATATAATTCCATGCAGCTTTAATTTGGTGAGTTTACCCTTGTACTACTCTATTTCATACCTATGTACGGAATGCAATTTTCATACATATTTCAAGGTACTGGAATTGGCATTTTCCCTCATCTTTTGGCATTATACACTTAGGAGATAGTTTAAACTTGGTTCACCAAACAAGAACATAGACTAGCCAAGAACAAAACACCTATATGACTGTAAAAAAATTTAGCAGCATGCTTGCTTTATAATACAAAAGCTAGCATTTTTACTCAGCTGCAAAGTAAAAACGAAGCTAATAAAGTGTATATTATATAATATAAAATTTCAATTGGATGTCATGGCTGCACTTTCCCTGTAACCAGGCAAAATCGGTGAAAAGAAAAGCACCAGAGCCTGTGACGATTAGACGATCAGAAAGAGTAGCTAGTCTTCCTGCACAACCTAAGTATCAAGATGTATGATATATATTTTTTATGAAACTTTATTATTTGTATTTTTTTATTTTAAAGTTGCTTTTTGTGATGTTTTGTTTATGTACTCCATTTTTTTCCTCATGTCCTTCAATCAAAAAGGAATTTCCTGCCAATGATATTATCAGGAGAATAAGGAGGTACGTCGCTTTTATATGAGTTTCCTGCCAATGCTCTGTCACAATTCAATCAAAAAGAAGGTTCTGAAGAGAAATTATCAATCCTGCTTGTTATTCTTTTTTATCTGACCCATAATTAACTATAGCATAATATAAAATTCTCAGATAAAAAATGTTTACTATCCTCTCAGAAAAGCCATTAAATAAAATCATGATTTTAAACAAAAAAACTTTGATATAACCCGCTTGGTTTGGAACAAAGCATGTGCTGATGAGCATATCTTTAGCACATATTACAAACAACTACTTGGTATATAGCTATCATCTTAAATCAACTTTTTATCATTCTTTCATTGTAAATGGCCAAACTTGAAGATCTAATCCAACGAGGAAGGACCTGGCTAACCGAGTGTATGCTACTGATGAAGAAAGAGAATATACAATGGAAAAGGCAACAAAGCTTGAAAATTCGCTGAGCTCTGCATTTTGTACTTTTGTCAAGCCAATGCTCCAATCTCATGTTACTGGAGGCTTCTGGCTGGTCAATTTTTTTTTTCTCTTTTAATTTAGGGCTGTGTATCCATGAGTGGAACTGGTAGTAAACCAGGCTAGGCTGAATTAGCTCAAGTAAAAAAAAAAAAATATATTTTTTAAAAACACTAATAGGCAAACGGCTGGTTGGTGAGGTTAAAAGGAACTGAAAATGACAAATTTCCCTCTATCTACCCGTTTAATTCTAAACTGGTAATGCCCTTTGTTCCAGTGGTTAGGTCTGAACATAGGGATGAGATTCTACCTCACATGCCAGTGTTGTAAAACATTTGAATTGAAAGGTTATGCTCCAAATCAAACCTGTAAATCTTTCTTACCTCAAAACAAAAACAAAAAAGACTATACCTATTATTCTTCTATAAGTATCTATAACTCGTCAGATGCATATGTGTCCAGTACTAGCAGAGACATTGATGTTTGCTAGAGCCACCATTAACAGTCGAGAATTAAAGCTTTTCCTTTAATATTTTTATTACCTACCAGCAACAAAAGGCTGGCATAGACCTGCTCAGCCACAATAATCATAAAGTAATGAATATGAACCTTGCAATAGGGGCTTCCAACAGAGTTTTGCCGGAAGCACATGCCAAAAAAAGACACCAACATAACTTTAATAGATGAAGACAAGCTGGAGTTTGACACATTGTACCTGGCAAATAAACGAGGTCTAAGTGCCGGCTGGAGGGGCTTTGCTATAGAGCACAAGCTTGTCGATGGAGATACACTTGTTTTCCAACAGATGTCTCTCTCTACTTTTAAGGTGGATTGTTAATGACTCTGTGTGTGTGTGTGTGCGCGGCCACTAAAGAATGTTGACATTAAACATGTCATAATTCTATTGCTTCATTTTCTTTTTATTGGTAAAGATGATTGAAAGAAATAACAATGACATTTACTTTTGCAGTATACCTCTTTCTTAATTCACCTTTTTTGATGCAGTTTATGGCTTGGTCCACCCCTATAGAGCCATTGCTCCTTTTGTACTTAGTTTATCTTTCAGTTCTGTATGGCTGTTTTCTGCAGTCATTAGCAATGACCTTTTTAGTTAGAAGTTATTGCGCTTTCCAAAATAAATCTACTTTTATTTTGCACTGCAAGCAGCATCCACCATTTTTCATTGCTATTTGCAAACATGGGAGATAAACACATAGTCTAGTTAATCTAAATTATGTCTGTTTCTTAGTATTAAATAAACATAGTTATTGAATAAGCACCCAGTAGAAAACATCACAATTTCCAAATCCTACTATTGTTGTTTTAGACTTTTAGTTCAATTTTTACTTCAATTGAAAAGAACCTCAGTGAAGGCAGGGACAAATCTGTCAACATTTCAGCGGAACGTGCCTTTTACTCGAATAATCGGACATTCTAACTGTTGAATGTTTTTTCCAAGTATCAAAAGCATATCTATGTGCCAGGCACCTTTTGCAAATGTGATAAATAGCTTTTTGATGTAGTTGATGTTGAGATAGGCTTAATCTAAGTAAATTTGTTGTGACGGGGAAGGGGTCTAGCTCTTATTTATGTAGTTGATGTTGAAATGGACTTACTTTTAATAAAATTATTGCAAGGGGAGGGGTCCAGCTCTTATCTAATAAAAAAAAATATTATTCTTAAATCCTTTGTATCATTACATTTTTATTCACATACACGATACCACTTTGTTTCAATATTCAATATTTATCTGGTTCATTTTTAGCTTGCTTTCGTGTCAAATCTCTTTCATGCACGCATGAGGACTGACATAAGAGTTGATTTTCAGGTTCATATAATAAGGGCAAGTGGATATCATGACCAGTGATCTCACTGATATAAGGTATGGATTTTTGTTATCTTTCTGAGATATGGGAGATTTTCAAATTATCCCCCATTTTGTCCAGTATTAAGCATCAACCGTTCTTGTATTAATGCCAGCCAATAAATGGACCTCAACAATTAAAGTGTTGTTTTAACAAAATGAAGTGTATTATGCCTGGCATTTTCATTTTAATCCCCATCAGATAGTTTCATCTCAAGGTCAAAAGAACTTGCGACCCAAAGATATATAGTTTGTTTTAACCAGAGTTAGGTTAACAGTAAAATACCTTGACTTAAGGCTTTGAAAGTACATACACACCTAGAAATCAACTTATTCCTCTTTGTTAGGTTTTAGACTAATCCAGATTTTGTGAAATTGGCTTGAAGTACGGGCGTAAGTCTCTAAATAAATGGAATCCATAATTCTCCTTTATACTGGAAACTATTTGCAAATCTAACAACAATTGGATGTCAATAACTAGAGTTGGAAATGGGGTTTAAAATGGCACAAAAGATTATCCGTGAAATCTACATCAATAATTTACATGTAGTAGATTATCCATATTGGCATTTGTTTCCATGCAAGGTACAAGAGGTGCTTACATGGGTATGGCTAATAAATTATCGTTCCTTAATATGCTCGGCGAGTCAGCAGTAAAAAAAAAAACAGTCTCTTTATGGAAATGAAACCCTCATGAATTGGGCAGGAGTAGTACTAGAATGGGTGACCTCCGGGGAAGTCCCTGTGTTGCTGATTCCAATTGGGTTTTATTTCTAGCCTACCCCAACTTGTTTGGGAATAAAAGCTAAGAAGAAGAAGCGTACAAATACAGATATTCAAATTTCTGTCTGCCTATTTAAATTCTACTTTCTTTGTTTTCTTTTGTTGAAAGAGTACTTGCATATTTTATATACTTGTCTTTTATCTTTTATGAATATCAAATAATATATGCAGATTTGTTCTCAAATCTCGACGTTCTAACTTAAAAAAGTTATATGTTATTACTTCCAAGTTCTTTTTTGTTTTGATATTTGCATAATCCTCATTAGTGTCACTAAACATAAGGTACCCAAAGTTGCATTCATGTCCACATTAGTATTTTAAGATTTTGAATTTTGACATACATTTATTATTCATATCCATTTAGTGAAACGAAGATATGGGTTTAACATTATCCACTTTGTATTTATTCAGTTTTCATCTCTAATTGGAAATGTTCGGTGTTCTATCTAAAGAAAGCCATCATTCATCATTGCAATTTACAACACCTAAATCAATACCCATACATCATACTGGATGCATTTAGGTAGGATGTTAGAATTAGAGTTTATATGTAACATTTTCTGTAGTGTTTTGCAAATCTTGCATTTACCATTACCAGAAAGATAAATTGCACAATTTTCTTACCTTTTTTTCTTTTCCTTATTAGGAGGTTTGGTTTCGAGTTTCTACAGCTGTTTTGATGGAAGGAGGAACAAAAGAGGACCTAACTTGAGCAGTTTGATTTGTTATCCTAGATCTCTTGTCCTTCAACTTATATGTATGTCTTGAAAATTTTAATTTAATTTTAACATTATGTTGTGCCCTGAACTTTATGGAACAAGTCTTCTACAAAAGAGCGACCATGTAAGTTTGTATGAGCTCGGTTTATGCGTCATCTTTTCTCTCGGCAAGGTGTCTTAATCTGTGCCTTTTTAAAGCTGAAATCAAAATTATTGCAATTGATCTGCGTAACTTTTTGTTTTTGTTTTTTATTATTAACAACGCTCTTAATCAGACTCTATATCTTTAATTTTCAAGTGTTCAAACCGTTAAACATGATCTCCACGTGAAAATATTTATAGAGATCAAATTTTATATTTTTTTAGAATTATTAAATATGTAGAAAACCGTTGCTTTTAGATGGTTTATAAGTACCAAATGAACATATTCTTTTAACATGATTTAACTTGAAAATTTAACTAAATACCTTGTTTTTATGTCAAAATTGAAGTTACTGGCGTTATTTTATATGTTATTGTAGGCAGAAAACTGGAAAAAGCGAGAAGAAATCGGGTCAAAAACTTTGAGAAAAATGCCTCACATTCACATAACAAATGGTTCAAAAACACATCTTTTATATGGGTCGAAACTCGAAACCCCTTTTCAGGCCGGAAAGGAAGCAATTAGTTTCAACAAAAAAGCGATTATTTAGCAGAAATTTAAAGATTATAAAAGGAAGTAGAAATTTAGAAATTAATCTTAGTTGGACAGGAGCTTTAGGAAGAGGGCAAATGAGAGATCGGTAATCTAGGGTTTACTCTTGCATCTTATACTCTATTTATTACTCTATTTATGGAAGTATTTTTCTTAGCGTTTAGGCATGTAACTCAATACTTTGATTGTTGTTTAATTGATTTTCTTAGAGTAAATTTAATGTTGTGATGGATTTATCTTTGTGATTTTATTGTATGTTTTAAGCTGATAGCTTCTACCATGCCTCTAAAAAAAAGATTTTATTGTATGTTTGTGATTTGATTTGAGAATTGTTAAAATTGATTTAGGTGTTGGCCACATCTTGGTTTAGGGTAGTAATTACCAAATTGAATTGTTTATGTAAAAGTATCGAGAGGATAAATTTAGACTGTGTTCCAAAAACAATAGCGTAGAGAAAGGGAAAAGAAAGAGAAGGGAGGGACCAGCGCTAATTTCACTCTTGCTACACTCCGATTTGGAGGTGACAAATCTCATAGCTTTTATACAGCGAACTCATTATTTCTCCCCTCTGCTCTAATGATTTTTCTTTCCTGGAGCAAGGGAACGACTCGGTCAGGTATGATCTGCTGGCATTTCCCCTCCGCTCTAATGAGAGAAACTTTGTGACTAGTCTAGAACTTGGGTAATCATAGAATTGAATGCATCTAGGTATGTTAGTTTGAGAAAGATCATTGCCTGAGTAAGGATTAGAAACTCTCAAATCACTCAACATAAATTTAATTTAAGTAAATTGATTAGGCAGTAATTAGGTATTGCAGTGAAGCCAAAAACCCTATAAATTTGTAAATCAAAGAACTTCCCTTGTTTAGATTTGTGTTAAATCAAAGAACGGTCAATGATGCACTTGTTTTGCTTTAAGAGCATCTCTAAAGGTTTGCAAATTAAATTTCAAAATTTTAGTTGACACTTTTAAAAAATTTATTGGCACTTTCAATTCACTTTCATAAATACAGTGCAATTGCAAATTTTGAAAGATTTCACTAAATGAAAAATTTCATCTCCGCTTTCACTTTCTCACAGCCAATCAAATTTATTGTAGTGGTATTAAAATCAATTGCTAATCAATTGTACGGATATAGAAGTTGTGAAATTAATTTTGAATTATTTTTTTTTGTTTACACTTTGACAATTATTTGAAATTGCTAATCAATTTTATAGATGGTTGCTCTAAGCCTCCAATTGCACATGAAAAAGTAACCGGTCATAATTCCAAATTTAAATTTGCCATCCATATTTTATTTCCGAGAGCAGTTTGGGTCCGATGCCCATCAGACTCAAATTTGAGTTCAATGGGCTCCATAACCGTCCAATCCGCTTTAAGATCCAAGTGCACATATATTAAAGCAAATGTGCACCGATATTAAAGCAAAGTGCATAGATTTTGAAACAGATCGGATGGTTATGGAGCCCATTGAATTCAGTTTGAGTTCGATAGACATTGGACCCAAACTGCTCTCTTTATTTCCACCTATGAAAGGTGGACAGTGGGGATTGCTACCACACTACCGCAGCCAATTTTGCATTTAATGAAAGAATTAAACTTTTCTTATACGGAAATAATGAAAGCTATTTGAACTGAAAAAATATTTGATCCAGGTAATACAAGAGCAATAGCATGTGGGCCTAGAACATGTATATCTTTTTATTGAATGGTACAAAGTTAATATATCCAACATGGTACAAGCCAGTTGGTACACTACATGGCCCATAAAAGTGGGGCCCAAATGCTAAATTTTGAACCCCGTTATGGAGACATTTCTCAGGGAGTAGTTGGGAGCTTGCTTTTGCTCTCTCCCTATCATAATTCACAACTAATATTATTCTAGAAAAACTAGTGAAAAATAGTAAAAATTCTAAAAAATATAAATTTAGTCTGTAAATACATATTCGTATGAAGATTATTTTGAATGGTTTGAATTGACTGTTGGAATTTTGAAAATAAAAATATTGATCTGTATTATGAACTAAATCGTGATTTGCATAGTACCATAGACTCACTCAATTAGTTTATCTATATTTATGTTTGACCTTTCAAATATTCAAATTTTCTTTTAACAAAAGGAAAAAGAAAACGGAATATTGCACTGCAATCCTGAATTTTATTTAGTTTCAGATGCGAATGAACATTGTTCATTTGGTTCCCACATACATGTTAGTGCCCGTGGGAAAAAAATTTTGTTCGGCGGACACATGGGTTTGGGCATGGACACAGAAATTGAACTAAAAATCACTGTTTACATGGGAAAAAAAATTCAGTTGAATTTTTTTTTTCCACAGGAACAGTAATCTGGCCGAACAAATCCTTTTTTTTTTCCCACGCACACAGTGTTTCGACTATTCAAATTGAATCCGAACTCAAGTCCATCTTCGTTCCCGCTCTACAGCCGAACAAGCTCTTAATAAATGTTATTTTGGTTGGAAGCATCAATTGCATTCAAGTACAAGAATCTGTAAATTTTTCAATACTTCAGCGTAGGAAAATAAAGCAAGTATTTGAATGCTTAAATTGGCAACGCTTCAAAATTTTATTCTTTGACCCTTTTTTTGAGGAAAGATTCTTTGACCATTTATTAAGATAAGTCCTTTGTTTCATATGCAAGAGTTTAGAGTTTACAATCTATTATTTCAATTTTTGAACCCATGCTCGTCAACATCAACAAGAATTTTCCATCTAAATTCTATTTGTTTGCGTATAAAGAGGAAAAAGAACAAATCATGGGTTTTGCACATGCTTGGAATTTTTGTTCAAAAAAACTTCGAACAAAACTTAATTCAAAGTCGGACCTAAACTGTTTTATTACGTCAAAATTCGCACAAACAATTTAGATTTACTTGATCATTTAAGTTTATTAAGTTTTAAATTATTAAATAAAATTTGTACAAAATTTTACGGACAAATCCAATTTCATTGCACATTGCAGAGTTAATTATTAGTGTTTTTTTTATAATTTTTTTCTTCTTATTTCCTATTTCATAAGGAAACCAGAAACTAAGCTTAAAGTCTTAAAAGTAAAGGATTCTACGCCATAATTTGCGGAAAGCTGTTTTATGAATTATGATAGCACCCATATTTTATTTCTTATGTTGCACGTTGATTTGCCAGCTTTTGTGGGTAAAAAAGAGAAATCAATTCAAGGGGAATTCTGAATTCACAGGTTGAGATTTGTATCCAATCATAGACAAGGGGATTTTTCAATCCAAAACCGTGATAATTATCACGCGATTTGTTCAATTATTGAGGGTTAACCTACAATTATGGACCATGATTGGTAGGCTAGTTCCAAATGACAATTACTACAAATAGGGGTGGTAAAAAAACTCGTAGCTCGTGGCTTGATCGTGACTCGCACCTAACTAGCTCATTATTGGACCGAGCTGTTAACGAACCAGCTTGCCACTAGCTCGATCAAAAATTAACTAGTTCAAGTTGGGATCTAGCTTGCTTGCGAGCTGGTTTGGCTAAGCATCAATTTGTGAATTTGTATGAATTTAAGTGTATTTTATACTGTCTAGCTCGGTTTAGTTCGATATAGCCAAACCCAGCGAGCTAGCTCGTCAATTTGCGAGTTAGCTCGGGCTGACTTGGCACAATTTCAAACTGAGATTTTAGTTCGAATGCTCTAGGCCCAACTCGCTCAACTGTAGCTTAGTTTTTATCTAACTCGAACTGAGCCAGCTCGTTAAACCCTAAACTACAAACATAAAAAATGAATTCTCACACTACAAATGTAAGTGTGGCTCTGCAAAGTGTTGATGAGACTTTTGGATAACATGTAGACAAATCCCTAATTATGAAACCCTAAATCAACAAATTAATAATCAAAGAAATCATGGCAAACAGCTGGTTGATATAATGATATATTGATATGTGATACTTGGCGATATTGGATATTGCCTAGACAATGTGAGATATCACTATCAGAACCAACCCCCGCCGTAATAAATGTAATGATAGATAATTTGAATTTAAGTGGTGGACATAATTAAGATTAGGAGGAGGGGCCTACGAAAGAATAAAAGCATATTAATATATTACTGTTACAATTTGCAAATATCCTTGTACTATAGTGCTATAACATCATCATCATAATTATTTTTTATATTATTTTATTATTAACATGCCCTCGAACTTTATTTAGAAAAAATATCTATTTCAGGATAAATTAAGTTTTGACAATGATAATTCCCATAAAATAATATTACAGTCAACGAAATTTTGGACGTAAATAGTTATTTTTAATTCTAAAATCCTATAAAAATAATAAATATATGTTTTTTTTTTCCTAAAATGAGAAGAGAAAATACAAGAAAATACAAGTCATCCAATCATAATAATTAAGGAGATGGAATAAAATCGGAATGAGAGTATTGATCATATAATATGATAAAATGTCTACAAATTTAATATTCTTTATAAATTATAGATTATTATTTTTTTTCTGAAAAATACTATTTTTTATTTAGGAATTATTATAAGTGGTTGTCATATCCTCCTCTCATATTTTGGCAGCCCAAACGCGCTTACAGGCTATTAATATTTATATTATTATATTGTAAACGTGATATTATATCTGTAATGTGCCGGTGGTTAGGATTTTATTGTTATTCTGAATTTCTGATGGTTAAGATACTATATTTAATTAAGTATAATTACTGTAGAAAGGTATATTTTTCATTGTCTGACACGTGTGCTCGAGGCAATTATTCATGTTTCACTTTCCTTTTCTTTTATAATTTTTTTAACAGAGATTTTCATTTATCAACTTTTGTAGTGTGGATCGGACGGAACTAAAATTATATTTGTATCCGTTTTTATTTTTTGGATACAGATACAGATCGGATATTAGATGGATGCAGATACATAGATATGTTTTTTTATAATAGTGAATAACAACTTTTTTTATAATATATATTAAATTATATATTATATATTTACTATTCGGGTACGGATAATTAAAATTTAAAATTATATTTGTACATACATGAATATTCGGATACAGATTTAGATGCGGTCGGATAATATCCGACCCGTTTGCACCCTATTTGTAGGTCCTTAAAAGTTCTATCACCTATTAAATGCTATGGAACGGTTCTTATTAGTGTTGCTTTTGCCGTAATTTACCAACGCCATTTGTAAATTCGATGGGCTAGTGGTTTGAATTTTTCTTAAGACTTAAATAGCAAGAAATTGTCCTCTTACTTCTTACCAGTAGGGCTGCAAATGAATTGAACTGAATCGAACTTACTCCAGTTTGAATTTGGTTTGAATTAATTTCGAACTTAGTTTGGTTTGAATTAATTTCGAATCGAATATTTTACGAACAAAATTTTGAATCTTTTACAAACTTTTTTACGACAAGGAAGAGTGACTGTAGTCGCTGAGAGCGAGAGGTGAAAGTCATTTAGGATTTCAGAACTGGAAACAAGAGTAACGACTTACGAATTATGACTTATGACTGGACGGTCTTATGTTTTAACTTTTAAGTAATCAGCGAACATAAGTCATCAGTGAAAATCAACAGTTCACATTACTTTGAGATTCGAACTAGAATAGTTTGCGAACCTATTTCGAACGAACTAGGTCTAGTTTGAGTTTGGTTTGAATTTATTTCGAATCGAATTTTTTACGAACTTTTTCGAATCAAACTCGAATCGAATCACGAACTACGAATATTTTATGCAGTACTAGTACATAAAAATTCTTTACTCCATTGTGCTTATTTATTTTTTTATTTTCTTTAGGAATTAGATTTTGTTAAAGGGTTTTAAACAAATTTTATTTAAAACAGACATATGATCTGCGTTGAGATTAGTATGAATAAATCTAAATTTTGACGTGAGTCGAACGGTTCAGTCTCAATTTTGAATAAAATTCTGTCCAAAATTTTTAACAAGAAAACCATCCCTTTTTTTTAATACATTATCTAATTCATTCACTTCGTCATGCATCTGTGTCCAAGGAAAATAATTCTAGTCCGATGGGTTATGCGTCTGTTTGATTCGCCATATAATCTGTACAAATTGTTTCAATATACGTGCACATCCATTTTAATCAGTGTTGTAAAATGCGGTCCATGCGGCGGCCGGCGGCTGCATATGCGTATACAGTCCGATTCCACATAAAAATTTTCATGCGGTCTCAAATATGCAGTTTTGCATATGCGTCCGCATATTGGTTTGCATATGTGCGATTGAGCCGCATATGTCCGCATATTGGTCCGCATATGTACGAATTTATTGTTTGAATGATTTTAATGGGAATATA
Organism: Carex arenaria; assembly: GCA_964058825.1. NCBI lineage: Eukaryota > Viridiplantae > Streptophyta > Magnoliopsida > Poales > Cyperaceae > Carex > Carex arenaria. Next base: position 644,853 of record CAXKVW010000127.1, read on the forward strand.
TTGCATGTTTTGAGTGAAAATAAATTAATATATAGTTTAAAATCCACATATATAAGTCCGCATGAAATTCCGCATATGCGGCTGCATACGGCATATGCAGTATGCAATAACCTTCCGCATGTATGAACAAAACCGCATTTTACAACATTGGTTTTAATAGCCATAAAGACGGATTTTGTCAAACGGAGGCGAAACTCATCGGACCCAAATTGTTCTCCTACAGAGCTAAAGGAGAACTGAGAATATGCCAATAGGTTTGCTTTCTCTTTCCATAATTAATATTTTTTGCCCTTTTGACAAATGACGAGCAAAACAAATTCAATACGGTAAGAAATATTTTCTGCAGGATTTTGTAGTTTCAATTTTGTCTGGTTTTGTTAGACCATCAAACTTCGGTTTAAAAATAAATATATATAATAATTTGACAAGAGTAGAGTATTTTGAAGAAAATGTCAGATCAATTTGCTTGTAAATAGAAAGATGCTCATTTAGGAGAAAAGTTTGGCTTGAGCAAAATTTAAAGACCCCCAAAGCGGATCACAATGCTTGTTCTGTTATTGGCATATCCTCTAATTATTGCTTTACAAAAAAAATATCATAATCTAAGATGTCAGAAATAATTAAATAAAGCAACTTACAAAAAAAAAAAAAAAACCCATCGCCAGTTCCTCTTTTAAATATGGTTTTCTGGATGCGAAGCGGTCAAAGAAGATCTGGACTAGACATGCTGCTTGAAATCTGAAAGGAAACGGGTTATGCTATTCAGCTCCCATTTTCACCAACTGTTCCAATGCAAATAACTAATGGATACAAAAAAATGTTCTCTCAATGTATTAGAATTCTTTTAAAATATTAATAATTTTGCACCATACTACATTTAAGTAGATGTAAACAATATGAAAAATAACACTCTCATTAAAATACCTTAATATAATTCAAATAATTTTTGTATTTTTTTTCAACAAAAATGATTCATAGTTATTGTAATTTTACATGTGACCTTATAATTAATTATAAGAATATGTACGATGAACTCGTTATGTGTGACAACTAACAACTAATATCTATTTTTAAATTTTGCATTCCTCTTTCTTTTCTTTCTATTGTTATCTCATCTTTTATAAGTAACTTTGATCATGCGAAACTGAGAATATGTCTATCTCGTTGCTACAAATAACATTTTCACAACATAAATGCCAATTAATTTTGATGTCATCGAGAAGATTTTTATTTTTGCATGATATTAATTTAAAGATTGGTATATGTAATTGTTCTCTATTATTTAGAGAAGTCATTATGTTTTGACGAGCTGATAATTTTAATATGTTAAGCAATTTAAAAATTAAGTATGTTTATATTTTTGTCATGGATGAAACTAATATTTTTAAATGGATCAACCTTGATACATGATAAAAAAAAAAAGAATATTTATAATTTATTTTTTAGAGAAAAGGTTATAATACCCAACCTTTTGTACCCAGATTTTACCCACACGTTATCCATACCCTATCCAAATTGGATTTAACCATCGGTTAACGGTCATCGCTACCATTATATAACCCAGTGTTTACGCGTTTCCTCGTTTCCGCGATTCATTTCAAATCTCCGCTTCTTTAAAAAATTCCCGATTTGGCGATATTTCCCGATTTGACGAAATCTGTGGCGATTTCACCAAATCTCTTTCGATTTCACCAAATCTCTTTCGATTTCTTTCTCTTCTCTCCTGATTGCATCTCCTGGCGATATCATCTCCTGGCTATACTGATTTGCTTCCATTTTTGCGCTATATTTTTGCTCGCAGGCGTTGCATCTGACACGAGAGGTTTATTGATCTCATTCTTACGATTGATCTAAAGGCGACATCATAATCAGAGGTTTACTGATCGGAAGGCGATATCAGTAAGTAGTTCGTCGCTCACTGTTGTTCATCATTCAATGTATGAAATTAGGTTTTAATTTTCATTTTTGCATATTTTTTGTTATCAATTGCCTTTCAAAATTAAGATCAGAGTTCAGATTTAGATTTCAGTGTGTTTTTTTAATGATTTTGATATTCTGTACGAACTTTTTTTGAATTGAATTTTCATTTTGATTGGTCAGACGATATTGATCGTTTGTTATAGTTTTTTTTAATATTCTAACAGTATTTGTTTAAATTTGTTACATTAATTGTCTTGCATATGTTACAGTATTTGTTGCTGTATTTGTTTGCATTCGATTTAATATGTTACATTATTTTTACATTATTGAATTTCTATTTTGATTTGATCTGATCGAATTTAATATGTTAGCTGCCGATTTGTTATATCATTGATTTATATATGTTACAGTATTGGTTTTCATTTGTTACAGTTTTACTTTTACAATATATAAATATGATTATTATAGCATATGTGCTATCTGTTACATTATCCACTCCGTATTTTCTACAGTATTCTCTTCAATTTGTTACAGTATTCATGTTTTATAGTTTACATCTTCAGTTTTTACAATTTTGTTTGCATTTGTTACAATTTTTTTTTATCTTTGTTACAGCATTGGTTTCCATTTGTTGCAGTATTAGGTGTAGATTTGTTATAGTATAGGGTTTAGATGTAGGCATTGCAATCATTTTCTCAATCTTAATTATGGATATTATAATACACGACTATCTGTAGATCGACGATCTGTATACTTATTTTGGTTTATAATTCAGATTCAAGCAATCAGAGTCGCTATTTTATTTTCTAATTTTGTCAATTCAAGAATCGTGCTACTAGTATCTGATCTCCAATCTTGATTAGATATCTTCGTGTAATTACTTGATTAATTCTTTCTCTTCATCTACTTGATTGGTCAGATCTGATGTGACACTTCATTTTAGATGGTAAGCTTTTTCAATGTATTCTATCTAGTGCTCACAAGGTGTTCGATGAATTGTCTGAGTGATCATTCGCAAGGTTTTCGTTGTATATCGCTACTGATTTGTTACTTCTGGCGGATCCTAATCCGATCTGATAATACTTTCGATTCGGATTGAAGATCAGCACTGAGATCTAAATTCTGTGAGTTATTTACTGATTTAATTTTGTTTTACTATGTATTATTATTTGTTCTAGTATTATGTTCTATTTGTTACAGTTTGGATTAACTTTTGTTACATTATTGTTTTCATATTTCATAGTTCTGAATAAATATGATACAGTATTGATTTGCATGTGTTACATTATTTTTGTATATTTATTACAGTATTTTTCTATTGTAATATGCAGATAATAATGCATCAGTATACAGAAAAACAGGCGGCGGTGGCTATTCCTCAACTGTCTGGCCGACAATTTGAGACGATCAAATGGTTATTTGTCCCTGTGTGTAAGAAGAACCACTGAGTTCTTATTGTAGTGGATCTCCCTGGGTTGGAGTTGCACTACTATACGTCTCACGGGGAGAATAATTCATATTTTGAATACCACCACCAAACTGTCACATGGTTTTTATCATGGAGAACAGGTGAGTCCTTATTTTGAATTATTATTTAGTATTATTATGGTAATACTTAACATAATTTTTCCTCCATCGATCTTTTTATTAATGGTTTTTTTTTTATTTTCCTTTCAGGCAACCCTAAATGGATAGCTATTAACACCCAATTCAAGGATTGTCCAAAGCAAGGACCATTATCAATGGATTGTTCTGTGTTCATTTTGCGGATAGTCTACAATATAATCACTGGTTTTCCATTAAATTTCTCTCAGGTATTGATTTATTTATAAGTAGTAGATAAATGACTGAAAATATTAGATACATATGTTACAATATTTATTTACATTTGTTAGATTATTGGTCTTGTGTTGTTACAGTATTTGATAATGGTGAAGTCCAGTCTTATTATTTTTTGATCTATTACATTAGTTTTCCCAATTTGTTACATTATTTGTCCATATTGGTTACATGATTGTACTCGAAAAATGTCTGAAAATATTAGATAAATATGTTGCAATAATTATTTACATTTGTTAAATTATTGGTCTTCTGTTGTTACAGTATTTTACAATGATGAAGTTCAGTCTTATTATTTTTGATCTGTTACATTATTTTTCCCTATTTGTTACATTATGTGTCCACATTTGTTACATGATTTTTACTAGAAAAATGTCTGAAAATATTAGATAAATATGTTACAATATTTATTTACATTTATTACATTATTGGTCTTCTGTTGTTACAGTATTTGACAATGATGAAGTTCAGTCTTATTTTTTTTTATCTGTTACATTATTGTTTCCTATTTGTTACATTATGTGTCCACATTTGTTACGTGATTTTTACTAGAAAAATGTCTGAAAATATTAGATAAATATGTTACAATATTTATTTACATTTATTAGATTATTGGTCTTCTGTTGTTACAGTATTTGACAATGGTGAAGTTCAGTTTTTTGTTGTAATTTTTCAGTTTTAATTGTAAGATTTGTTGTAATTTTTTTTGCAGGAAGATATATGTAAAGAGCGTTTGATTCTCGCCATGAAGCTGTTGACACATCCCTACAATGAACACCAAATATCAGTAGTTTAAGGTTTTCTGTTTCTTGTTTTGGAGAAAGTTCTTGATAGTGTTGTTTTGGACAAAGTTCTTGTTAGTTGTTTGGTTGATTGTTGTTATCGTAATTGTTGCTACATAGTTGTTATTGTAATTGTTACAGTTTTCATAATTAATTGATGTAGTATTCCTTGTTACGGTTTTGATACTTTGTTGTTACACTTTTCATAATGTTCAGTTGCAGTATATTTAGAGTATAGATTTTGTCGTTTTTTTTTTGCAGTTTACACACCTATTTTTTACCATATTCATTTACATTATTTTGAATCCGTAATTTTACATAATGACAAATTTAAAATAAAAAATAATAATAATCAAAACTTTAAAAAAAATTAAAACCTTCTAGAAGGGGGAAAGTACACAATTTGATAGATTCATAAGTAAAACAAGTACAGTTAACTGTCATTAACTGCCAAAGTACAACAGTTTTGAAAGTACAAAATACATCAAGTACAAAGATGTTGGAAGTTACAAGTTGTTATTTTTTAAAAAATTGATCCCATATTTTACATGATTCTATATTGTTTGTTACAGTATTATATTATATTTGTTGCCTATTACTGCCAGTCAAATGACAGTTAGTTTGGGTAAAAAGTGGGTACAAATCCTTGGGTACAATTAGAAGGATCCTATTTTTTATATATTGACAAATTTTAACTATGTTGTTAATGTTATATAGTAATTGTCAAAACAAAATAATGTAAAGATCCTTTTTTTTTTAACAATTACTAGTACATGTGGAATGCACTGGAGCCTCTTTAATATTAGTGCAGATTTTGGTTAAGTTCCGATCTAAACAAAAATATTTTGTCACCTCAGGTGATATGAACGAATCCGAATCTGTTGAAATCCGAGACCAATGAACAATAATTCTGAAATCCTTACAATCCGAATCGAGCCGTCGAACTATTTCGAGATGCATTTCAAAAAAAATTCAACGGCTGGATTCAGATTGCAAAGATTTTAGAATTACTCTTCAATAGTTTCAGAATTGCAACAGATTTATTTTTTATATGAATTCACGGGAAGCATTGGGTGTTAATTAACAGCGCTTGTGAAATACTAAAGTATATATCCTTTGGTTTGCAGCTGTCAGTGGAAGCAATTCGGCTCCTTGTTCTTATTTCTTTAATCTGAAGAGCTCTTATTTTGATAAGTTTTTGCAGAATCATATCATTAATTAAAACGAGTTAGCAAATAATCTTCGATTAATTCGACAGCTCAGGATTTTATCTTTCTGGCGCGCACGTTAACCTGATAACCTCTCTCTCTTCCCCTTCTCTGATCTTTTATAACTCTCTCCATTGCAAAAAGAAAAGAAGAACTCAGACTAGTAGCCTTCTCTTCCCTTTCTTTTAGAGTGGCAATTTTCTTGACCAATTTGTACTATCATTTTGTTCTTTTCTCCATTTTTTTTTCTATGTTCAAAAAGCTCTCCATTTCCCCCTTAATCAGTTCCTTCGGCAAGATATTTGCCAAATATTCTGAATCGCGTCTTTCAATTTCTCCTTAGAATTTTTTTTACCCAAATTAGGTTTGATTTTGTGAAGATTTGGAGAATTGGTGTCAAAATGGAGGTAAAGGCGGGAGATATATCGGTACCATTAGCAGTGCTACTGAAAAGGGAAATGTCAAATGAGAAGTGTGAGAAACCAGATTTATTGTATGGTGAAGCCTGCCAGAAAAAGAAAGGTGAAGATTTCACACTATTAAGTGCAGATTCTGAGAGGGTGCAAGAGACTGGCACAGAATCGTTCTCAGTTTTCGCGGTACCAACACTCTCTCTCTCTCTCTCTTTTTCTCTCTCTACCTTATTAGTTATTTGTACTAAGCCTGTTATGGTCTGGGTTCAATACCAGTTAGTTGCTGGTAATGCACTATCAGGTGAGGTACCAGTGTTAAATTTTTTCCCTTCTATTGAATAACTGATGTCTATACAAATTTGTTTGTTATAGCAATTCAAGGAAAGAAATCCATGAATGAAAAAATATTTTTCAGTTTTTATCATTCTAGTGCCTTATTTATAATATTTTTCTTTATGCTATTTTTGGCTGAAGATTTTTGATGGGCATAACGGGTCAGCAGCTGCTATATACACCAAAGAGAATCTCTTAGACAATGTATTAAAAGCTATCCCACCAAAAGTTAGTCGAGATGAGTGGATATCTGCCTTACCAAGGGCTCTAGTTGCCGGCTTTGTCAAAACCGACAAGGATTTTACTGCTAAAGGTAGAAATTTATATTTTCTCAAAAAGTCAACCTCTATTCTCAGAGCCAATGTTGCCATACCGAGTTACACTATTTCTATTAGCTTAAGGGCCATAACAACAAAAAAGAAAATAAATTTTGGTTTGCCAAATTGAAACTGGAAATTGAAGATAATTTGTCATGAATTTCAATTAATCCTGACTTGATAATCGCCTTTAATTAATCTTTCAGCACGTTCTTCGGGTACGACAGTAACTCTGGTAATAATTGACGGTTGGGTAGTTACGGTGGCATCAGTCGGGGACTCGCGCTGTATACTCGAATCAGCTGAAGGCTCAATATATGTCTTATCAGCTGATCATAGATTAGAGGTCAATAAGGAAGAGTAAGTTTTTATCTTTTGCCCCTTGGTCTGCACTTATTAAACCTCTGACTGATAGATGAACAAAATAATTCTAGGGTTGAGCGTGTGACTGCAAGTGGTGGAGAAGTTGCAAGAATAAATATAGCAGGCAGTGCTGGGGTATGTCATTTGCTGTCTTTTTCAAATACTACCCTGTGAAATTCTGAAATTACATGTTTTTGCCTTTGAAAAAGTAAACTTCCTATTTGTCCTATAAACTAGATAGTTGCCATTTTTTGGGTGTGTTTTGCAACTTGTACAATTATTTTTACAAATGTATCCCTTGTATATGGTTCATTTGCAGATCGGTCCTTTGAGATGCTGGCCAGGGGGGTTGTGCTTGTCAAGGTCAATTGGAGATTTGGATGTTGGGGAATATATTGTACCTGTGCCTCATGTGAAGCAAGTAAAGGTACTTAGAATAACACTTTCAGCACTAGAGTGTGCATTTAAGGCACCCAAAAAAACAAAAGTAATGCACTTTGTCCAACTGAGTTTTTCTTGAATACAATTTTCTAAGAATAAATTGATTAAATCTGGTTTATTGTCCTTTGAAGTTATCAAATGCAGGAGGCCGACTTGTTATAGCAAGTGATGGTGTATGGGATGCTCTGAGCCACGAAAATTCGCTCAGTTGTTGCCGAGGCTTACCAGCTGAAGCAGCCGCCACTCGCATTGTTAAAGTACTCTCTCTCTCTCTGAAAAAAACACTTTCTCACTCCCCCCCACCCTGCCACCCCCACCTTCTCTCCTTCTCAAACCTAAGTATTACCAAGGAGGTTTGATTATCATGTTTGATGCTTGTTAAATTTTGGGTATTGCAGATGGTTGTTCTTGATAAGAAGATGTTTCTTATGTACTTTGAAATTTGTATTTATTTACTTTTTAATATCACAGGAAGCAGTTAAAGTGAAGGGGTTGAGAGATGACACCACTTGCATAGTGGTGGACATACTGCCGCCAGAGAAGGTAAGCCCACCAGTAAAGAAGCCGGGAAAAGTAGGTATAAAATACATTTTCCGAAGAAAATCATCTGATACCTTGTCAGAGGATCATATCGACCGTGGCTGCTCAGAACCTGATGTCGTTGAGGAAATATTTGAGGATGGCTCTGCAATGCTCTCTGAGAGGTGTAAAATTTAAGAAGCATTTTAATTAGTTTATTGGTCTTTTTGGGCTGTCGGTTGAACAATGAACTGTTGGTTGTGTGGTTAAATTGAGGGGTTAACTAATGCCAAGTTGGCTTATTATTTGAGAATGGTTCTCGCATGCTATCTCCTTTGTTTCAGTTTGGGTATTGGACCTGTATACGCAACTTTTGGCTTCTCTGATTCCAACTCCTTTTTTCCCCTTTTTTGTCATTTTGGTCTTTGTTGACTTATTTTGCTTAATTTTGCACAAAGCTGTAAACCACAAATCAGCCTTCCAACTCAGTCGAGTTGGCTAGTTTTCACTTTGACAAATTGATCTCAAGATGTGGGTCTTGAGAGCATAATTCTCATTAAAGGATTAGTGTATGCAGAGTTAATGAAGTCCTTGCTTAGTTGCTGAATTGAAAGTTTAATTGATTTAACTGAGCTCCATTATTTTTTTCAATTTGACAAATAGCTGAATTAGATGGAATATTAATTGCATCAAGGTTTTGTGACCTAATGGGCATTTTGGTAAATCTTCACAGGCTGAGCACAGATTGCACGACCAGCATCATCTTTGAGCCATACAATTGTGCCGTTTGCCAACTGGAAATGAAGCCAGGAGAAGGCATCTCAATTCATGGTACCACCTTTAAGTCAACTGGTATGAAAAGACCATGGGATGGGCCTTTCCTTTGTGTACCATGCCAAGAAAAGAAAGAGGCCATGGAAGGGAAAAACTGCTCTTGAAGTATGCGCTTTTTTTCAAGCCGAGTATTGCTATACTATTAGGTCTTACTGTATTAGTGCATATTTTTACCTGATACCAACCCATACTGTGCTTTGATAGCACCATAATAGTACCTAACAACCTGTTATGTAGAACTATACTGTGCTGTGGTAGCACCACAATAGTACCTAACTACCTTTATGTAGAACTACTGGTTCCAGAAAAAAGCAGTTCCAAAATAATTCTAATTCCTGAGGACGTTTGTGCATTTTTCACCAACTTCATTGCATTTTCAATCCAGATTTCGGATCTAGAGTGCCCCAAGAGATATAGCTATCTGTCTTTCGTCAATTGATGGGATTGATTTCTCCTTCCAAATTGTTGGATTGTTGGACTACTAACTGATATTGCTGAATTCTGACTTCTGATGCAAAAGAACCCTTCAATGATGGGCAATTTGCAAAAAAAAGAAAATGATTGCTTCTCATCTTGACCCACTTGCAGATTCTGCAACAGTCCAGTCCGAGAAGTATTTCGTTTATTGATTTATTTATTATTTGTTTATCTACTAATAATTTCATTTTTAACCCAATTCTTTCTAGGTGTTTTTTCGTGTACATATGGATAAGTGAAAGGATACCTTTTTATCCTGTTGTATCCTTGTTTGTTTTTGTAAGAGTTTTTTCTTTTTCCCCCCCTTTATTCACGGGTTACTTTAATGCTTCATTTCAAGTAATGTTTGAGGTTATTTTGCAACTATGCAATATCCTACAATATGAACATTTTACGGGTCAGAATATTCTTTTCTCTTCGTGAGCATATATACTTGTTTTTTTATCGCTTTATCATTTTCAAATTTCAAGTATAAATGTTGATCAGTAATATTTCCCCTTCCCTTTGGCACAATATTTGGAATGATGAAGAACAACAGGAAGAAGAAGCACAATGTAAAAGGTATTCATAAATTTGGAAAGAGTATTGTACTTGAAAAGCAGCACAATATCTTCCAAATATAAACAAAAACTACATACAGAGTATACGACATACGAGATACAACAGGTAAATAGGAACCTAAAATTCTAATAATCAGGACCAAACTCTTATACCAAGAATTTTTTGTGCGAAGGCAACAAATCCATTTCGGTTTTTGTCAACCTGGCGAATGCTCCTAAAAGCAGTGATCTGGCCAACACCTTTCCTGTGTAGTGCTTGTCGCAGCTCCTCTCGGCTTAACTGGCCATCTTTATTTGTGTCGAGTTGCTTTAGCCACTCCTTGAATTCTTCAATGGTCATGTCGCTGCTCGAGGAGCTGATTTGCTAGAGTGCCATGGTGTTTTCTGTTTGTTTCTCTTGTGGTTTTCTTTTGGATTTCTTGTTGTTTGTTCTTCTTTGGTCTTTTATAGGCCTCACTGCCTCAGAACCAAGGTTCCCAGTTCCTTCCCTGCTTGAATTGTCGTTGTCCCACCCGTTCCGTTCTGTTCTGATCCGTTTCAGTAGAAAAGCGAACTATCTATATGTATCGATAAGAATGGTGGAACGGGATTGATATCTAGGGAGAGTCTCTACAATTTAATTCAGACAGGTGTAAGAGGAAACAGAGTTGGCTGCCTAACAGGGTCACTTTATTCCTCTTTATGATCTTTTCTAAATGATAAAACTAAATTATTCACTAGCTTGGAAGTGGGGTTGAGTGCTCACATTGATATATAATTGATTGAAACGAACTTAACTGAAAATTTTGTGTAGTCAACACCGGAATGCGAAAATTTTGAAAATACCAGTGTGTGTGCTACTTTTTAAGTTTCGATTAGCTTCAACTAAGCAGTTAAAAAGCAATGGAGTAAAAGAAAACAACAAGACACGATTGACATTAAGCGGTACGGGGTCAAAACTCCACTGGTACATGCCGGTATTATCGGACTGAGACTACCGAAAGCCTGTAAGTTGGCTTGGCTCAGAATCCACACACAATATTAAGATATACGCCAAGCGTTTTTCTCTAGATAATTGCTGGAGGAATATTGAATCATAGAAAGGTTCACAATTATATATATTCTCCTCCATCGTGCTAAACATGCGAGAAATTGTGTTGACTCAGAGTCCTGGGCTAAATGTCACATTTGAAAACACCTAACTAGAAATCAGATCTCAGCTCACTTCTCATTGAAGTGATAAATACAAAAGGTCTTCAATTAATCTTAATTAACTGTTGGTATTTGTTATAAGTTTAGGGACTTATATGTGAAATGAGAATATAGAGTAATCATAGGGATTAGATTGAATGATGTATGCTCTATATATACCCCAAGGGGTCAATTAATAAAATTGAGACTTTTAGAACTATTCTCCAGTTGGTATCAGAGCCGTCTAGATCTAGGGTTTCTTGCATCGAGAATCGTGCACAGCCACCAGAGCTCCGCCAGCTCCACCACAGCCCCGCCGGACCTCTGCCTGACCTCCGCCTGACCTCCGCCTACTCCGCCAGGGGCGCCGCCAGCCCTGCAGGGGCTCCGCCAGTGAGCTCCGCCTCAGCCAGAGGGAGCTGTCCGCCTCAGCCAGAGGGAGCTCCGCCTCTTCTGCCTCCGTCTTGTGGTTCTGCCACCGCCAGGAGAGCTCCGCCTCCGATCTGGCCCGGTTCTAGGCAGCGGGTGCTCCTTCTTCGTTGTTTCTGTAATCTGCGAAAGTACTGTCGCACGAGGTTACTGTAGCACGAAACACTGTAGCGAGGTTACTGTAGCGCGCGGTTACTGTAGCACTTCTTCATTTGTTCTGATTTTTCTTGATTTAGTCGGTTTCCCTCTTCTTGTTAGAGGCCGACACCTCTTTGATTGTGTGATTGATTGACTTGGCCGGCGTGGGGGGCCGTTACCCCACGATAACCGAGAAGCGGGGTTAGGATGGATTGATCGGGTTCTTGATCGGATTGATCGGAGCTCGAATCTTGATGAGATAAGATCAAAATCGGGTTCTTAACAAGAGAGGAAAATGTGAGAGGTGATGAGGGCTTGATCTTGAGGGTGCAAGATCGGGTCTTGGAGAGGATTTGACTCGGATTTGTGTAGATCAGAGTCGAGTCAAATGAAAGGAGGGGATTTGAGCATGGGTAAGGATCCGATTCTCATAAAGGAGGCCTTTGGGAAGCTAAGTGGTGATGAGATCGCAGCTTTGATGCGTGCATTAAGCTTCGCCTCGAGTGAGAATGCGTCGAAGCCGGCACCGGCACCGAGGGTAGAGCTTCCACCGATTGATGTGTCAGCCATGATACAGGAGGAGACCCGAATCAGACTACAGGCTGGAGCAGAGAGACTTCCAGGGGTGGAGTCAGCTCTAGCTCTCACCAACTCAGGCAACTCCAGGTCTAGGGTTAAGACCCGGGAGTGCTACAACTGTGGAGAGATAGGGCACCTGAAATCGGCTTGCACTATGCCACCGAAAGTGAAGAATTCAGGAAGACGTGGTCAGTATGGAGATCATGGTTGCAGTCGCGGTTGTAGAGGGAGTGAAAGAGGGGGCTACCGGGCAAACCTGATGGTAGCAGAAGAAGAGAGTGAGCGAGATGATGACCTTTCTGCAGAGGATCAGGAGCTCCTAAGATCCTTCTCGCAGGTGCTTAGGAGGAGGCAGAGAAGCGCAGTAGGGGATGCGTCCACTTCGGGTAACATCGCTTCTTATGCTCATTCAGCCACAGGTATTGGTGACACTCATGCTCTTGCCTCTATACCCACCACTAGATCACCATGGATCGTTGATTCTGGTGCTTCTAGACATGTGACGGGTACTGCTGGGGAGTTCTCTTCCTATACTCACCTGGTAAACCCTGAGAGTATTCAGACAGCCGATGGTACGGCCCAGCCGGTGGTGGGTAAGGGTACTGTGCGATGTACCAACTCTTTGACTTTGTCCAATGTTTTGCATGCTCCTTCTTTTCCTGTGAATCTCTTATCCATAAGTGCTATCATTCTCCAACTAAAATGTGTTGTTTCCTTTGATATTCCCAAGGTGATCTTTCAAGAGAAGGGGACGGGCAGGAGACTTGGGACTGGCACATGGCATAGCGGCTTATGGTACCTGGATAGAGAGGGGTTGGACTTGGCCCTTTCATTCGTAGTAGAGAGATCTGGAGGAGTTGGGAGTAATGTGGAGGACTTGTTGCTGCTTCACCACAGGCGTATGGGCCATCCTTCCTTTAGTCTCTTAAGTCGATTGTATCCCTCTTTGGTGGAAAAGGCCGATAAAGAAAGACTTGTTTGTGATGCTTGTGAGTTCGGCAAGCATACCAGGAGTTCATACGTTAGTTCTGGTAGTAGGAGCTCCTGCCGTTTTGATTTGGTACATACTGATGTATGGGGACCTTGCTCCACAACTTCGGTGAATGGGTTTAGATATTTTGTGTCTTTCATTGATTGCTTCTCTCGTGTGACTTGGATCTATTTGATGAAAAACAAGAATGATGTATTTGCTTGTTTTAAATATTTCCACAAAGGGGTTCAGACTCAATACGGGGCTGTAGTGAAGGTTTTGAGGTCTGATAATGGGACTGAGTACACGAATACTGCGTTTAGAGAGTACCTGTCATCTCAGGGAATCCAGCATCAAACCACGTGTCCATACACACCAGAGCAGAATGGGGTTGCAGAAAGGAAGAACAGACATCTCCTTGAGGTGACAAGGAGTATGGTGATCTCGATGAATGTGCCAAAGTACTTGTGGGGGCAAGCGGTCCTGACAGCTGCGATGTTGATAAACAGGAGGCCCTCACGAGTGCTAGAGTGGAAATCCCCGTTTGAGATATTAAAAGGTGAGAATTGTGATATTCTTCCTTTAAAGATATTTGGTTGTGTGTGCTTCGTGCAGGACTATAGACCGAATGTGGGCAAACTGGATCCGAGGGCAGTCAAATGTATCTTTGTGGGATACTCGGCCACCCAAAAGGGCTATGTGTGTTGGAGCCCTGTAGAGAGGAGGTTGTTCACCAGTATGGATGTACATTTCGAGAGCACGAACCATACTACTCCTCTCAGGTTACATCACCATTTGGAGACTCGCTCGATACATGGGGTATGAGGCGAGAGGGGGAGAGTAGCAGTGGTAGTGAGAAGATGGTGAGTGTGGGGACAGTCCCATGTCCGGTTGTGGATGTGGAGAAGTCGGCCGTTGTGCCGGAACAGGAACAGGAGGGGAATGATTCTGGAATTGGTGGAACTCAGGCTCAGGGGGAGCTGAGAGTGTACACGAGGAGAGGGAAGCAGAATGAGGGAATCGTGCCTACAGTGCCACCGCTTGTGCCAAGTCTCTTGTCCCTGCCTTCCCAGACTCTTGAGACACCTACACCATCCACCACAGACTCAGAATACGCAGGTGATATGATTCCTCTCTCTACTCCTCCAGATCCCCTATCGGTAAGGAGGACCACTCGCATCAATGCGGGAGTTCCCCCTGATCGATATGGTTTCCCACATAACATTGCTCAGTTTGTCTCTTACTCTCACATATCACCTGCACATGGATCATTCATTGCATCTTTGGACATTGTCTCTTTTCCTAAGTCTTGGCAGGTTACTAAGGAGGACCCAAAATGGAAAGCTGCCATGATTGAGGAACTTGAGGCCTTGGTGAAGAATAAAACTTGGAAGCTTGTGTCACTACCAGCAGGCAAGAAGGCGGTTGGGTGCAAGTGGGTCTTCACTGTGAAGCAAAACCCAGAGGGTCGGGTTGAGCGCTACAAGGCCAGATTGGTGGCGAAGGGGTACAGTCAGACTTATGGCATCGACTATGATGAGACCTTTGCACCCGTGGCGAAGATGAGCACAGTGAGAACGCTTGTGTCCTTGGCAGCGAATGGGGGTTGGAAGCTGCACCAGCTTGATGTGAAGAATGCCTTCCTTCATGGTGACTTGTTGGAGGAGGTGTATATGGAGGTCCCACCTGGTTTTGGCACAAAGCAGACGGAGGGGAAGGTGTGCAGACTTGTGAAATCTCTTTATGGGTTGAAGCAATCTCCTCGAGCCTGGTTTGACAGGTTTAAGAGGGCTATGGTAGGCATGGGGTATCGGCAGACCAATGCGGACCATACAGTGTTCTTTAGGCGACATGGAATTCACATTACGATGCTTGCGGTATATGTGGACGACATGATTATCACCGGAGATGATGAGGGTGAAATTGCTCGGCTAAAGAAGAGATTGGGTAAGGAGTTTGAGGTGAAGGACTTGGGACAGCTTAGATACTTTCTTGGGATTGAGATAGCTCGTGGTGCAGAGGGGATAGTTTTATCTCAGAGGAAGTATGTGCTGGATCTGCTTACAGAGACAGGTATGCTAGGATGCAAGCCTGCGGGTGCTCCCATTGATCAAAAGGCTAAGCTGAGTGCTGAGGCAGGAGAGCCAGTTGACAAGGACAGGTACCAGAGGTTAGTGGGTCGCTTGATCTATTTGAGTCACACCCGCCCCGACATTTGTTTTGCGGTGAGTGTGGTGAGCCGCTACATGCATGACCCTAGGGAGGGTCACATGAATGCCGTGTACCAGATCTTGAGGTTTCTGAAGAGTGCACCAGGGAAGGGGTTGATCTTCAGGAAGAACGGGCATTTGAACATTGAAGGCTATTGTGATTCAGACTGGGCTAGTTGTGCCGATGATAGAAAGTCCACGTCTGGGTATTGCATGTTTGTGGGAGGAAATTTGGTTTCATGGAAGAGCAAGAAGCAGTCGGTGGTTGCTAGGTCCACAGCCGAGGCAGAGTACAGGGCCATGGCATTGGGTGTAGCGGAATTGTTGTGGTTGAGGGCTTTACTGGTGGAGCTCAAGATGGACCAAGGGGGTAAAATGAAGCTGTGGTGCGACAGCAAGTCGGCCATTAGCATTGCCAATAACCCTGTGCAGCATGATCGGACCAAGCACGTGGAGATAGACAGGTTCTTCATCAAGGAGAAATTGGATAGCGGACTACTTGAATTGGGATATGTAGCTACTGGTGAGCAAGTAGCGGACTGTCTCACTAAAGGTCTTAGTCCGTTAAATTTGTCGAGATTTTGTGACAAGATGGACCTAGTGGATATCTTTCGTCCATAGGCTCATCTTGAGGGGGAGTGTTGGTATTTGTTATAAGTTTAGGGACTTATATGTGAAATGAGAATATAGAGTAATCATAGGGATTAGATTGAATGATGTATGCTCTATATATACCCCAAGGGGTCAATTAATAAAATTGAGACTTTTAGAACTATTCTCCAGTTTAACCACTTAACAAAAAGCCGAAAAGCCCCGAAAATTAGAAAAATCCTCTACATTCCAGTATCACTACCACCCATGCGTTACGGGTATTGTCTGGTGCCTTACAGGTACAATTATCATCAGTGCAACAATTATTTGTGTTATAAAAAATCTTGCAACAACAGAGAAAAAAGATAACTGCGGTATGTTCAGAATTAACTCGTATCTTCTTAACATTTGCTATAGACATAAATATAGGGCTCTAACTTTTATACACCTTCACATTTGAATTTCTTCAAAGCAATATCAACAAGTCTTTCACAACCCCATGCACTACGAACATTACAAGCTGAGACTGGCTTTATTAGTAACAATGCTAAAGCCAACATACTTGCATGTACACAACACAAACATATACCAAAAAACTTTTACAAAAAAAAAAAAAAATCTTAAAACTTGCCCAAAATATCAACGAGCTCCCTCAGCCTTTCTTCGAGCTATGTACATAATAACCCGAGGGAAGAAAGATTTCTTCCTCCTAAGCTTGAGCTCAGCCGGTAAGACCGGCAATTCCTTCTCATGTTGCACCATTTCATGTATCTCTTCTTTTTCTTCCCTTCTGACAGGATCTTTTTGACCTGGACTCTTTATTGGGTTAACGGATCCAGCTCGCGCTGCAGCTTCATTACGTCTCCTCTGCTCATTCTCAGCTCTCCACTTGCGCAATTCCATTTCCGCCCCTAGTTTTCCTTCCTTGGCTCTCTCAGCTCTTTCCAAAGCGACCTTCATACCTTCTCTCTTTGTCTCCATTTCTTTGCAAGCCTCGTGTAATTTCTCCATGCACTTAGATTCAGCTTCTTTGGCCTCTTCCACTTGTGCAAGGGCATTTTCAACCTTCTCATGTGCTGACTGTTCAGCATCGTGTGCCTGTTTGCTCAGAGCATAGTACTCCTCCATAGGTAAGGTGATGCATCTAGGGGATTCAGCTTCTATTACGGTTTGCTCACTCTCTTGGAGTGAATTTATGGCATCTAGGGCTAGTTTCTCCGAAGCTTTGGAGGCCTCAATTTCTTTCAAGGTAGCCTTGAGGCGAATTTCAGCTGTAGAGAGGCTCGATTTTGAATGGTTGAGCTCCTCTCGGGCCTTCTTGAGTTCTTCTTGGGCTGATTGGGCTGCCAATTTGGCATCTTCAGCCTCTTCGGCTGCATGTTGGAGCATTTTTGGGAGCTCCACCATCTTCTCTCTTGTTTCTTTCTCCTTCAACCTCACCTGCAAATGAATTATACCATATATTAACCTTCTTTTATTTTTCATATTTTTTTCTTCCAACAAAGAATTCCTTGAGCTGACACAATACTGAACCGTATCAGTATCAGTAAATAAGCAGCATATGTAGTCGGTAACCCAAGTTTAGGGCTTTGGGGCTATAAATAGATGGTTGATTATTGATCCCAATATTAATAGAAATAAATAAAATAAAAAAGGACAATTGGCCATTTAGCTTTAAATTGGTGAAGTCTGTACTCTGTACTAATAGCCTGCTAGAACTGCAACTTACCACTTCAAGCTCTTCTTTGGTCCTATCAAGTTCAACCTCAAGGGAAGTAACAGCGATAGATGCCATCCCCTCCCTCTGTTGCAAGGTCAGAAGTGAAGCCTTTTCATTCTCCAGCTCTGATTTGAGTGATACATTTGCTACCGTGAGTATCTCCATTTCATTTTTTGCCTTCTCCACATTTCCTTTCACTTCCTCCAACTCCTTTTTCGCCTTCTCCAATGCCTCCTCTATTGACCTCTTCATTTCCCGCGCCTCACTTGTACCATCATCTCCCATATTTGCCATCTCCTCAAACAATTTTGTTTCCATGTATGCTGCCAGCTCAGCCTTTAATTTGCCCAAAGTAGATGTGGCTGCATTCAATTTTGATTTCAAATCCTTAGTGGATGCATATTTTTCTTTTAATATTTTTAATTCCTCTTCTCTCTCTTTCAGTTCATTCTCCCATGTGAGACAATCCTGCTCTCTGGCCAGAGATGCCCCAATTCTGTGCTCCTCTGCCTCGAGATGCGCACTGTGAGCCAATTCCAGATTTTCCTTGGCTGAGATAAGCTCTAGGGTTAGCTCCTCCAACTTCGTATCGACCTCTCTACAAGTTGAAACTGCCTCTTCAGCTTTTCTTACGGCTATATCTCTCTCAATTACCAGAGAGGAATATTGCTCTTGCAATTTCAGAATTTCGAGTTGTACTGACTCAAGCTCTGCAACTGCACTTGTGTGGCGCAACTTTGCCAGGTCAGCTTGCGCCTTGGCAGCAACACTAGATTCATCAGTGATCCCTTCTCGAATCTCTTGGGCTCTTAGTTGGGCCAGCTCCGAGTCTTGTCGAGCCTGAGACTCCTCAGTTTCAGCTTTTTCTAGACTATGCTTGAGCTCTTCTAGTTGGAGCTTCGCACTCTCCAGTTCAGAGAGAAGCTTTGACTTCTCCAGTTCAGCTGATTCAGCTCGGGTTTTGTATAGAGGAACTTCTTCATGGAGTTTCTCCAGTTCGAGCTTTATCTGCTTGCTTCTCTAAATGATTTCAGAAAGGTGGAGTGAGTTTTAACAGTACCAGAAATTACTAAAGGCAGACCTCAATTGGGTCCTTTTTGAGTTATGTTTCTCTTTGCTGAGAGTTATCGTGTAATCAAAGCAGGTAAATATGAACCAGTTTCTTCAGAAGGTAACAAAGAAGACCTAGGGGTATTTGTATATACCAGTTCTGTCCAGGACTGAATTTTACTGACCAGTCAGATATATTGCTAACCTAGGTTACAGAAAACCTCATATAGATAGCCTGACGGGGTAATTTTTTAATACTTTTCATGTCAGGTACCATAGCGGTACCAATAAGTACCCTACAACCAGACTAAATTATACAGTACTATTATTAATGTTGACCCCAAACTGTTTGGAACCTGTATTTAACAAAAAGCAAAAGAAAGAAAGAAAGAAGGCTACATATACCTCTATTGTTTGAGCCTTGTGAGCTTTCCAATCAGTTATCCCACCAAACTTTGTAACAGCTTCCTTGACTGACTCAAAAGGGGCTGTGGTGTCAATAAGACCCCTGTTTTGGTATACATTTTTTGCAGCATTTACTGATGCCTTCTTTCTCACATTCTCCACCTTCGCCATTCTGTCCTTGGCTTCTCCAACTCCAGGGATAACCATCCCCAATTTTGCTCCGTTTTCAAGTTCATTCTTTGTAGAACTTTCCATCGTCATATTCTCTTCATTGATAACTGTCTCCGGTACAGACCCCTTCTGATCTCCATTTTCAGATATATCTTTGACAGGTACCACAGCATCAATTTGGGTTTGCACTGTTGACATTGCAGGAACCTCACCTGATGCAGTATGTGTATTGGGTAAAACATGCTTATCGGTGTCAGTTGGTGAGATCGACGACTCCGTAATTTGGGAAGATTCTGCAGAACCTGGAGATTCCCTCATAGGTGATTCTGAATTTACATTTAGAATCGGTTCAGGATCTTTTGGTTCCTCCATCACTAAAAACATTATTAAATGCAAAACAAGAAGACAAAATTCATCATCAGCTTTTATCAACAGAATAGAGAGAAGTATATATTACGTAACAAGGGTTACCATATGACATGTGAAAACCAGATTGATCTGGCTATGGATTATACCGATTCTATTGTCAATTTCGAAAAGAAGACAGTACAACGCCACTTTATGCTGTTAAGGTACTCAGTACTATAAATACCATTCTGGTACTAAGATCTACTGCCGGTACATCGATCAAGTTTTACTTGAAGAATGCCTAACTCATAACTATATGATCATCTCAAGAAATAGGTGAATAATTAAAATAGGGAAATTTATTACACAAGTGTGGAAATCACCTATAAGGATTATGCAATTAAATTAAATTGTCTAAATTTGGCACAGATATGACTTCCCCTGAATTAAGTAACCAAATCATTCTTCTTTTATAGAAAGAAAAGAAGAGAGATAGCTTACCTAATCCACTTATATATTTTTAAAGAAATAGATGCCTAACCACTTAGGCACTCAGCTCCGTCTACCTCCGTATCAAACTGTTTTAAAAGCGAAAAAAATTAAAAACTGTTAAAATACAGCACAAGTACTGTATAAGAAAAGAAAATACAGAGGATAAAAACCATAACAATCAGAAGGGACGGGAAATTGGAAATCGGAAGAAGCTTGAACTATGCACTACAGTTAATTAAATAAACGCCATAAACAGCGAAATCCAACACAAGAAAGGAAAGAGAGTGTGGGACCTCGCATTACCAGGAGTCAACTCAATGTCTAGAAACCCTATGATCACCCCCAAAACCCCAGAATTTTCACTGCCCAAATTGAAAAAAAAAAAAAAAGCAATCAGAAGTTCTTCGTTATTTTGTGACCTACATCATGGTGTCAAGCAAAATCGATTTAAAAGTCGAGACCAAGTAGGAAAGGCCTAGAACTCAGCTGATAAAACGATTACAATTTACAAGAGAAGAGCAAGCTAGAGAGTTTGACTTACTATGATCTAAGCAGCTTTTCCAGCGAGGAAAAGGTTTAATTCGAAGGTATATCAGATCAAAATCAAAATTGAGAGGTGCAGTAGACTTTTCTTCTTGCTCCTTTCCCCCCTCGGTTCTCTCTCTCCGAGCGCGTTTCACAAATTTCTCGCTATTGGTCTTCCTTGTTTCGTAGAAAAATAGTATTATTTTTCGTGATAGATAGTAATGAATCTAATTATGCTGTTACCTTACCATCATAAAGGCAAACAGTGTTAAAGAATCCCTTATCTTTAATTACACAGTTCAATTAGACAATAAATAACCTGCCTTCCTTAATTTGAGTATTATATTATATTATATTATATTTGTCTGTTAATAAGCTCAGAGAATTTTATTGAAAAGAGGAGGGACAAAGAGATGCTGTCATGTTGACCACGAGGATAGCAATGCGTATTTCGGATCTGGACCTGGTCCTTATTTAATTAGTGGTCCTACTGATAGTCTGAGCTTTGGTCCGGAATAACTGCTTTAATTTAATAGTTAAGGTGATGAAGTGTTAAGGAAGTATTAGGAATGTTCATATATAAATATCTAAGCTTGATTTTAGATATAATACAATATTAAAATCTGAAATAATAATAATAATTAAATAATTTAGAGAAACTTATAAATACGAAAATATTTAAATCCAGTAAGGACATAAGATAGTGAAAAATAAATACATATGACTTATATAAAAAAAAAACAAATGTGATTAAAAAATTAGAAAAATTATATATTTCATATAAAACACATACCACGCTTATTTGAGTTTTTTTTAATATTTTTCGGTTATTTGATGATTAAGTTTTTAGATAAACATGCACGAGTTATATTACATGCTCAATGTACTTTGACTTCGAATTTTGATTTTCGAAGTTTGAACATTCTACTCGAGACACTCAATATGATATAAAAATTATATTTTTTATATTTTTAGCTTTTTTGACTAACTATTAAGATCTATTGATTTAAATTATATGGATTGTCTGATATTTATGATTATCTTCTTATCTGAAGAATACTAACATTTCTCAAAATAAAAAATAAAAAATTCTTATTTTCAATAAAAAAAAAATAATATGTACATCGTAATGAGCAACTTCGACTGTCTATCTGAATTTCAAACATCAAGATTTGAAACCGAGGCTATTTATTTGTGGATCTCCCTAAAATAACTCTAAAATTATAAGATTTTCCAACAAAATAGAAAGTTATGAAAATCGAATAATACATGTCATTCTAATCCGTAGAAAAGTCTAATTGTGTCATAGAAATAAATAATGTCTAATTGTTCATTAATTTTGTAGCCTAGCTGATTGAAGAAATGAAAAATAGAACTGGTCCAATCACAAGTTCAATTAAAACGCAATAGGAGAGAGCCTAGTCTTTTTTTGTTTTTGCCTTGAAACGCAACAGGGGAACCTAGTCAGCTAACCATTCATCTCCACTTTCGGTAATTTACATGTCTCCAGTTCAACAAATACTGGAGACTCTCTTCTTTCGTTTCTGAACATAGTTGTTCTGCAACGGAAGAAGAAAGTAAGGTAAGGACGAATCCAGTTTAATTTCAATGGAGAGAATTTATGGGTCCGCTTTATTTTATATTTTTTGATTTGACGGGTCCGCTTTTAGCCACTTAATCACAAATGTATCCGCACACTTCGATACCTGCCCTGTTAGATCCACTGTTAGATTTGATTTATGATAAGAAATGGACGGTAGATATAGAGAGCTCAGTTGAAGGATTTTTTTTTTTTGGAGTTCTATTGGATAGAAACACCTGCAGGGAAAGGGACCAGTATCCTCTGCAGAGTTTTGCGGTGCGGAGTTATGCGGAGCTAATAGGACGGTCCAGATTTATTCTCAGCCGGTGAGTGCTCGGAATGATGATGGGGCAGTACTAATTTTGCTTTGAGATTCATGCCAAAATTTTATTTGGTCTGTCCGATTAAAACAAACGGACCAGATTAAAAGAACCACAGAAACTCCGTAGATAAAAGCTCCGCAGATGATGTGATTCCGCAAGGAAAGAACAAAAGAAGAAGAGAGCAGTTTAGCTAATCTGAGAAGTAGAAATGTTACTTGTCTCCGAGACATGCTCTCAACTATTCTATACTGATGGCGTGGCCATATTGTTCATGGGTTAAAATATATTAATTACAAACTTATTAACAATCAATGAATAGTTATCAAATAATAAAATTTACAAGTGTCTTTGTTAGGTTAGATAAAAATATATACTAAATTTTGTGCAATTTAAAAACCAACTAATCATCAAGTTTATAGATCTTTGATAGAATGACAATTTGACTTAAATATTGTATTAAATTCGATAATCGACATATTTAAAATTATAGAAAATATATTTACAATTACCTTTTTCTAGTCTGATAAAAATGGTTGTTCTTATACTTTCCAATTGTTAATTTATTATTTTGAATGATTTTATTCAAAATTTGCTTTTACTCTGGAATATTAGTGAATACATTATCTATGGAAATAGGATATACTTACTAGCTAAAATATATGTCGAATCAAATTAATCACCCTGACCTTTAAATTCTCATAAATTTAAATGAAATATATGTTTTACATTTATTTATTATTCCTCTTGCATGCCTTTAAAAGATTCGTTTAAATTTGTTCTTTTTCTAGTGCAATAATGAGACTACAAAATATTTATAAAAAAAAACAAAGAACGATCAATCCTATTTGTTATTTGCTAATAAGATAAATTTAATCATTTTGATTCTCCACAATAATACAAAATGAACTAATATATATTATATACTTAAGCCTACTCTAAAACAACGTTGTAATATCAAATTGTATGTCACTGAAATGATCACATGGGCTTTAAGTCATGAGCTCAAGGTATATGAATACAAAATATACTTATAAGTCTTTTTCAAATTTAATAATAATAACAATAGTTTGTATTTTAACAGTACTTGAATTGTTGATATACTTATGAGAAGTCTTTTTCAAATTTAATAATAATAACAATAGTTTGTATTTTAACTGTTGTAGTCTGAAAAGATTAATTTATAAATTACGACTAATTAAAAAAATTAGTTTATTTAAGAGTGACTTAAATTATACGAAGATATATATTAAACCAACATGAAATTTGTAATTTACTAAATTAAATTTCAAATGTAAATCGAGAAGTTAGATTCGAAATAAATAAAGGATAACGACGAGATTTTAAATGTTTACATAATTTAAAATACAATTTTCATGCCGGCATTTTTATTCATAACCAAAAAAAATATAAAATATTATTAATAACCCGACTCCCGAAAGTTTTCCACCCATGCCCAACCCGCCCCCCCATGTGGCGGTTTACCCCCCCCCCCCCAACCCGCCCCCCCCGTGGGGCGGTTTACCCCCCCCCCCCCCCCCCCCCAGTAGGGCGGTTTACTATTTTTTTTTATTATTTAATACGATAGATTTATTTATGTATTTGTTTATATTTTTAATACGATGGATTTTATGATTTGTGAATAGTTTAAAACATAAGTGAACAAAATAATCAAATAACATCTGATCAACATAAAATATAGAAACGAAAACAAAGTGAATAAAATCAGCAAATAACGTCTAATCAACATAAAATATAGAAACGGAAATATAAAAATACTACTGTCAGGTCTACAATATGAAATATAAAAAACTATCAACGAGGAGGACGACGACCGGACAATGACAGTCTGGAAGCCGGCCCGCACGCCCTCGGCGGCTGCGTGCGGGTCTTTTGTCGCTGCACACGCCTCCTCCGTGGCTGTGGAGGATCCTCGTTACGAGTCAGATCCACATGCACGTCCTCCTCGTCATCAGAATAATCCACATGCATGTCCTCCTGCATTGTGCCCGTGGATCGTCGGTATGAATCGGGCAATGGATCATACTGAGTACCCTGTGATGGATTCGTCTCCCATGGATCGAGCTCCCAGTCCCCAGTATATGTGCTCGGGGGCTGTGTCCCGAACGCAGCAGTCTCCCAAGCATCAGTGGGCTGCTGTGCCCCACTGCCACTAGCCTCCCAGTGGGGCACAGCAGCCCACTGATGCTTGGGGGGGGGGGGGGGGGGGTAAACCGCCCCATGGGGGGGCGGGTTGGGCATGGGTGGAAAACTTTCGGGAGTCGGGTTATTAATAATATTTTATATTTTTTTTTGGTTATGAATAAAAATGCCAGATTTTCATGACTTGTTTAGCAGTAAGAAAATTTACAAAAATAATAAAGTTATTAAAATTTAGACGAAGTTCTTAAATAAATTTAGAATTTTAAAACAATGAATATTCGAACATTCGTACAAATTTGAACTTAAATCCCGCTGATATCGTAACTAGTGTTGTAAATAACGGCATGCGCTCGTCGGACGGGTAGGTACCGTCAAACGATTAATCGGTATGTGACCGATCAATCGGAATTATGCGGTCGATTAATCATTTTCATTAAAATTATGTGTATATATTCATAATTTATTAAAAATAATTTATTTAACTCATCAAACTTATCAAATAAACTTAATTAAACTTAGTTTTATTATTATAACATGACACTACGCTACTTTTTTCTTAACAACACATGCGCACTTTACATGTGTGAGTAACGCATTTATTTAATGCAAAAATTAAGCCTTTTCAAATACCAATAACATATTATTTGAAAGAAATCAGACATTCCAACATGAAATCACTAAATTTAGTTTACGATAACAACTAAATTTCATAAATAAACATGTCGTACTAATTGAAAAAATTACATCAATAAGTAAGACAAATACATGCTATATAAATAATATAAGAATGAATCAATTTCAAAGTAAGAAGAAAAAAGTAAAAAAACATATATAAAAAATATTGGATACATATCCAAGTACAAAAAAAACTAGAATGCATGATCCATGAAACTCACCACATACAATCACAGAAAAAAAAATGTGAAAATAAATATTCACTAGAATAAATAGAAATAAAAGGTTTAACTAAATTCTTACGTCGTGTTTGTAGTTTTCTCCTATTTTATATGTTTGGTCAAAGAATCATTTTAGAAGTATGAAATCCGGAATTAGATATGTTCATCTAATAGCGTGCTAGTATCACGTGGGGGCATGCTCATTGTTACTAGGTGACGTGTATCATCGGACTCTCTGATTATGGTACTTGGACTATCTTATTAGATCTTTTCATCAGATTAGCACGACACATGGTGATTATCCTCTTGTATTATTGTATTAAACTTCTACACACAGTATTTAGGTACTGGACTCCGATTGATAATCATAATATTATCCTTGTATTTTATTTCGGGTATTTTTGCATGTTGCCATGCTAGATTAATTGTATCTTTTTTGGATAGTCGCATCTATTATACGAATTTTCATTTTAATAGTTAATAAATTAGGGTATATCTTCGTTTCACTGTTAAACTTGCATGTGAACCATAGATTTGTTGAATCATACGTAGACTTACAATCAAAAGTGTTTTGACCGTAAAGGATCCCTAAAAGAGTAATTTTGGATCATATACTGAGTGATTAGTTACTTACCGACAAGTTGTTTTGTGGGTTTTTAGATATAGAGATTGGTGATTAGCATGACAAGTTGCCAGGAGCTATTTCCGATATCCATGTAGTTTGACTTTATATTTATAGGACTTTTGGACATGATATACGAGTACTGGTGTTTTTGTTTCGTATGCCAGATTTGTTAAATCGTGTATTGCTTTCCTTAAATGATGTTCCACTTTATTATAACATGGGTTGTATGGACATTTATATATGTATGATTATTTATGGATTGTATGACTTGTGCTTTAATTTGGATTACTCACACTTCTGCATTTGCTTAATTATTTATATTGATTTAGCTTTTACTGTGTGTTTATTGAGTTAATAAACACAAGGCAATAATTAATCACGCCCTAGTATGAAAATACCGGTTTGAGATGCGACATTAACAATACTTGAACTACTAATATACTTATGAGAAGCCTTTTTCAGATTTAATAATAATAACAATAGTTTGTATTTTAACAGTACTTGAACTGTTGATATACTTATGAGAAGTCCTTTTCAAATTTAATAATAATAGCAATAGTTTGTATTTTAATCGTATTTGAACTGTTGATATACTTATGAGAAGTCTTTTTAAAATTTAATAATAGTAAAGTGCTCTATGTGCATGTGGTCACAAATTCTCAATGCATATTTTTTGTGAATATTAAATAATTCAATAACTTAACTTCCAACAATTACTCAATAAAAAATAGTATTAGTCTTTAATTTAGTAATAAAAAAAATAACACTACGTGTGTGAAACGTTTGTGAGTTTGAAATCTGATTTAGAAATTTCTATGTATTAAAATTTGAAGAACTTAGACCCGTCTCTCTGACTCTCTCATATAATTAAATCCGTAGGTGTACTGTTGAGGGAGCCATAAAAACTGTGACTTTGGATGTGCATGTAATCAAGAGCGGCAATAAATGATTGAATGTCTAAGGTGCCGCACCGCTAGATCGATGTTTTCAATGCTCGCGTGCGCAAATCAGGGAATTTAGAGGTCGACAGTACCCCGGGTCGTTGTCTGTGCAGTAAAATGTACGAAAATAAATCCGTTGGGGCCGTTCGGCAACAAAGAATTAAGAGTGAAGGATTAAGAGCTTAAGGAGCGCTAAGGAACCGATGTTCGGTTGTCTTAATCCGTGGGCGAAGGATTAAGCGCTTAAGGAAGGGGGAGGGGTGCCTTAAAGTTCGGGCAGAGGATTAAGATCCGGGCAAAAGGAGGCTAAAGGAGGTAATCTTAATCCGCGCTAAGGAATCGGTGTTCGGCAGGATTAAGTTGCTAAGGAAGCTAAAGGAAGCGGATTAAGCCTTAAGGAGGCTTAATCCTCTCCAGCCGAACAGCACCGTTGCGATTTCAAAGAATCGTTTTTTTCAAGTCAAACTATTAATTTGTTTCGAAATTCGTATAAAGAAGAGGGTTCAAATACTACTGTTTTTTATGTTTCTATTATGTTTTTATTTTTAAAAATATTAATAACTTAAAATTTAAAACTTAAATGTCAAAATAAAACCGTTGGATATTATCTATATCATTTTATCTATACACGTGTAAAAATTATGACATTTTAATTTTATTTTGGTTGTCATCAAGAGCTTGTAAAAAAACGTACTAATGTGGATAATTTCTAGACGTTGATTTTCCAACTTATTGATTCGGAACCAAATCTGTTGAAATCCGAGATGAATAGTAACTCTGAAATTCCTGAAATCCGAGATCCAGCCATTAAATTGTTTCGAGATGCGCACACAGAAAAATTAGAAATTTTGAGATGCGTGCACAGAAAAAGTTGGACGGCTAGATCTCGGATTTCAGGAATTTCAGGGTACTGTTCATCAATCTCATATTTCAGCATATCTGAATCCTATTGATTCACATAAAAACAAAATCGAAATGTGATAATTTTTTATGAACATACAGAGAAAATAGCATATATCACATCTAACGATTTTATTTTGACTTTTAAGTTTTAAATTTTGAGTTATTAGGGTTTTTAAAAATGAAGCCATTGTGGAGGCAAAAAAAATAGAGGCATTTGAACTCTCCTCTTTAAAAAAAATGTATAATTACTTTTGAAAAAGCAGAAATTCTGCGATTCTTTGGAATCACAGTAGATTTATTTTTAAAACGTACAACTTATTTACAACTCCTCTGGGTGGGAAAAAAAATTAAATAATGTTAACAAAAAAAAGCTCGTACTACGAATTCTGAAAAATCGTTTTACATGGTTAAAGAAAGAGGCTCATGTTGCGATTTCTGAATTTTTTTTATTTCCAACGTCTTCCTCACGTGTTTTTCAATGAATTAGTATTTTCCTAAGCATGCTGCATTTTTTTTCCTAATGGAAATGATTATTTACATTCTTTTTGTATTTTTTAGTGACGTAAAAACACGTGTATTTTTTCAACGAAGATCTCCTGAGGTACCGGTGCATACTTAAATTATAAATAGTATTGAAAATACAAGAAGAGACAGAGGTCGGTAACGATTGACATGTAACGAAGCAGTGAAAAATAACTTGAAAGAATGAAATGTATCTAAAGAGTTAATTTCCGATAGGAACACGTAGGAGTTAGTGATCCACGTACTAAAACCATACCTAGAAAATATTATTTAGGAATTGTTTAGGTGTAGTATTATAAGTATAGGTCATGTAACTAGTGATTCAAAATCAATGACGTAGAACTTAAGACTTTACCCCTACAATCTATAATTTAGATATAATATAATTAGTATTGATATTATTATTATTATTATTATTACTACTACTATTATTTATCTACCTTGATTTAGTGATTATAATTGAGTTTCATTTCTAATCTACTCCGATTTATTTAGAAATAAAAACTTAATCACTGTTGTTGTTGCAGTGACGCATATAACTAAGTTCTAAAGAAAGAAAAAATTGCTAAATGTTTCGTCAAGTGATATCTTTGTACCATCTTTTGTAATAATTTCAGGATTAGTTCTCAAATAATAATAAACAAGATAAAGAGTTCACTAACAAATCAATAAACGATCTTTATGAAATACGATACGGGTATTGATTTTCTGCATGCCGTGCGAATACGAACGGTGTAAAACTGTAAATTTTTATGGGACGTCGATGAGAATTAGAAAATAGCAATAGCTTTTGGCAGTGTGCAGCCAGAGTTGTAAATAACATAATGACATATTGTGTTTGTTGGACGGACGGGTACCCTTAAGCGATTAATTGGTACGTGATTGATTAATTATTTTAGTTAAAATTATTTGTTTATATATATGTGTGTGTGTAATTAGAGTAGAACTAGGGTGCTCCTAAGTTCACCAAACTTCTTGTGAATTTGACTCTAAAATATATCGAATCGACTTTAAACGATGAATCCAAACCGTTAAAACCCTTCTACCTAGTAAGTGATGCGTCTACATGTGAAAATTTTAAAGTTTCGAATTAATTTGATATAGAGTCAAGTGGTTAAAGGAGTCCAAAAATTGAATGTATTAAAATTTATTTATAAACCTTAAATTTTTTACCACTTGACTCTATATTAAATTAATTCGAAACTTTAAAATTTTCACATGTAGATGCATCACTCATTAGGTAGAAGGGTTTCAACGGTTTAGATTCATCGTTTAAAGTCGATTTGATATACTTTAGAGCCAAGTTCACAAGAGGCTTGGTGAACTCAGGAGCACCCTAGTTCTACTCTATATAATTGTGTGTGTGTGTGTGTGTGTGTAATTATATATAGAGTAGAACTAGGGTGCTCCTGAGTTCACCAAACTTCTTGTAAACTTGACTCTAAAATATATCGAATCGACTTTAAACGATGAATCCAAACCGTTGAAACCCTTCTACCTAATAAGTGATGCGTCTACATGTGAAAATTTTAAATTTTCGAATTAATTTAATATAGAGTCAAGTGGTCAAAATTTAAGGTTTATAAATTAATTTTAATGCATTCATTTTTTGGACTCCTTTGACCACTTGACTCTATATTAAATTAATTCGAAACTTTAAAATTTTCACATGTAGACGCATCACTCATTAGGTAGAAGGGTTTCAACGGTTTGGATTCATCGTTTAAAGTCGATTCGATATATTTTAGAGTCAAGTTCACAAGAGGTTGGGTGAACTTAGGAACACCCTAGTTCTACTCTTATATATATATGTATATATAGATATATAGAGTAACTAATATACTTTCGGTTGTATTTCGGCCGAAATACAACTAATTTATTTTTCAATTTTCGAAGTTTAAAATATCGATCCAAACCGTTAGATGTGATCTCTATATTAAAATGTGCTTAAAGACCAAATTTTATATTTTTTGGAATTTTTTTTACCATTCATTAAGCCACTTTGAAAATTACTGATCCAACGGTTTCACTGTTTGGTTAAGCCACCGTTGGATCAATTTTCAAAGTGACTTAATAAATAGTAAAAAATAAAAAATATATAAAATTTGGTCTCCAAATACATTTTAATATAGAGATCACAACTAACGGTTTGGATCGATATTTTGGACTTTGAAAATTGAAAAATGAATAGTTCTATTTCAGCCGAAATACAACCGAAAGCACATTAGTCTCTCTCTCTCTGTATATATATATATATATATATATATATATATATATATATATATATATATATATATAATTTATTGAAAATGATTTATTTAACTCATCAAATTTATCAAATAAACTTAATTTAACTTAGTTCTATTATTATAACATTACACTACACTTATTTCTTCGTAACAGCACATATGCACTTTATATGTGTAAGTAATACATTTATTTAATACACAAATAAATTCAAAAATTAAGCATTTTCAAATACTAATAACGTATTATTTGAAAGAAATCAAACATTCCAATATAAAATCACTAAATTTAGTTTATGATAATAATTAAATTTCATATATAAACACGTCGTACTAATTGAAAAAAATTACATTAGTAAGTAAGAAAATATATGTTATATAAATAATAAAAGAATCAATCAATTTCAAAGTAAGAAAAAACATATATAAAAAATATAAGATGTATATCAAGTACAAATAAAAGTACAATACATGATTTATGGAACTTATTATCACATAGTTAGTTAGTCACAGAAAAAAAAATAATACAAAAATAAATATTCACTGGAATAAACGGACGATTAAATAGGAATAAACGGAATAATTGAAAATAATTGGCTAATTAATCGAAAAAATCCGTTAACAGTCCTTCAATTAGTGTATTTGTGATATTTTGACTATTGTTAACTATTAAACAAACATTTAATCGACCATTAAAACCGTTTTTTACAACAATGTACTGCAGCACACGTCGCACCTGATCTGAACGCGGAGCAATAGATGCAAGATGCTCCAGGACGGTGCGGAATTGCAGATTTAGGTAGTGGTCCTTCCACCCAAAATATAACTTTTCCTCCGGTCCATAAATTTTGCCCCGCTCCAGCATCTAGATTTTCCGTGGCGAGCAATAAATATTAAAGTATCTGGCGGGTCCCTGCCTGGGGTACATATCCTCTGAGATATCTCAATTTTTGCGTGACCGACGTGTCCGGTTCCTATTCGGGGAACCGTAGGGGGCCAGTATTATTGGAGCTTTGAGATTCGTGTAGAATGTATTTGAACGATTGTGATATTCCGAAAAGTCGCGCAAAGTTTGAGATATCTCAGAGTTTGCGAATTCCCTGCATGTGGGACACGTTGACGTACGTAGGATACATTAATTGGTTTACTTTCGAATTAAATGAGAGTGTATGCGGTACCGTAGAATGAAGTTTCTGCTGATTCATAAGAAATTCGGATCTGATTAAAATATAGAAGGTCGATTTTAAGATTCGTACAAATTTATATTTAATGGTTCGGATTTAAGTACCTGAACTAATTTGAATTCAAGTGATATAGGGTCAGAGCCCAATTCTAAATGCAAATAAAAATGAATATATTAATTATCTGCGAACGTAATTAACTTGAATTTATCA
Organism: Carex arenaria; assembly: GCA_964058825.1. Taxonomy (NCBI): domain Eukaryota; kingdom Viridiplantae; phylum Streptophyta; class Magnoliopsida; order Poales; family Cyperaceae; genus Carex; species Carex arenaria. The sequence continues at coordinate 677,249 of CAXKVW010000127.1, forward strand.
ATAGGTAGGTCAGTAGGAGACATAAATTCTTTCTTTTCAACTAGCCAAATGACAATGTATTAAAATACAATTACAAATTATAATTAGATGGTAATTGTATTTTTGTTTTTAGAGATGAAAATTTAATATTAGTTGAGTGCAAGTTTGATGTGAGAGAACTTCGTGCAGGTAGGGCTGTCAAAAAAGCTCGTAGCTCGTGGCTCACATCTGGCTCAATCGATAACAGCTCGTTCAATAGTGGACCGAGTTGTTATCGAGCTGACTCGCTAACAGCTCGGGTCAAAATTAACGAGTTTGAGTTGGGACCTAGCTTGCTCGCCAGCTCGGCTAGGCATCAATTTATGAATTTATATGAATTTGTGTGTATTTTATACTGTCAAGCTTGGTCCAGCTCGGTCCAAAAAGGTTTGTAAAATTTATTTTCTTCTTAAAACAAGGTCCAACCAAACCCAGTGAGCTAGCTCGTCACGAGTTTGGGCTGAGATTTTAGCTCGAAAGTCCTGGGTCCAGCTCACTCGGTAACAGCTCGGTCAAGAATTAACGAGCTGAACTAAGGCTCAGCTCGGCCTGAGCCAGCTCATTTACAGCCCCACGTGCAGGAGAGGGTTCGAGTTGCGCGTCAGAGCTTGATACTTAAAAGTAGGGGGCGGAAGTAGTATTTTTTTTTTTTTTATAAACAAATTTTATTTATTTTCAAAATTTATGGAGCAAAACTAGGGTGTGATGTGCTCACCAAGAGAGGTTGGTGAGCACACCTCCAAAAAACTATCGGATTGATTTCGAACTACGAATTCAAACCGTTGAAATTCATGTACCTCGTGAGTGATGCATGTACATGCAAAAATTTTAAAGTTTCGAATTCATTTAGCACATGGTCAAGCGGTCAAAACAATGAATATTTTATAAGTTAAAATTTTAATTGTTTTATGTATTCATTTTTCATTATTTTTTTTACCACTTGACTATGTGCTAAATGAATTCAAAACTTTAAAAAAATTGCATGTAAATGCATCACTCATGAGGTACAAGGATTTCAACGGTTTGGATTCATTGTTCGAGGTTCATCCGATAACTTTTTAGAAGTGTGCTCACCAATCTCTCTTGGTGAGCACATCACACCCTAGTTTTGCTCAAATTTATGTATGTATATGTGATTTTATTTATAGTTTAGATCAAAATGTTACGAATATTGTAAAATTGACTATCATTTACAGCATAAAAAATTTATATAATTGATTTCCATTCACGTTTGATATCATAATTTAAAAGTCTGACTTCGCTAGCTCCTGTTTAAAAGTAATCCAGATAAATTAACTAATTTAAATTTCTTAATATACAATTATGGATGACTTCTCCTCGAAAAATTGATTGCATTACGGAATTAAAATATGCAATCATTTAAAAATTTAATCTTTGGTTTTCTACAATTATTTTGAAGTTTTTTTTACCTGAAATTGTGCTAAAATATGCACACAAAAAAAAAGTAGCGAACTAGCGACATATATCGTACAAAAGCTAATCTAATAAAAGAGATAATATGGATTTCTGGATTCACATTATTCTCATACTTGAAATTCTTTTTTTCCATTGTGAGAATTATTAAATAAGAAAATCCATTTTCTTAACATGCTACTCTATTAATGTGCTAGCTTTACTTTCCTCCAATCAATTTTTTCAAACAAACTGACTGTAAATACCAAAATATGAATATAATAAAAAATATGCAAAAGTTTCAAATTAAGATGAAATAGGCATATCTCCCAAAAAAAAAAACACAGGAGTTGCACTAGTAATAGGGGTGTTCATTGGGTCCGGTTTAGTCGGTTTTGAACCGAACCGAATTAGTCTAGACTAAACAGTTCGGTTCGGTTCGGTTCGGTTTGAAAATTTTCAAAACCGAAATAACCGAACTGACCGAACTTTTATTTATTCTGAATTTAGTCTGGACCTCTCCGGTTTATTTCTTAATCAATTGCTTTGAATAATTTGATTTTTTTTCTTAATATCCTAGTTTATTTCTTAATACTCCGGTTTATTTCTTAATATATGTTGATTTATTACAAAACAATGCTTTCAATAAAAAAATTAATATATTTCGATTTGAACCGAACAAATCGAAATAAAACTTTGGCTTGATTCGGTTCGGTTCTATTTTTGAAATCAAATTATAACTTTAGTTTATCTAGTTCGATTCAATTTTAACCAAATTGAACCAAACTGATAAACCACACTGAACCGAACCGATAAACACCCCTGCTCGCAAATAATAAAAGATTAGTGCAGAGACAGATAGAAATAAAATATCAAGCACAAATCTATAAGGGAAAAAAAAGAGTATATTATACTGAAACAAAAGGAGGTATAAGATCTGTCCCGGTTTGTTTATGACGCAGATCACCTTTAAAAAATAAGATTAAAGGAACGTGCAGTCAGTACCTTGAGTCAAATATTTTATTTCAAAAATGAAAAAACTGACTTCGTCTGCTCAGATTTGGTCTTTGTATTTGGTGTTACTCTTTTGATTTATTGGTTCGCTTATCTCTACGGAATAAATTTAGAGTTTGTTTAAGTCTAGTTTAAGCTTGAGCATTTTTTTTTTTTTTTTTTTTTGCTTCTAGTACAGCCCGTAGGCCTATTACAACAGAGTCTCACAATCTATATTCGCATCCCCATTTCTATCCCATTGAAACATTCTACCCCTGTTTGCCAAAACATGCGCTATTTGAAGAAATTCTCCATCTCTTGGACAGTGCATCACCCTCAAAACGCCCAGTGCTCCTCTTTGGATCCTCCACACGTCCCATATCTCTCTATATGAGCGCCAGTCTTGGATGTCAGGCAGTTGTGAAGATAGTGATTTAACCACCTGTAGAGAATCAGAGTATACAAAACCACCCACATCTGAGTTGCTTACCAGCAGCTTGCACCCCTCCAAAACAGCCTTGGCCTCCGCCTGTGCAGCACTGACAGCAGTAATTCCCACTGAAATCCACTTGATAACATGTCCCCCTCTAAGCAGCACCACTCCAACACCCGCCTTACCGTCTTGGTCCCAGGATCCATCGACAAAACAATGGGTGCCCTCCCTCCAGTCTGTTAACGGGTCCAAAATTATCGGATCCGGTGCTGCATTTGCTGGTACCATAGTGTGACAGGCCAGATAGTCAGAATCTTCTATAGCCCGTTCCCAGTATTTTTGACACCGCTCAACCGACTGCTCTTTGTCAGCATATGTCGCCTCATTTCGAATTCTCCAAACAGCCCACGCAACTGCCATAAAAAGAGGGAATTTCTCATCACTCAAAGAGGTTCTCACCCAGCTGATAATTTGTATAAAATCATCGGAGAGGCAATTAGTTCTGAGTCCAAAAGGCGAGACCATCCAAGCTGACCTAGCAAACGAGCAGTGAAAAAGTGCATGTGCGATTGTTTCCTCCCCATTTGCACATAACTTGCATTGAGGTGACTGTGATTCAATTCGCCTTGCAATGACAGCCTGGACCGGAATGGCATCAAAACAACACCTCCAGATGAACAATTTAAACTTTGGGAGGAGTCCTTTGTGTCCCCAGACCCATTCCCAAAACTCTTTATCTCCAACCTGGATTTCTGCTCCCCTCACTAACTGATATGCCTTTTTTACAGAAAATTTCCCATCCTTGGCATAGGTAAATAATAGGCAGTCATCAGCCGGTGGTGGATTAGGTTGGATTACCTCATTTGTGGCAATAGTGAGCGCTACAGAGAACCCGAACAGCTGTTGTAGCAAGGTGAAATTCCATGTGTTTGAGTGGGGGTCTAATAAGTTATGAACAGTCAACTGACGTTGTTGGCTATTTAGTGGATGGAAATCTCTCCACTGTGGAAACCATGGTTGTGAGTACACCGCAATTTTGTCACCGGTGCCAATTCGCCATGCAATGTTGTTGACCATTACTTCCCTCAAATCAAGTAGTTGGCGCCACAACTTTGTGCAATTGTTTCTTCTACCTGATTCCCAGTATGAGCTTCTCGAACAGTACTTTGATGTCATAATTCCCACCCACAAGCACTGATGACCACTGATTAGCTTCCATGCGTTTTTCATCACCAGAGCTTTGTTTAACTCATGGATGCTTCGTAGGCCCAATCCCCCCATTCCCTTTGGCTTTGTAATTTTACTCCATGCTACATACGACATTTTTTTCCTTTCCTCCGTCGATCCCCAAAAGAAATCACGCATAACTGCCGTCAGTTTGGTAACCACCTTTGCCGGTAGTATAACTGTGCCCATAGCATATATAGGCAATGCTTCGAGCACTGATTTGAGGAGTACCAGTTTACCAGCATGTGTCAGCATTTTGGATTTCCAGGAATTCAACTTTGTCTCAAATTTGGCAACTAGGTAATCAAAATCCGCAGGCCCTGCAACCTTTACTGGGCAACCCAGATATTTCTCATTATCGCCTGCTTCCTGTATCTGAAAATAGTTTAAAAACCAATCTCTTGCTAGCTGTGGGGTACCCTTGCTGAACCACGCTTTGGATTTTTGCGGATTAATTTGCATACCCGAAATTTGACAGAAATTTGATACAATTGTGGCAAATTCATGCACTTCTTGCTGACTCATGGAACCCATCAATAATAAATCATCTGCGAACATTGAGTTTGTTAGAGGATCCGCAGTTCTTGTCAGCTTGAGACCCCTCAGCCTTCCCACCTTCCTACTAGCCTCTAGCATTCTTGAGAGCAGATCCATAGCTATTATAAAGAGATATGGTGACATTGCGCACCCCTGCCGCAATCCTCTTCTTGGTTTGATAAACCCATCTCCTCTACCGTTAAAAAGAATAGTGAACTTTGAAGATGTGACACAGGCTTTGATCCAGTTACAGAGAGTTGGAGAGAAACCGTATTCAGGCAGTAATGAGAAAAGATAGTTCCAGTTGAGTCGGTCAAAAGCCTTTGCCAAGTCAGCTTTCAATACGAAGTGTCCTTCTCCCCCCTTCATCGTATTAATGCTGTGGATTACTTCTCTGAGTAGGATTATGTTTTCAGAAATTTCCCTCCCTGGTACGAAAGCCGTCTGAGACACTGAGATGATGTAATTAATCCAAGGTTGCATTTTCCTTGCAATTAACTTGGAAATAACCTTGTATATGAGATTGCAGACACTTATCGGACGGAAATCAGACACCTTTGATGGTCCGTCCACCTTGGGTATCAATACTAGGTTAGAGTGGGCTATCGTCTCCTTCATGATTGCTGTTTCAAAGAACTGTGTCACCTCTCTGATTATCACTGGGCCAAAATTCTCCCATCGTTGTTGGGCCAAAGACGCAGTGACCCCGTCCGGTCCAGGTGCCTTCAGTGGGCTGAGTTCGAAAACCACACCCTTGATTTCCTGAGCTGTGGGCTTGCGATCTAGATCATTCCAGGCCTGTTGTGGAACCTTCCGTATCTCCTGCTTCACCTGGGTTGGGATGACCACCGGGCTTTGATCACCACCTTCAGTTCCTGCAATATATAAAAATTTGAAAAAGTTAACAAATTCCTTCCTGACTTCATCCTCCCTCACCGCCCAGTCGCCATCCTCTTTAATTATCGCATTAATTGAGTTCCTCCGCCTACGCACAACAGTGGTTGAATGGAAGAACTTCGTGTTGCAATCCCCCCACAGTGACCAGTTTAGCCTAGACCGCTGCAACCAGAATAGCTCCTGCGCAACTATGTATTTTGAGTAGTCAGCTTGCAGCTTTGCAATTTGGTCCCTGACATGATCTGTCTGCTGCTGCCCCAGCAATTGCTCAACTTCTCGTTCAATTTTCTTCAATTCCTTATTGGGATCTTTTGAGCCCTCTTCCCAAAGTCTAACTTCCGACCTCAACCTGCTGCAAGTAACCTCCCAGGACTGATCCCCTCGGTTGGTTGCCTTTTCACACACCTCATTAAAGCTCGGGTCCTGCATCCACCATTGTTCTACCCGGAAGCTTTTTCTCTCTTTCTTTTCTGTTGGTTGTGTCTTCAAAAGAATTGGCAGATGGTCACTATTAAAATTTGGGAGATGAAGAACCTTTGAGTTCGGGAACATATGAACCCAAGCAGCAGAAGCTAAGCCTCTGTCAAGCCTTGCCAGGATTAAGTCACGGCCTCTTTGATTGTTAGCCCATGTGTAGGCCGGTCCCCCATAGCCTAGATCAATGAGTCCCGTTCTCTGCACAAAAGACCTAAACTGCTTGTGCTTTCTCTTGAGAGCCTGATTGCCACCTAACTTCTCCGAATTCTGAGTTATGGCATTAAAATCACCTACTGTGCAAACTGGGTATCCGGAATGCCCAATGTAGTACTCAATCCTATCCCATATATATCCATTTGCCCGATCTGAACAGTCCCCATAGACCCCGATTAGTAACCAAGGTTTTGCATGGGGACCCTTCTTTATTTCAGCCACTATAAAGAAATCTGATATTTCAAGAATTTTTACTGAAATTTCGTCTGACCAAAGTAGCCAGAGTCCCCCTCCCCGGCCCCTGGAGGGTACAATTTCAGAGTTTGCAAGGGGTAGATTTGCGATTCTTCCTATTGCCACTTCCTTTGAGCATTTTGTTTCGGATATAAAAGCCAAATCCACCCTCGTGCAGCGGAGGTATCGCCGGAGTGTCGGAATTGTCGCCAGCCCTCCGCTGCCGCGACAATTCCAGGACAAGAGACTCATATTTCCAGCGGCGAGTGAGGCCTCGCCGCCTTTGCCTTCTTTTTGTAAGTCATCCCAAATTCGCCATCACCATCAGATAGTATAACTGAACTTGCTCCAGCAGTACCAGATTCCTGAAGCCCAACTGATAATCCCACCCGGCTTGTGTGGGCCGGCCCGATATCATCTATAGGCCTTTTCAGCCCAGCTGCCCCCTGTGCTCTTTCATTCACAGAGCTAGGCCTTGTTTCCTGCTTCGCCCCTTGACCCGGTAACAACATTTGGTTATTTATCCAAGGGCCCCTTGTTGGTTTGAGGATGTTCTGCATCTCAGGCCTATTCTCCCCTTCAAGCCTCTTTTTAATTTTAACCAAACGAGACCTATCTCCACAGTTTGTTATCTCATGTCCAAGACCCCCACAAAATAAACAGATTCTACCAAGTCTTTCAAAAACCAGATGGACAATAATCAACCCTAAAATCGGATGGTTTAGTCTAACCTTGTCATTTAAGGGTTCATCAATTTGGATTTGCATTTTCACTCTGATGAACTTCTTGCCATTTGCCCATATTGGAATTGGATCAGAAAGCGCTATACCAACTGGGCCAGTAAGCAGAGCAATACCCTCCTCTGTGAGTGCCTCAATAGGAGCATCATGGAACTAAACCCACACCTCTCCTTTCGTGACATGGCCTTTATTGAGATGCTCCGATGAGGAGCATTGACCTATTGCCACTAGGTCATGCCGGTAAAACCACGGTCCCTCGTTTGACACCCTCTCAACTTCATTCTTGTTGCTAAATTGAACCAGGTACAGACCTTTGTCAATCTGAGTGAAAGTGGTCTGAGGTGTGACATCCCAAATGCGCCTCATAAATTGCTGAAACTGATTGTCAAAAACCAACCGGTCTGTGCAAACTCTAGCCAACAAGCATAAATCCCAATCTCTACTTACTATGGCCTGCTGCGGGATGGTCACCGTAGGAGTGCAATCCGAGTCAGCTGCGTGCAACCCAGCAAACTTCCTGATTAGTTCCTCATCAGCCTGAGTCATAGTGGAGGATTCCCCAGTGAGAACCATGGTGGATGGGTCAGGTGGGGTAAAGCACTGCCTGAGTCATAGCTTGAGCATTTTACTAAAGTTGCTCTCCATTGTCCAAGAAATAATTCTATAATATTATAATGAACAAATTTTGGACATAATTTCTTTTTTTTTTAAAGTATGAGCTTGCAGTATGTACGCTGACAAACACAATTTAGTTTAAACCTCGTTTTCGGCCAGTAACGAGGTCTCATAAAATTGGGCCTCTAGTTGGGCTTTGAGAGAAGCCCGTTTCTTTGGGCCTTGGAACTAGGCCCTATCCTGTACCCTTTTGATTTTTAACTGTGCCGCGAAGAGAAAATTATTGTTTGCAAAGGAAAAAAAGAAGAAGCACAAAACAGATCAAAATGAACTTGTGGTGTAATTTCTTATTTGAATTTATTTACCATTTATTAGTGGATCTTCATTGGAATTAGTTAGAGATGATTTCTTTCATCGTATTAATCGTATCACGTCATATGTGATTATGTCACATTTTTTCTTCACCATATGAGAGTATTAATGCATGTATATATAGCATACTTTCTTCTAGAAAGTTTGAATAAAATAAAAATACTCATTATAAAAGTTTGAATAATAAAAATCGACACACTTAATTTCTTCTGGAAATACTGTATTCATATTAAGTCTCACCCTTAATAATCACTCAATTTTTCTTGCTAATTTTCTTCTTTGTTTTTTTAGAGAGAAAAAAAAGAGCTAAATAGTTAAGTGCGCACTTTATCAGTGCTTTGAACATATATCGAGTGTACGTAGTTATGTAATCACAGATGTACATTTTACAATAGTCAAGTATGCATTTTATAATAGTAGGTATGTATTTTGAAATTTTGAAAAAATAAGTTTGAAGATTTGGAAAATATTAAAATGTGTTTTGGCCATGCGTGATATATAGTTGTTGAGTGTTGACAATGACGTATAAACTATAATAAACAACTAAACAAGTCTGCATTATAAGGTATTCAAAATGGGATTGGCTTTTGGCCAAAGTGCTCTGGACAAAGACTCATCCAAAATCAAACTTAAACATCCGATTTGTATTGAAATTCGTGCAAATATTTAGAACTAAATAAATTTAAATAACTTCTTGAATCCAAATGTTTGTATGATTTTTGTGCAGATCAGATGGTTTAGATCCAACTTTAAATGAAACTTTGTCCATAAATGGCAAAACTCCTGCCCATTCGAAATAACGAAGTGTCTATTATGTAATAGCCAATTAAGTATGCATGTAAGATGGGTGAACAATTAACGGAGGATGTTTAGAAGCTGAGGTAATTTATAGTTATGTGATCCATTTCATCGATAATTTCGCCATATGCTTAACGTTAAAATGGCCGACGAACTTGTCTATGCATTAACTATATATTCTAAATAACGGTATGCGGTCGTTAGACAAACTGGGTGTCGTCAAGCTATGCGGCCGATAAATCCGAATATAAGGATAATTTAACTTTTTTTTATTAAATTTATGTATATATATTATAAGTTATTAAAAATAATTTATTTAACTCATTAAACTTATCAAATAAGCTTAATTTAAGTTAGTTTTATTATTATAACATGATACTACGCTTATTTATTCTTAATACATGAGCATTTTGCATGTGTAAGTAACACATTTATTTAATGAAAAATAAATTTGAGAATTAAGCCTTTTCAATTAATAATATATTATTTGAAAGAAAGAAAATATTCCAACATAAAATCACTAAATTTAGTTTATGATAATAACTTAATTTCATAAATAAACACGTTGTGCTAATTGAAAAAATTACATCAGTAAGTAAGAAAAATATATGGTATATAAATAATAGAAGAATTAATCAATTTCAAAGTAAGCAAGAAAAAAAAACATATATAAAAAATATTAGATGTATATTCAAGCACAAATAAAACTACAATACATAATTTATAAATCTTATTATCACACACTATCATAGGAAAAAAACAATGTGAAAATAAATATTCACTAGAATAAACGGGAATAAACGGACGATTAAACGGTAAAACAGCCGATTAATCATTTTTATCTGCAAACAGGCATCCGTTAAGCGTATTCATAACGATTTGGCCGCTGTTTCCGATTAAACGGCCATTAACACCATTTCTTACAACACTGATACATCCACCTTGTGTCCAGCAAATAGTATATGTTAACAGAGAAGGGATTCACTTACAACATTTGTAAGTTACAATATCTTACAATAATTTGGTTTTGTGATTTTCAAAATTTAAATTGTCGATTCAAACCGTTCAATACGATCTCTATATTAAAATGTGCCAGGAGATTAAATTTTATATATTTTTTATTTTTTACTATTTATGAAGTATTTTACAAAACTACTATTTTTCAGAGGTTCATAATTATCTAAAACAACAGTTTTGTAAAATACTCAATAAATAGTAAAAAAAATCCAAAAAAAATCTAAAATTTGATCCTCAAACACATTTTAATATAGATATCATGTTGAATAGTTTAAATCGACTCTTTGGACTTTGAAATCACAAAATCTAATTGTTGTAAGATATTGTAACTTATAAATATTGTACGTGAGTCCCTTTTCATGTTAATAAATATGTTTTAAAAATAAAAACTTAGCTAACTATGTTTAAATAGTGAGCTAGTTATTTTTCACATATATTCATAAATAATGCAACTCTGTGACGGTGTGTTTTTAACATTATACTGGTTATTTAAAAAAATATTGTTTTGCATAAATGTTAGCTATTATTTAGTTCTCTTGAACACACATACAATTACGATTTCGATAAAATGTTTATTGATGACGCGAAAGTATAATTAATGGTCACCGTATAACTTATGTATCGTAGCTAAGTACGATTTAAGAATTTGTTCGGCAACATGTAGAATAGTAAAAGAAATAAAAAAAAAGTGAAATTTAAAATAGACTTCTATTTTGTACTATACTGGCTGTATTCGGTTGATGGTGAAAGATTAAATAATATTATAAAATAAGTTAATTTTATCTCTTGAAAAATGTCAATTCTCTATTTTATTGTTTTCATAAAAAAAAATTAGCTCATAAAGCAATAAATGAGTGTCTAAAGTGTAAAAAAAATAGAATTTGACCGCAAAAATTCAATCCCATTCTCATTTTTTCAGTTCTACAATTTTACTCAAATCTTTTTTAGCTGGGTGCAGCGGAAACATAACCTTTAATCCTCTTTTCCACACTTGCCGGATAACGAATTATAATTTTGTAAGCCTTAAAAAAATAATTATGTATATACAAAAATAAAATAAAATAGAAATAATAATTTAATGTTTTAAACTCAACTAGTTAAAAATTTATTTTTTAATTTGATATATTTGTTAAGAGAATTAAATACCCAACACATAAAGAATAGATGCAAAATTGCAAAGTAAACCTTAAAAAAAATGACCTAAAAAATGTTTTCCTTATTTTTTCTACTAATCTTCTCGGTTAGAAAATATTTCAGGTATTTTCCTTTTTTTCCATTTCCCGTTTCTCCTTTCCTCGACTTCCCCAGTTCAAGCGTCTGTTTAGTAGAGATTTTAACAGAGTTTTCACTTCATGCAGTGCAGAGACTATAGAATCCAAAAAACTCTGACATGATTAATGCGCTGCATGAAGCCAAAACTATTCTGTTAAAATCCTTACCCCGTTTGTTGTTGTATACTTGCATCTTCCCCTACGGGCATTTCCCAAAATAAAAAAGAAAAACAACTGGAAAGGAAGGGGACGATGGCGTCGGGACAAGACTCATCTGGGACGACGCTGATGGACCTCATAACGTCGGATCCATCGGCGGCGGCGGCGCCTGGTGGCATCTCCAATAGTTCGTCGTCAGGAGCAGCCTCTGGCGCCGTGCCTACGACACTGGGCAAGCCCGTTCCGACCGATCGGAAGTCAAAGAAGAGCACCTTCACTCAGATCCAGAATGAAACCATGTCTGCTGCCAGGGCCATCAACCGCAACCTCCCCCAGCGCCGAAGGAAGAAGAAAAAGGTGCCCCTCTTTCAACCTCATGCTATAATGCAACATTAATTGACATGCCATTGAATTACTGAATTCCGAACTCTCACTCCATTACATTTTCTGAATCAATTTGAATCTAGTATCCTGTTTGTATTACATTTTAGTGTTACTAGATACTGTTGCACCCAGTGATATAGTTGGAAGACTTCAGGTCATTTCAATTTAGTTTTTAAGGGGATCTAACTTAGTAATTTCCAGATCTGAGACAATTATGAATATTGTAGACACCAGTTGAGGAGGTTTTGTTGAGATCTGAGTAAGAGGTTCATTAACCCTCTTCTTACTCTTCTTCTCTCTCTTATCCCTAATCTTCATGCATTGCTCACCTCGACTGTTCGCATCTTATCATTTAATTTCAGTTCCTGCCCATCTAACTTGACATTTCCAGTAGTGTTGTTCTACCATGTGTGGATAATGATGTTTCAAACATGTTAGTAGCCTCTGAAGCTTGAGTATGATCACATTTATCTCAATACACAACTCATAGGTGGAGCCGTGGAGGGAGAATGGCAGGAGGAGTCACTTGTGCCCCCCACCCCCCCAACTAAAAAAAAATAAAGAATGCTTACATTTGTCACAGTTTTTTTGAATTTTTTTTTATAATATGCTTTGCAAGCAAGTCAAAATAATTGTAAGCTCACCCTCCACTATTATATTTTCTGGCACCACTCCTTGTACAAGGGTTAGAAATGGGATTATTTGAAATGAGAAAAAAGAACAGCTTGATGCAAATCACAGCCGCACTAAAACATAAGAACCATATAGTTCTAGCACTACACCATGCATCACGTTGAACTGTTTTCTGGGAAGAAAAGTAACATGTTTCTTTTTTCCTTTTTGTTTCCTTTTCCTTCAACTAAAACAAATTGTTATTTCATGTTGTTCTTAAAATTGCAGCCAGTATCATATGCTGACTTGGTGCGCAAAGTTCATGAGCATGCTGCTACTTGTGATCAGGTAATCTATTACAATGTGCCTGTAATCTATATGAATTGGTTCTTCAGCGTTGATCTATTGATTTTTTTTTCTTTTTGCATAGAAAAACTCCCAAAGAGAACTTCTGCGCCATGTGTTCCCCAAGCTTGCTGTGTACAACTCTGTGGATCCTTCTGTTGCTCCCTCCCTCCTCATGGTATGCCTTCTTTGTCTTTACTCTGTCTGCATGATGATCTATAATTAATTAATTTATTGTAAAACATGTTAGTACTGAACTGAGATGTGTTGGCTGGCTTGTGAACCAATTCAGCACAATGCAAGTATGATAATGGCCCTTCCCAACCTCATGGGTTTTTACATAAATACATCGGAGTTTCTGTTCAGTGCCTCACTTTATTCGAAGACCTCAAGTTTGCAAATAGTTGAAAGCGGACCAAAAGATCCCTATGAAAGTTGAAACTGATCCCTTTCCCCTTGGTTTAGACATATGGTCCATCATTTGTCTTTATCATTGATAAGGTAATGATCTATATTGTTGCAATGTGATTACAGCTCCATCAACAGTGTGAAGACAGCAACGTCCTGCGCTATGTGTATTACTACTTGGCCAGGATCTTGTCAGATAGTGGGTCCCAGGGATTAAGCCAGGGTGGAATCCCCACTCCTAACTGGGATGCACTTGCTGACATCGATGCTGTGGGAGGAGTTACCAGGGCTGATGTTGTGCCTCGTATTGTTAACCAACTTTCTGCTGAAGCTACTTGTGAAGATGCTGATGGTAAACTTTTCAGCTCATAACCAGATTCAACTTTTTTTTCCTTTCTCTGCTTAGCTTCAGAATGTAAAGTCAGTTCATCCTTTGTAGAATGGTCTTCATTTTATTTATTTGTCTTGTGATGAATTCTCCATGCTTATTTTACCTGGAACGTTAACTCCTTAGTTATGGCATCATTTTTTTTGTTAGTTTCTTCTCATATATTATTTTCTAATAACCTTAATATCTTCTTCTTATTCAAGTTCATGCACGAAGACTTGCAGCTCTCAAGGCTCTTTCTTCTGCCACCTCAAACACCTCAAACAGTTCGGAGGATTTGGAGAAATTATATGTGATTGTATTTGGGATCTTAGAGAAGGTATTGTTTTTGCCATCTCAATTGATTTCTCATTGTTGTATTTACCTCTTGTGTTATTTGTACTTGAAAAAGCTTCTTTATTAACTCTTCTTTCAAATCCTATCTTATATACAATGAAAAATATTTCTAAAATTGGGTTGAGAACTTATTGGGAACATTGGTCTCCCTTTGTGTTACTTCAGGTTGGAGATCCAAAGCAGAAGCGCAAGAAAGGTATTTTCACCAAGCAAGGTGGAGATAAAGAGGTAATGTCCACATTTCTTATGCTGCATTCTGTTGTTGGAATAATTTGAAATTTTATAGAGAACAAGCACTAGATTAAATGAAACTAAGGTTTAATCAGTGATTGAGAGTTGAGCTTTCCTGCAAGTGATGATGAACTCTCTTTTGCTATGGGTAGTCAGTTATTTGAATTTGTAGTGCCAAAGCTCAGTTCTTCATCTTTCCTTCATTGTGATTTTTAGTCAATTATAAGAAGCAACATGCAATATGCATCCATGAGTGCTTTGAGGAGACTCCCCCTCGATCCTGGAAATCCTGCTTTTCTCCATCGTGCTGTTCAAGGGTAAGTATCAATTTTTTTTACAGATGTCTTCATTTGCAGATAGTAGAGATCAGGGATTATTTCTGTTCTTCCCTATTCCCACTGATCAGCTTATATAGATATCTATTATTTAGCTAACGCTCAAGAGGTTAAGTGAGTGCTATTCGATATGGATGGTATGCTAATTTTGTAGCAATTATCTGAATGTAGGATTCAATTTTCTGACCCTGTGGGGGTGAGGCACGCATTAGCAATTATCTCTGATATTGCTTCAAGGGATCCATACTCTGTTGCCATGGCTTTGGGTTAGCTTCCTTTAACAATTATGATACGTATCTCCTGATAATTTCTTCTGTTTTTTTTTGGAGCAAGGAGCTCTCCCATAACTCTGCACATTTTTTTAGTTTTATATTGCTAAGCAATATATTTAAGTAATATATTTTTTATTTTTTTTGTCTTTGCAGGGAACCATGCTCAACCTGGAGGTATGTTTTTTCTTTCATATTTTTTACCTTTGGATTTTCAGTTAATCTGGTTTGATCAGACTTCTTTTATTAAATAGTTATATTTGTTTTGATCTATTAGCTAAATATGTTAATGTATGCATGAAACAGGGGCTTTGCATGATATTCTTCATCTGCATGATGTTCTTGCTAGAGTGTCCCTTGCAAAAGTGTGCCATTCTATTTCCAGAGCCCGGGCGTTAGATGGTACATGCTTTTTGTGATTCCAACAAATCTTCATTTCCTTTTCTTCAACCATTTCTGTAGTGCTAAGTTAATTACAGACGTAAAGAAATAAAAGACTTGGTTGTGCAGAGAGACCTGACCTCAAGGCAGAGTTCAGCAACCTGCTATATCAGCTGCTTCTGGACCCCAGCGACAGGGTTTGTTTCGAGGCAATTCTGTGTGTTCTTGGGAAAGTTGACAGCTCTGAGAGGTACTCACTTATTATAGCAATAGCTACTAGAGATTTGTGCTTAATCAAGTATTATAACAAAAGCTGCTAGCTGTTTATGCTTAATTGTGATTTATGGATTTGTGTTCTTGGGTTGTAGAACTGAGGACAGAGCGGCAGGTTGGATAAGACTAACTAGAGAAATATTGAAGTTGCCAGAGGCACCATCTGTCAAAGACAAAGAGAAACATTCTAAGGCTCGGCGGCCTCAACCCCTTATCAAACTTGTACTAAGAAGGTATTAATCTTTGAGATTTCTTATGTTTTCCAATGATTTTTTTTGGAAAATTTCATCCTTGTTTGTCATATCTTCCTTTGGATAAGTTCCAGGAGGGTCATTTATGTTTGGCAACGCAGACCTGACAAAATCCTAACCTGTGTCATATAATTTTTACTGGATATGAAATATAGGCTGGAGAGCTCATTCAGAAGCTTTTCTCGGCCAGTGCTACATGCAGCAGCGAGGGTGGTACAAGAGATGGGGAAAAGCAGGGCAGCTGCACATGCTTTGGGTGTTTATGATGAGGGTGCCCGCCTCCATTCTTATTCTGAGAGCGTTGATTCAATTGATACTTCTGACCTTGAATCCTCCCAATATGAAGGTCCCCCCCCCCCCCCAACACACACACACACCCACGCAATTCTTTTTGTGCATTATTATTCATTCGTTGCAAACATTAAGTACAATCTACCAATAAGCAAAAATTGTTGATGAAAATAGATAGGAAAGACATTCTCAAGTGTAACAAAAAGAATGCAGTTGACTGTGAACTTCTCAAGTTTCTGGTATTTGTTCTTTTTCATTTATTTGATTTATCATTTATTATTTTCTCTTGTTCTTTAGGCACAAGGAAGGCAAATCCTTTGTCAAATGGATCAGGAGGCGTGGAGACTGTCGCTAGTTTATTGGCTTCATTGATGGAAGTAGTGCGCACAACAGTAGCTTGTGAGTGTGTGTATGTCAGAGGGATGGTGATTAAAGCACTCGTCTGGATGCAGAATGCACACGAGTCTTTTGATGAGCTAAAAGAGATAATTGCATGCGAACTGTCTGATCCAAATTGGCCTTCTTCTGTGCTTAATGATGTTTTGCTCACTTTGCATGCTCGATTTAAGGTATTTCCATACTTACTGCAATTGTGTTAATATATTCAATGAGAGTAAGATCCGTCTGTGATAATTCGCAGGGCATTTTTTTCAAGCTCCTCATCTTGCTTGCTGGCTCATTATTGTGTTTTGCTTAATTTTTGTTCTATACCAGGCGACACCGGATATGGCGGTCACTTTACTTGAGATTGCAAGAATATTTGCTACCAAGGCACCTGGAAAGATTGATGCTGATGTTCTCCAACTTCTTTGGAAAGTATGTTTTTACCTCTTTCTTCGTTATTTGTTATTCTTTTCAGAATATCTTTTTGACTAAGCTGTTCCTTCTTCCTTAGTTTCTCTGAGTTCTGCAGAGAATAAGATATTGCTTAATAATTAATAAAAGATTGGACTTTTTTATATTTTTACTAAGCAAAAGAATGGGCTGTTGTTTTGACAGACATGCTTAGTCGGAGCAGGACCAGACGGGAAGCATACAGCTTTGGAGGCAGTGACAATAGTTCTGGATTTGCCACCTCCACAACCTGGTTCAATGTCAGGTCTCACCTCTGTCGACCAGATCTCTGCATCTGATCCCAAATCAGCTCTTGCTTTGCAAAAACTGGTTCAGGCTGCTGTATGGACTTTTCTTCTTGTCTATGACCCTTTTATTCAAGTTTTAATTTCAACTTTGAGAATTAGTCGGTTAATCATCATGAATAATGTGTAGGTTTGGTTCTTGGGTGAAAATGCAAATTATGCTGCATCAGAGTATGCATGGGAGTCAGCCACCCCACCTGGCACTGCTTTGATGATGTTAGATACCGATAAAATGGTTGCAGCTGCTAGCTCTAGGAATCCCACTCTTGCTGGAGCACTCACTCGCCTTCAGAGGTGTGCCTTCAGCGGTAGCTGGGAGGTATGCCATAGTTATTTTTTGCATGACAGTGGAATTTTACATTCTTTTGTGCAATTTTGTTTCAAGGGATGAAGTTTTTTTTTTGGACAGGTTCGCATTGTTGCTGTGCAAGCACTAACAACATTGGCAATACGGTCAGGGGAGCCTTATAGACTGCAGATATACGAATTCCTGCATGCTCTGGCACTAGGTGGTGTGCAATCTCAGTTTTCAGAACTGCAGCTAAGTAATGGAGAGATCCAAGGTGCTAGTGGCACAGGCCTCAGCACCCTTATAAGCCCAATGCTGCATGTTCTCGATGAAATGTACCAAGGTCAAGATGATCTCGCTAGGTATTTTCTTTTTTACTATGATATTCAGATAACAGCTTCCTTTCTGGGCTTGCTGTAATATGTATCAAAGAAGTTGATTACAGAATATGTGCTTAATAAAATTATCTCTGCGGGTTATTGTTTAGAGATACGCGCAACCATGAGAACAGTAAGCAAGAATGGAGTGATGAAGAGCTAAAGAAGCTTTACGAGACTCATGAGAGGCTTCTTGATTTGGTCTCATTATTCTGTTTTGTTCCACGTGCCAAATACTTGCCACTAGGTCCTACCAGGTATGAAATCATTTATTTTCTATAGGCTTATTTCGGTGCTTTATTTTATTACTTTTTTATGTGGGGTAGGGGTTTTGGATGAATTATTGAACTGATGACTATATGTAATGCCTTGATATTTCAGCGCCAAGTTGATTGACATTTACCGCAATCGGCATAACATAAGTTCATCAGGCGGACTGAGCGATCCGGCTGTTGCAATGGGCATATCAGACCTTGTATACGAGTCCAAGGAGGAAGCACGTAAAGAATCTCCAAAAACTGGCAACCTGATAGACCCTGATCTTGCCATGGCTTGGGCTGCCGGTCTCGATGATGAAATGTGGTCTGGCAATTCAGCGGGCGTTGACAAAGTATGGTTACATGCATATAGACTTATCATTTGCAACGTTTTTTAAAATAAAATCTGGAATTACTAATGTTTTATCTTTTAATTTTCTGCCTAAAATAGGTGAACGAATTTCTTGCTGGGGCTGGAACTGATGCACCAGATGTTGATGAAGAGGAAGAAAATATAACATATCGGCCTTCGGTGACCTATGAAGATATGTGGGCAAAGACCATCCTTGAGGCTGACGAACCTGATGTAATATCATCCTTTGCTCCATTTTTATAGTTTATCTTAGTAGAAGATGCCAGGTCTATGTGTATGCTGGATTTGATGGTTACATTATTAGATGAACTGTTGACTCTTACTATCTTGAAAAAAAAGTGGAGAAAGGTGATATTTAGTATCACTTCGAAAAGAAGATGATCTGTTGACCCAACTTATAAGTTCCAGCAACAATACAGAACTTATGAACCTGCAATCTCATTCCTGAAGTGGATATCCTACCAAAGATGCTCGATATTTATGAATATGCAATAGTTGGTTCCTTAATTGTGGTATATGGTATGCTGCAGGATGATGATGGCAGATCGTCAGGGGGCTCGTCTCCAGAGTCAACGGGGTCAGTGGAGACCTCCATCTCTTCTCACTTCGGAGGCATGAACTATCCTTCACTCTTCAGCTCTCGGCCATCTGGCTATGGTGCCTCCCAGCAATCGGTTAGAGACCTATTCATAGTTGGCTCCCTTTTTCATTGTTCTTACTTCACTCTCATTATTGCTACGAACTACTGTGAATTTTCTTATTGTTAATCAATGCAAATTAATGGTGTTGGATTACTCATAGATTGTTTTGATGGTGGATGTCCAGAAATCGATTGATAATTAATGTTCTACTGCATTTTAGGATCAAAGGTTGTCAGGTTCTGGAAGCAGATTTGGGAGCATGGACAGCCCTATTTCACCGGTACTTGAATGCACTGTGATCTCTTAAATTGATGGTTTACATTGATCGATCCATAGTAACTGATTATCATCTGTACTTTTCAGGCAAGGGAAGAACCACCATCTTATTTACAGAGGTACGAGTCATTTGACAACCCAATGGCTGGTCGTGGAGCCCAGACCTCTGGATCTCATGATGATGATGACAGGAGCTCTTCAAACCCGCAATTTGGGAGGGCGTTGTACGACTTTACAGCTGGTGGCGATGATGAGGTACCATCTAAATGATCCAACTGAAAAGTTAAGGGGCTTTAGTGTATTATTATTACTAACCATCTGTTGGCATAATTGCTGTTGCTTTGCAGCTGAGCTTGGTAGCTGGAGAGGAAGTTGAGATTGATTATGAGGTTGATGGGTGGTACTATGTAAGTTGACACTGTTGTGTGAATTTATACCTATCAAACATTTTGTTACATAATTTTTCGTCATTTAGTGCTAATCACAATTCGGTGCTGAGAATGATAATTTTATGAACAGGTTAAGAAGAAGCGTCCTGGAAGAGATGGGAAAAAGGCTGGGCTTGTTCCTGTTCTGTACGTCAGTTCAGGATAAAATATATTAATTGCAGATCAAACCGTTAATTATGAGATGGCAGAGGCAGTTTCACAATGCGATATCTCTAAATTTCCTTCTTGTTTCTTGGCTTGTTTATTGGGTGAGCGTCCAAGAGCACCATTCTTTCTATTTTTTCTGTACATCGAGACAGTATATCAAATTTCGAGATTTGTTTTTGGTGCAGCTACCCTAGATGGACAGGATTTTTTTTACTTGTTTTGTGATTTGGTGATGTGCATTTTTGGATCGTTTGTAGTTGTGTAAAAATTGTTTGGTTAGTATATAATACGTTTGTGTATTTTGGTGAGGCTGAAGGGACCTTGTACTTTGAATTGGTGTATCACGGTCTTCTGGATTTACTTCACAACTGGAATTTTAGAATACCCTCTTCTTTTCCTGTTTCATATCTATAGGATGGCTATCCATGCCGTTTAGGTTCTGTAAAATAGAATTTTTTTAGAAACCATTAATAAAAAAAAATTATCAAACCAACTTGATTGGTTTCGTTTTTACAAAAATCATAAGAACCGAAATGACATTTCGGTCCTATTTTTTTTTTTTTTTTTTACCGAATTGTCAATTCGGCCTGTGATAGTTTCACAAACTTTCAATTCACAATCACACGATTTTTTTCCAAAATCTGTGAAACTACAGTCGAAATGGCAATTTGGTACGTAAAAAAAATAACCTTTCGGATTGAAATGATGTAAAAACAAAATCAATCAAGTTGGTTTGGTAATTTTTTTTTAATTTATGGTTTCTAAAAAATATTCTGTAAAATACACTGCTTCCATTGGGTTTGCTAAACTATTTTTCATAAAAAGAAAAGTTCACGCAAGCCATTTCATTACTGAAATGAATACAACGAAATGTCCATATATCTCCGAGCAACTGATCTATAAAAACAATATATTATTTTATATCCTATGCTCAATAATCATTTTTGCATTCTATTTATAATTTTCTATGCTCAACCAAAAAAATGGTACCTAGCAGCGGTATCTTACCGGGGGCGGATCCAGGTTGAGCAGGAGGATAACGGTCTCCTGAATTTTGAAATTTTATGAAGATTTATAGGTTTAAATTAATTTTGTTATTTTAGAATTTTATTTGAAGTATTATTTTTATATACACGAAAGTTTCTTATTAATAAATTGTTTATAAATTTTATGCTCATCAAATAATTGACTTAAATTATTATTATTTTTTAATTTATTATTGACGTATCTTAATAAAAACTTAAAAATTAATTTTAGAATGAAAAAGTTTAGAAACTTTTAGAAGTTTTAGTTTCTATTAAGTAATTAATAATTATTTAAAAACTCACATTAGTCAACTAATAATATGAGACGGAGATAGTTTTAAAAAGGACAAAATTAAAACTAGAAAAAGAAAAAAAGGACAATAAAATAAGAGACGCCGTTCCGTGGTTAACTTTGAAAAGGACAGCCCACCCGTCATAAACTCCGTCCACATACGTCAGTGACTCGACCGCCAAGGGTAAATCATTACTAATCAAAACCAATCAATTAGTATCCTTCACCTTCTAATATTCCCTTGGTCTCTTCTCGGCCTTTCCCCTTTCCCTAAGAAAACCACAGGATCTCCGATCGACAACTTACACGGATGGAATTTCGCAACTTAGACGAATTTTGGGGCTTTTACATGGGGCAACACTCGAAATCGTCGACCCGGCGGTGGCACTTCGCCGGAACCTTGTGTGCAATCCTGTGCTTCTTGTTTGCTGCCTTGTCGGGGAGGTTATGGCTGATGATGCTCTGCCCCTTGTTCGGATATGGAATGGCGTGGTACAGCCATTTATTTGTGGAGCTCAACACCCCCGCCACTTTCGGCCACCCGCTCTGGTCTCTGTTTTGTGATTTCAAGATGTTTGGCTTGATGCTCACGGGTCGCTTGGATCGAGAAATCAAGCGTCTCGGCAAGAGGCCGCTAACTAATTAGATTTTTCCTTAGTTTTTCTATTATGCTTGTTCTCTGTGAAGATACTTGTATTGTATAAACTCATGTATATATATTATAATTGGGGGAGAAATAGAATTGACTGTTCTTCCCATCTTGTTCCGATTGTTTTCTGTGGAGAGAATTTGTTGAATTCGACATGAGAGTTATGAGCACATGGATGATGATGATGATAATGGATTGATGATCCACTTCTTCTGATCTGTCAAATTTGTTCAGATCCAATCTAAATCGCTTTGACTTGATTACTGAGATGCAGCTGAAGCTTCAGCTCTGGCAGGAAATATCCCAAATAGGGGTGATCCGATGAACATCAAATCGAATATCAGTTTGATGTTCAACTTCCGCATTAGATTTATGTGCACTTAATTTGTATGAATGTTGAAAACTTAAAACTGTCCGATTGCATATCAGACTGAATTTGATCGTCTGATTCAGGATTAGACGCATTAATTCAATGGGATGTACATTTGAGATAGGTTTTTTAAATTCCTGTGAAATTTAAAATTGACCACTAAAGTTGCGTGTGAGTGTGTCACAGTATGGCAAAATAGCAACTATAAAAGTTGATGTAATAATAAGAACTTACAAGTATGAGACGTAATTTCTGAACTGATTGAGTGACACAGATCAAGCCACAAAAAGGTAAAAATGTCCATCGTAACTGAAAACAACACTTGTACTTCAATTAGCCTCAAACCGCCTCGGCCTATTCCAAATAAAGCTATACTGATTATATTTGCACCAAATTAAGCTTCAGTGTTAATTTCTTTATAAGGACACTAAAAAGGTATCCTAAATTATTTTTCCTCCGTTTTAACCCATAACACAAGGAATTGAGAGTAGTTCCGATAGGGGTGTAAACGGTCGGATACGGATCGGATAGTGGTCAAACCGTATCATTATCTGTTATACTTTTTTGAATACGGATATGAATACGGATAGTTTTGGATACAGATATGGATCGGATATTAAACG
Source organism: Carex arenaria (assembly GCA_964058825.1). Classification (NCBI taxonomy): domain Eukaryota; kingdom Viridiplantae; phylum Streptophyta; class Magnoliopsida; order Poales; family Cyperaceae; genus Carex; species Carex arenaria. The sequence goes on from CAXKVW010000127.1 coordinate 700,074, forward strand.
GATACGGATACGGATATCGGACGGATACGAATACGGATACGAATATAAATCGGATAATTAAAAATAAATTATTAATATACATTCTAGTAAAGAATAACATTTAAATATATTTTTCTTCATTCACAAATTAGATCTAATATTTTTCATAATAAGTTTGTTGATTACAAAACATACATCATATTATCAAAACATTAGTCACTAATTATATCATAGTGTTATATTGTTTATCAGAATATATATGTATATACGATTTACTAAATCATTAGTATGTATATGCAACTTTATAAATCAATTTAAGAACATAAAAAATATTTGTTATAGTTTAGGGGTTAAACGGTTGGATACGGATAGTTAAAAACCTTACCGTATCCTTATCCGTTTAAAAATTTCGGATACGGATACGGATACGGATCGGATAATTTAAGTAATTTTCCGGATACGGATCCGGACGGAATTGGATAATATCCGATCCGTTTACACCCCTAAGTTCTGATGCTCATCGGACCTACTTTGGTTTGATAGATGTAATACCCATCCGATATGCATCAAGATTCGTGCTACATACATTAAAATCCATGCATATCTGTTTCAATTTTCGTGTGCATAGATTTTGATGCTAATCGTACGGTGTTAGACCTAAGAGTAGGTCCGATGCTCATCGGACTTACTCTTGTCTCTAACACAAGACTTCAAGGAAGATACAAGATTCGAAACAGGAAGGGTGTTTGTTGAATCTGGTTTATTTGGTTTTCAATCGAATTGATAAATTTTGGATTAAATTGTCTGGTTTTCTTTATAAATAGTTTGGTTCGGTTGAATTTTTAATTACTTTGTCTTTTTGTATTAGATTCGGTTTAATCTCTTTTATTTCAGTTCAATCAAACAAATCGAAGTTTACTTGATATTTACTTGAATTACTTTACTTTTTTATATTTGGATTGATTTAATTTACTCTTATTTCAGTTCGACTAATGTGTATCTTGATATTTATTTTTATGATCATCAAATATATTTATATATATATATTGAGTTTTGACCTCTTGAAATTTAATCTCTCTTATTTTGGTTCAACCAAATAAACTAAAATTTACTTCAATTTTTTTTAATTCGGTTAGATTTTCGAATGAAATAACATTTTAGTTTAACTGTTTTAATTCAATTTTAACCAAGTCGACTGTTTGAACGTCTCTAGAAATAGAAGCTGAAGTGCGTAGACAGAGGAAAAGGTATATATGCTAAGCACCCCTTAAAATTAAAAAAAATCAGTTCGTCCCTTTTTGTTTTTTATTTTTATAATAAATTATATTATTGTCTTATTATAAAATAAAATTACAAAATACTTATTTATTCAGTTCCATCTCAATTTTCTGATTCTGTCCTTTCATAAATCCTCAATGTTAGTGCAAAGGAGTTAAAGTTAATATATATAGATATTTACTTTTGCAATGGAAAAAGAGGAATGATTAAAGAAATGATTACTCAGCTTGAACACTTTGAATGAATTTGAAGGGCCAGATCATCTTTTTTATCTCAAAAGTCTTTGTCACCTGTTTGTATTCTTATTTAACAACTCGACGAGAAGAATTTGAAAGAAGAAAAAATGTGACGTGACGTGACTAATACGATGCGACTTGGTCGCGTCACGTCACGACACGTGACCAATTTATTTTTACGTGATAGGACGTGATTAAAATAATAAATTATATTCATGTCATACAAATAGTGACATTACGTGTGATCATATTATTGTGCAGTGCATATTGAATAGTTAGATAAATGAAGATAAATGGATTTTATTGGCCGAAATTTTTATTAATAGAAAAATAAATAAAAAAATATTGACAATGAGAAAGGATTTATGAGAAACTTGATATCCAAGAGAAACGTGATGATATATAATGGACCACAATGTCCTGATTAGCTAAATTAGATTACCGCTAATTAATGAAACAATGAGAGAAGAAAAAAACTAGAATGTTGTACTTGGACGTTCTCAACTATAACGGCCATAATTTATTTTTATTTTTTAACGTTGTTTCGCTAATCATATTTCGCTAATAAAGACGTTGTGATCTGACCATCACATTTTTCTTAAATATCAAACTTCCTAGATATCCTTCTCTATTGTCGATATATATATTTTCCTATTAATAAAAATTTCGGTTTTATTGGCTCCTAATAATCCCCTCCTGGTGCAATACCCGTAGCTGAATACCAATTCTCAGATAAATAATTAAAAAACAGCAATCGGTTCGTGTCTCTGTTGTCAGCAGTAGAAAGTACCAAAATCAATGCGTTCGACTTGGGGCCTTGGAATTGGAGATCAAGAAAAAAGGACAACGTGAATCACGTACGATATATTTCAGGGAGAATTTCATATACATCCCTCAAAACATTCTAAATTACGTGAAATTTATTTAACTTTCTAAATTTCCAAAACTCACGAACTCATTTTATGTTTATAAAATTCTCACTGCACATTTTGTTAAAAATATAAAATGTTAAAAACATGTACTTTGTGTAAGAAGAAAAATCCAAGTTTCTTCGTTTTACTTGAACAAATGTTTCATTTATCTACTTGTGATGCATATACGTACAGTGACATTTAAACATACACTTAGTCCGTTCGAGTCATCTGGACGGGAATTAAATTGACTTACCAGCCTGCAGAAAAGGTCCAATCAAGTGGTCGTACGAAACCCAAAACCGACTTACAAGCCTATAAATACCTCGAAATTCACTGAGTTTCGGGTCCACAAATCCTGCAACACGAGGTACAAAAGAAGATAGAGTTACGTACCTACCGAATCCAAAATTAGTCTGACATGAACACGCAATAAACACACATTAACAAATACGAACTAATTTCATTCTAGTTAGAGCGTGCTTTGAATCTCGTCAGAAGTGGATCGCATCAAGCTCCGTGCACTTATTATTTTGGCTCGTTCTAGTTATTTCGGCAATTCTATTATCTTAATTAATTTGTTTCGAAGAATATAATACGAGGATTCGTTAATACTTACATTTGATTTTGATATATTTATATCACAACAGTATAAATTTGATTTTGATATATTTATATCAAATATATTTTTTTTTATAAGTGTGGGACCAAATCCACCGTTTTCTATAGAAACAGAGTAGTTCGTATTTATACCAAATAATTGATTATAATATGACAACTTCAAACTTACGTAGAGCAATTGTGATTTTTTTTTTTTCTTATTGACCCTCGGTTGCATCACTCTTTGTGATGTAAAAAATAAAATGATAGCAACAAAAAGATGTAAATAAATCTCGACAGAGCATTAATTAATAGCCATTGAAATTATAAAGAAGTAACTATATAATTATCGATAATTTAGATATGGAGTTCAACTACCTTGATATCATGTTAATCGACAACAAATCAGTGATTTGAAAAATAATTTAAATCTTAATGTGCATCTTTCATGTTAACTGATTTTGTTATCTTTCAATTTAAAAATAATGTCATTGAGCACTCTTTTATTTGTATCATTACTTGATTTTTTTTTTCACTACGAGGATTTTGATACCTTATTTTTTTCATACCTCATAATATCTCGCATTTTATATCTTCATTTTCAAAGTCCAATTATCGATCTGAACCACTTAATATGATATCCGTATTAAAATATAATTGGAGACCAGATTTTAATTTTTTTGGAAAAATATTACTATTTTTTTAGATGGGTAGAAAATCACTATTATTGAACGGTAAAAAAAACAGTGATTTTGTGCCCATCTTATAAAATAGTAAAAATTTCCAAAAAATAAATAAAAACATTTGGTTCCCAAGCAGGTTTAAGTGTGGATATCATGTTGAGTGATTAGGATCGATAATTTAGACTTTGAAAACGAAGATATTAAATATGAAGTATGATAAGATATGAAAGATACGAGGTATTGGAATCCTCCTCTTTTTTCATACATACTATGTGATGAATTTAGACCTGTATACTTTTTCTAGGAGGATTAAAAACGGCTGTATATTTCAAATCTCTATTTTTAATTACATTTTTCAACATAAATACTAAACTGAAATAAAAAAATAAAGTCGATATATGTAATTTATATTACTTCGCTGCACACAAATGTATTTATGACATTTTAATACTTTTTGATCAAATTCAATAATATAAAAATTCAATGTCATAAAATATTTGTTTGCAGGCTACGATGCCAGTCAGAATATAGTCAAAACATTAAATTTGTAGAAATATAAATTATGTATATCGCATGTAATGTTTTTTATTCAAATTAAGAATGAGCAAGTAATAAAAATAGATACAAGCGGAAATATCAAACGGGAAAGTACTCGAAGTCTATTTTTATTCAGTCCGGTGTAAAGTTATAATTAGCGTTAAGATTCGCGCAACAATTTTAAAATCCATACGTATCAAAGTATGCTTGAATTTTAATAGGAATTAGATAATTTAGACCGAACAAAAAACTAAATTTAATATGATATTTATTGAATTGTCGTCCAATATCCTGAACATCTTGTTTGAATGGAGAGTAGAGGAAGGGAAGAAACGAAAAGAAAATAAAAGTTCCCCTCGAATTGTGTTATTTGGCTAACAAAAATATATCAGAAGTGAGGAATACAAAATGGAAAATATTTAACCTAAATAATTGTAATTATTAAAATAACACAAATATTCAATTCTATATCTCACATGTATAATTTTCATTCACAAATCAGTTACTGAATTTCTCACTAACATTTTAAATTTTAATTAACTAAATAAAAATAAGACGAAAAAAATTAAATTTATATTTTCTCATTAATTATTCAAACATAAAAAATTAAATATATCAATTTTCTATTCCATTCTATTTCATTTTCTTCTATTCAGCACCTCTCCCTTTCTCTATTCTCTATTCAAGATTCAAGAATCAGACTCCGCTTCTCTCTAAATAGAAGAGAAAAACTCTATTAATTAAATCTCAGCCGTTCATCTGTATTGAGATTCGCACATTAAAAAAAATTCAACGGTTGAAATTTACTGCTCTCCTATTTGGAGAGCAACGGAGTCGGTTCCCTGCATCAAACAAGACGGGAGTAGGGAAGAGAGAGTAATTAAGGAGTCCAAAAAGTGTCAATAGATCAGCATTGTAGAGGACACGGGGGAAGCGAGTCGGTCCTGAACACCTGATCAATCAACCCGACTCAAGTCGTCTCTAGATTTGCGTTTCCTCTTCCTCTCGTGCCCCACAGCCCCTCCTCTCTCTCTCTCTTTCTCCATTTCCTGCCTCTCTCTTCTCCAATCGATCCACCGGCTCTCCTGACGAAACCCTAACCCTAGCTAGGGTTTCTCCCTCTCTACATGCAGTTTTGGTTCCTGCCCTCCCCATCTCTAACGATCCATGGCTCACCCAGCCAAGTTCGTACCTGTTAACCTGAACAGATCGTACGGCCGAAACTCCTCCGTCTCCACCGGCGGTGGTAATACCGCCACCGCCGGTGGGCCCCATGCCCCTCGATACGGTCGCCATGCCAGCAACTCAGGTGGTGGTGGAGGGATGGTCGTTCTCTCCCGACCTAAAGCTGCGCCAAAGCTCTCTGTACCGCCCCCCTTGAATCTACCTTCTCTTAGGAAGGAACATGAGAGGTTCGACTCGAATAATTCGAACTCGAATCCTGGTCGACAGGGTCCGGGCCACAGACCCGGTTCCTCCACTATGGGATGGACCAAGCCTGCTGTCCTTAAGGATTCTCCAGTTCCTGATCCAGGTACCGGTTCTCGGCCAGGGGGACCCAGTCTGCCTGCATCCACATCACAAGGTGTTATTGAGAAAGCTGTTATCTTGAAGGGAGAAGATTTCCCAACTCTACGAGCTGCCACCTACACGCCTCCTTCCAAACAACGAGACGGTTCAAATCGGATTGAGAAGAAGAAGGTTACTGGTGAAGAAGGGTTGGAGAGGAGGGCTCCGTCTCCTGTGTTAATGGATATGCGGCCCCAAATGAGGCCTCCACGTAGTGGTCCAGGCAAATCGTCGGATAAAGGGGAGGGTGCTGGTTTGGAGAAACAGAGGAATGCGGACGAGCCTTTATCAGGTCTGCCGCGGGTCGGCTATAAGTCTGATTGGGAAGAAGACGAACGCAAGATAGGTCTGAGTCTACCCGAAAGAGACCTCAGTGGAAATGCAAAACACGAAGCAGTTCATGACACCAGTGTCCGTGGTGTGGAAGCAGGCGCATCAAAGGAGGTTTACAGAGGTGATCCTTTTGGGAAATATTCTGCCTATGTTAATAAAGATAACCGGGACAATATGTGGAGATCGCCTGCAGTGAATCAGAGAGGGGATCGATTCGGGGCCCATGAGTCAGACAGAAATAATGACACCAGGCCATACAGTGCTGGGAGAGGAAATAACACTCAGTCCATGTACAGCGGAAACCGGGATTGGCATTCGAAGCGGGAAACAGCGACTCAGACATACAATCATATGGGTGCTGAAGAACATTCAAATGGTTGGCACAGAGGAAATATATATCAGAACAATTCTGGTCCAAAGCCATATATTTCTCCCCTCAACAGTGGTAAGGGTCTTAGGGCTAGTGATGTATTAGATCTTAGGAGAGAGAAACATACAACCTTGGGCCCAGCCAAGCCAGTTTCATACTTGGAGGATCTTGATGACATTGGAGAGGTCAACGTGAAGGTGCTGAAAAAGAAAAAAGACATGCAAAAGCCAACTGAATTCCATGATCCAGTTAGGGAATCATTTGAGGCCGAGCTAGACAAGATTCTGCGAATGCAAGAGATGGAGAGGCAACGGGCCATGGAGGAACGTGCCCGTGCTCTGGAGATGGCCCACAGGGAGGAGGAGGAGCGAGAGAGGATAGTGAGGGAGGAGCGAGAGAGGCTTGCAAGGGAAGAGGAAGAGGCAAGGAGGGCTGCATGGCTGGCTGAGCAGGAGAAGCTTGAGGCTGCCAGACGGGCTGAGGAGCAGAGGGTCGCTAGAGAGGAAGAGAGAAGGCGAATTATGTTGGAAGAAGAGAGGAGGAAGGAGGCTGCAAGGCAGAAACTGTTAGAATTAGAAGCGAGAATGGCAAGGCGTCGAGTGGAGGCCCATGCACATGGAGAAAACAACGATAACATTACTGTTCAATTGGAGCCTAAAGATGTACCAGTTGCTGGTGCGAGTTTTGGTGATAGAGAGGATGGAGATAGGCTGGTTGAGCGTCTGGACACTGGCTCTTCAGATTCTTCCTCTATAAATAGGTATTTTGATACCAGCATCAGTTCTGGTACTGCATCTAGGTGGTCTAATATGAGGGATGTTGTCAACAACGATAACTCTTCCTTATTGGACAGAGGAGAGAGCCATCCATATACTGGGACTCGTAACACTTTCCAAGACCAGGAGTATCCATACCGAAGTCCTGGTATGGGTGCTGCTCCAGCAAGGAGAGATGTCTTCGGACCAGGACCTGTCAGGAGGAGCTACGGCAGGAAAGACCAACAACCCTACGATAGCATGAGGATGCAGAGATGGGAGAACAATCCTGGTTTCAACAGGCCTCAGCCGGATTTTGAATCCGATTATCTGGAAGGAGATCGGTTTGGGGATGCAGGGTGGGCTTCACCTAGCAATTCCGCGGGGAGTCCACATGCACAATATGATACAAGCGGAAGCTTTTCTTCGTTCACGAGATACCGGTACGGCTCACGCCAGCCACGTGTGCTCCCGCCTCCTGCTGTCACCTCTATGTACAGGGGCCCAATTACTGAGCAAACAGGTCCCAATTCCTCATCATCAACAATTGGCAGGGATGATGTGCATTCAATGGGGACAAGTTATGCGGCTGCGTATCAGGAGGCCTCTCAATCACACATTACTGAACCATCATTAGTTGAAAGGGATGCGCCTCTTGTTGCTAGTACAACTACCCACATGGGGCAATCAGAAGATAAGGACAGTGCAAGGTGTGGCTCACAATCTTCACTTTCTGTTTCCAGTCCCCCCGTGTCACCTCCGCATGTTTCACATGATGAGATGGATGTGAGTGGAGACTTGCCGGCACCGCCAACCTCCGCTGAGACACCACAATCATACAACGAGAATGGCGAGATAGACAGAGCATCAGACTTGTCAAATGCAATCACTGATGTAGAGGATGAAGAGTGGGGCCCAGAGGAGAATGCTGATGTGATGAACCATCCAGTTGAGTATGAAGGGGAGGAAGAGGAAGGGGATGTGGTGGGAGTGATTGAAGGGGCTGATGCAAACCATGACTTGCAGCAGAATTTCAGGGATGTAGCTGGGGAGGCAGAGCAAATCATTCTTGGTTTTGACGAGGGTGTGCAGGTGCAGATCCCCTGCAACAACAGTGAGTTTGAAAGCCAAAAGATGGCTGAAATGCACTCAGGCCCTAGTGCTGCTGTGAAGGATCCTATTAATGCACTCGTTGAGGAAAGAACAATCCTTGGGGAAACAGAGAAGGCAGTACGTAATTTGTCTCTTGATCAACCGATAAAGATCAGTTCCCCACTCATGCCTTCTCAGGATAAATTGGTGAAAGTCTCAGGATTGCCCACTCCAATTGTGCCCCCTGTAAAACCTATCATGCCTCCATCATCTAGCCAAGCTGTGTCTTCTCAGGCCGAGGTGCCTCTTAATCTTCAATTTGGTTTGTTTTCTGGACCTTCCCTTATACCTACTCCTATACCAGCCATTCAAATTGGATCGATACAAATGCCAATCCATTTGCATACACAGATGTCGCCATCTATGCCTCAAATGCACTCTTCACCTGCTCCTCTTTTCCAGTTTGGTCAGTTGCGGTATGCATCTTCAGTTGTGTCCCAAGGCATCACCCCGGTACCTACTCAAGCTATTCAATCGTTTGTCCACCCTGCTGGACCCTCTAATCCTTATACAGTGAATCAGAATCAAACTTCCACTAATGCAACTCTGCAGACAAACCCAGGAACTTCAGTAAATTTATCCCAAAAGAACATAATACAAGCTTCTCAGTCAAATGTACCTACAATAAATAGCCGAGGCAAAGAATCTGAGGAACCGAAAGAAAGGACCTCACTTACATCTGGTAACAAGGAAGTCCAGGTTCAGTTACAATCCAGCAGTAATGCAATGAGGGGTTCTAATGGCTCAGAAGGACCTATTCTTGTGTCGAATGGTGCACGAGGAAGGAGATATGGATCTAATAATAATAACTATAATAGTAATCCTAGAGAACCCAATCGATTTACACCTGCTGGTTCGGAGATCTCCCGTAAGGACTTGAGAGGTGGTTATCGGCGGGCCCGCAGGAACATCAGAAGAGCTGAATTTAGGGTTAGGGATAACAGTGAAAGGAGAGAGAAGCCAGTTAGTGAGTTGTCTAATCAAGACAGGACTTATGAGAGAAATGGGGAGAATGTTAGTGGTGCAAAGGATAACCCCCGACCTAAGGATGACGTCCTAGGAAGCGGAGTTGTTAGAGTTTTTGAGCAGCCTGGAATTGAGGCGCCAACTGATGCTGATGGGTTTATTGAAGTGAGATCAAAGAAACAGATGCTGAATGATAGAAGAGAAAAAAGGGAGCGAGAAAAGGAGAAAGAAATTAGGCCCAAACTAAGAATGCAGAAGGTATGTCTTTATTATTTCATGCTATTTGAGACTGGATTGAGCTGCTACAGGACCTGGCTGGCATGGTAATGGTACCATACTGCTGTGGTATAAATCTAGTATTCCTTTTCGTCCCATGCATTTTGCCATAACTGAATGTCGAATGACTGTCCTTTTTACACAAGACCAGAGTACTAGAAAATAAGATTTAAATAGTCCAAACTTATTCCAGACATGTAAATACTCTTACCACCTAGCATCTTTTGTTTCCTCCCTCCCATTTATATTTGTTTGTTCTTCCTGTACTTGTTAGGTGTCTCGCAAGCAGAACCCTGGACCAGTAGTTCGTTCTGTCGGGCCGAATTATAACAGAACAACTAAAGAGGTCATTGAATCCACAGGGAGGAACCTTTCAAAAGTGCAGCCTTCTGTTCAATTGAGTGGGAGTTCGACATCGAAATCTCTACCACCAATGGGCGTACCAGCCCAGAAGCTTCCTGAACCTGATGCTGCCTCAAGCTCCTTGAAGTATGTGTTGTACCTCATTTTAACACATATATGGAGTTTTCAACAAGTACTTTGTGCGAACACACACAAGTTTTCCTCTGTTTTCACAGTTCGCTATTTGAACAAAAGGATCTTTCTTTGTAACAGCAAATATTTATATTGTGCCCCACATTTTAGTGAAGTAACAATTGCCCTTAATTCTAGTAAATCAGCCCCAGCAATTTTGGGTCCTGTTCCAGTGGTCCTCATTATATGAATTTTTATGTCACTATTGACTTGATAAAATACATCATGGCTCTTTTTATAGAGGAATGACCCATGCACATCTTTCTTTCTTTTTTGCAATAAAAGCTATAAGATCAGAGTTGTAGTTTTATATCGAATTTTCAGATTACCTGACATGACAAAGGTATTCTTTGCATACCAGAATTGTTTCCGATCTAGGTTAAGATACCCTTTTAATGTCAAACTCTGTAAATAGAGGGCTTTCTACTAACTGCACTGTCGACGGGCTATTGCAAATTTCTCAAACCTTATTTGTGGTCTGAATTAAAACCGCTTCCAGGACTGGCCAGCCTACAAAGATTGGGACAGGGTTATCATTCGAAGGAACAACTGTGGCTGATAAGCCTCTGGATTTAGGTTCTTGGGAAAGTTCACATACAAATCAGCAGGTTAGAGTTTTTGTATGTCTATCTGTTTCATGTTACACAATTAAAGCTAATCACCCTAAGAGTTTTGTTTTTGGATATTCATACTTGTTGATTTGGATGATTTAATATTCAGGTGTATTTAAAAGCAGAATGATTGCACACATTATTCCTGTTGGTTTGGTCCAGTATGGGTTTATTTCAGCCACAGTGGGAGAATGATTAGAAAGTAACCGTATATCATATTTGTGCATTGAAACTGGATAATCTTGTTCTTGCTGAAGTTCGTTAAACCATATCAGGTCATGCCCTTGACCCAATCACAGCTGGAGGAAGCAATGAAGCCGGTACAGTTTGAGCAGCAATCGGCCGCCATGACCTTCTCTTTGGAGCCCAGCAAGCCCATAATTTCAGCTCAGCAGAAACCTAGCCCTATCAATTCCCTTCTTGCAGGAGAGAAAATTCAATTTGGTTAGTAAAATCAGTTCATGTTATGTTACCTTGGCAAGTCCCAATTCTTTTGTGAACTTCATTTAAAACACACAGAGCAAGCAAACTTGAATCTGACTCCAGTAAGCCTTTAGATTGTTCGGGTAGAAGATGTTAGCAGCACCTAACCTCCTTGAATAGTTTCATACTGCGGCCACTGTACTGTTTTAGTTATCCCTTATCTATATTGGTTGGCATAGCTGGTGCTGAGCTACTGCAACTTCTTTTTGTCTGTTCTTTTTTTTTTTCAGTAGTATATGGTGTCAGCTTCTTACTTAACATCACGTTCGACTCGTTGCTTCTGCTGATTTGTTTGTATGTTATAATTTTTGTTGTTTGAAAAAACCTAGGAGGGGTAACTTCATCTCCGATAATTCCAGTCAGCCGACCAGCAGCACCCAATGGGCTAGGTGCTCCGGGTTCGTCCAGGCCTGCCCCACCAAGTAAGACAGAGTTGCCACCAATGCATTTGTACGACAAAGGAAAGTCAACATCAGAAGAGCCCGTGGTTGTGAGTTTGGAAGAAGAGGCTGAGGATGAAGCTGAAGCTGCTGCTTCGGCCGTTGCAGTTGCAGCTATTAGCAATGATGAGGTGACTGTTGGCACAGTTGTTGATGCTACTGTGCCTGCAGAGCAGAAGAATGTTTGCAGTGCTGATACCCCTGGGTTGACTCCAGGTCAGGATTCTTAAGCTCTGGGGTGACCATGGCTGATGATGATACGTTTTATTTCTAAGCATGTATTGGTGGATCCAGCCCTCTACCATGTATCCTAGCTGAATTTTAGAGCTTTTTTCCCTTTTCTCTAATTTTGCCTAGACCATTTGGTCTAAAAAAATTAAAAATAAAGAAGAAAACCTCAACATTATTAACTGTTAAATATGCTTGGTGTATGCTCACACTTGGTGCCAGGTAGTATTTTATCTTGCACTTGCACCAGTGGAATCATGAATGGATTTTCTTGTTTCAGTCTCTTCAGGATAAAGGCATGACCAAAATGAAAGTATCAGATAGTGGCTTTTTTGTCCACTTTTTTTTTTGGTGCATCTGCGATGCTTTGATGTTCGTCTTAATTAATCTGAAGCATATTACTGGACAACTAAGCTTTGCTAACAAATCATTTTGATAGGTGAGACAACTGGCCGGGATGCACCGAGTCAATCAACAGCAACTGAAGAATCCTCCTCTTTAACAGTAGCCCTCCCAGCCGACCTCTCCGTTGATACTCCATCTCTCACCATGTGGCCCCCGTTACCTAGTCCTCAATCTACCGGTCCAAATCCAATGGTCTCTCAATTTCCCGGTGCACAACCATCCCACTTCTCTTGTTTTGAGATGAACCCAATGCTTGGCGGGTCCCATCATATCTTTGCCTTTGGGCCCCATGATGAGTCTGCTGCACAGAACCATGCACAGAGGACTGCTGCAGGGGGACAGCTGGGAACCTGGTCTGGACCCCACCCATCAGGTGTTGACTCGTACTACCGTCCTCCCGCTGGGTATGGTGGTCCATTCATTGGCCCAGGAGGGATTCAGGCCCCACCACACATGGTGGTATACAACCACTTCACGCCAGTTGGGCAGTTTGGTCAGGTTGGGCTGAGTTTTGTGGGACCTGCTGCATACATTCCAACAGATAAAAATCCGGAATGGAAGCAGTTGCCCCACACCCATTCAGTTGCTCCTGTTGGACAGGGTGATGTCAACTGCCAGAACTTGGGGCCGGGGGCTGGTGTCTCTCAGGGCATGCCGGTCCCTGGACAAGGTCAGATCCAGCATTTAAGGTCCACCTCACCTCTCATGCAGCTGCCTATGTTCGATATTTCTCCCTTTCAGGTTGGTAGATCACACTTGATCAAAGAAACAGGAAAAAATCTGCCTGCCAAAATTAAACTGTTGTTGTGTATACATTTTTTTTTTCCGATTAAATAAAAGTATTCTGTTAATATATTATTTGACTGTAAATGTAAACATCTTTTTATGCAGCCAACAGGGGACATGCCAATGCAAGCATGCTGGCCTCACATGCCACCAGGACCGCCTCCCCTGCACTCTGGACCACACTCAGTGCCGCCACTTCAGCAACACCAAATGGATCTCCAATTGGGGCACAACCGCCAAAATCAACCTGCCAATAATGGTTCTCACTTCCATGAAACCCCAGCCATTGTACATTCCGATAACCGCCGGGCCCCACAATTCCCTGATGAACTCAGTCTGATGGAACGTTCCACCAGTACTGTTAGTGCTCAGCCTATATTACCTTCTCGACTAAGTCATGATGAGGGTAGCTCTGCAAAGCCTGTTATGAAACTGACACCTACAACTGCTGTGGTTAGTTTAAGTGAGAAAAGTACTGCTGCTGGTAACCCAGCTGCCACAGTTAAGGGGCAGCATGCGACAGTGATTGATAGAAGAGGGAAGAATGAATGGCACCGAAGGGGTGGATACAACCATGGGAGGAAGCAGGGTTCTGGTCAGGACAAGAGTTTTGGTACAGGTACTGGAAGAATGAAGCAAATATATGTTGCCAAGTCGAGTGTTACAGGCAGCATGCCAACCTCAACAACAACAGCAGACAGCTAGATGAGAAAATATCTATGGATCTTGTTTAATTTGATTTTGGATGGGTTATGGTGCGATGGTAATAAACTATAAGAGCTCGACTTGGGTGACTGGCTTGTTCAACTTGAGTGTTGTATGTAGGGTTTTGTTTTTAGTTGTTTTGGGGTTTTCAAAAGAGTAGAATAGAGGGGCTTTAAAATTTGTGTTGTTTGTATTACCTACTTTGCTCCACCCATGATTCGTGCACCTGGGGGAACATGACTGGTGCGCCTAGGTGGGATTTGTTGTTGTGTTTCCTTTTTGACACTCACAGTGCTATTTATTAAGCAGATTCTTGTGCTGTCAGTTATAGTACAAATTCAGAAGCCAGAAGGGAAGATCTAAAACATGTTTTGGTATAATATGGATATAATTTGTGATTATTTCGCCTTTTTTATAATGTAAATAATATGTCAAAGTGTTGGTATTTAAGAAAATAAGAGGTAGGAGCTGAAGAAGTTGACAATGGAAGTTCCCGTCAATTTAACGTCTTTACTCAATTTCTGTAGGTAAATTAGCATACCATTTCTAGTGCAGGTACCAGGTTGGTTTATTTGAGAATATGAATTGAGGTCTAATAAATAAATGTTCTCCAGTGAACTTGCTAGTAAAATGTTTGTCTTAATTTTGATTCAATTATGAGAAGTGTGCGATCTGTAGAATAATGACATGACATGCTGTGCTGCTTTTACCTCCTTAAATATTTATGGAATAGACTCAAACTATGAGCCTAAACTGTTAAAATCGATCTACTTCGTGTAATTTTATATGTAAATGCATTACTTGTGAAGTAGATTGATTTCAACAGTTTGAATTCGATATTTGAAGTTTATTTAATAAATTTTTAAAAAGATGGTCCGTTATTCTTTAATTAATTATTATCAATGATGTTCTTCGCAAATTTCAAAGGTTCGAAAATTAGCATTATGCTCTCTGTCGCTTTCCGATTGCTGCTTGGGACAACATAAAGTCGCACGAATGCTCTACAGTTTAGTTATCATATATATGCGGAGAGAGGCATCAAGTCACAACCGTGGGAAAAAAAAATTCAATCAATCTGATCAAATAATTTTTTCCCTACAGAATCCCATATCTCAGAAAATAGTATCCGAACAGGTACTTGAATTTTTTTTTTAATCGAAATGAAAAATCCCACGCATTCTCTGCAGTTCGAACATGGCCTTAGGTTGCATTTAAATTATGGGAATTTGATGAATGGCCCAATAACTTCGCAATCCAACCCATATTTTCACCCCATCGATTTCCATTTCAGTGCATTTTTTGAGGTTAAAAAATCCGGCCTCAAACTTTCTCTCTCCTGCTGGCCCATTTTGAAAACTGTGCAAATTTCTTCTCTCACTTGACGTTCCCTTCTATTTACTTTTCTCTTCACTCACACAATTCTTCTTGAATGAGTCTATGGTACTAGGTATATCATGATTTGATTTGTCTGTAATACAGATAAATATTTTTATTTTTAAAATCTTAATGATCTATCCGAACTGTTCAAAATTATTTTTAAATGTACTTGCAAACCGAATTTTATATTTTTTTAGAATTTTTTCACTATTTTTAAAGATAGTTAGAAAATCATTGATTTTGAATGGTCCAGAATTTTCAGATCAAGTAATTTTCTACCTATCTTAAAAATAATATTTAAAAATAATATTTTTAAGATAGTATTTTTTAAAATATAAAATTAGGTATGCATGTACATATTGCTATGGAGATCATGTTCAACAGTTCGGATCAAGCCGTTAGAATTATAAAAACAGAAATATTGATCTGTAATAAGGACCAACCTATAATATGCATAGTACCATAGACTCATTCTTCTTCTATATTTAAAGGATCCGACCAACATCTTATTTTTCGATGTGGAACTAATCAAAAGTCTGAATCCGGATCTCTCTCTATATATTTTTTAAGGACCCAGATAACTGTCCCTGCACCCCCATCCCCCCTCTATCCCCGCACTAAAAGACAAACAAGTCCGCACTAAAAGACAAAAAAATATGGTTCCGCGTAGTATTTAACATCTATATGTAATGTATTTACAGTGCATCGAACAAGTATTTAATTCTATTCATTGGAGTATTAACTGTATGCCCAACAGCGAAACTATATCTGTCTCCAAAAAAATTTAACATATCTGTCCCCGCATCCCCGCACTAAAAGACAAAAAAAAAAGATTCCGACATTCGATGGTTTAAATTTCCTGCAGTATTTAACTTCAATATTTAGTGTATTAATAGTGCATCGAACAAGTATTAACTCTATTCATTGGAGTATTTAACCGTCCGCGTACAACAGTGACACAATCTGTCCCCGCAAAAATGACAAACTAATTTGGTATCGTCTCCGCATCCCGCACATCAGTATTTAACTTTAGAAATGTTAGTATTTAACATTATGAACGTTAGTATTTATCTTTAAAGTCAAAAGTATTAATTTCTAAAATTATAAATAAGTTGCATGGATTCTATTTAGCATCATATATCTTAGTATTTAATTTTATACACATTAGTATTTAACTTTAGGAATGTCAGTATTTAACTTTAGATATTTAATTTATTGCAGTATTTAACTTCAGTCTTTAGTGTATTTACCGTTCATCGATCTAGTATTTAACTTTGTTCATTGTAGTATTAACCATTGGTGTCCAACAACGAAAAATGTTGTCCCCCATATACCCTCCACTAAAAGACAAAAAAAAAATTAAAGTGAGTATTTGACTTTTCTTTTTTGGAGGTGCTAGAATGAAGAGGGGCTGAGAATGGAAGGTTCTATATAATTATTTATTTTTTAAATAGGGCATGTGTGCTAGTTGGCCTGGCTTCTATATGGAAATAATTTAATGCATACAAAATGTGTACATTTATCTACCGACGTGAAGAATTACAAAAATATTTTGTATCAAAAAATTTGAATGCATACATTTCATATATTTTGAGTATTTATTTTTTGTATATGTTTATTTATTGTAAAAGTTTTTAATTGTTGTTTTCTTATTGTTTTGTATTTATTTATGTTCTAGTAATATTTTTTTAAGTAATGTTTCATCTATTTAATGTTATTAATTAATTTATTTCATTTAATTGTATTATTATAATTTTATCAAGGTTCTAAATAGCGATTATAGCAGCGTAGCGGGGAGACGGAAAAAAAAACTATAGTGAATAGCGGAGCTATAGCAAAAGCTTTCCTACATAGCGGTTTTTTCTTTTTAAAAATTATACTTTATATTTCTACTAATAATAAACATTATCTATGTAAAATCTCATAGAGTAACAACAACACCAAATTGATTAAGAAGTTATAGTATTCATATTGAACCAATACAAAGTCCAAATTGTCATTCAAAATATACCTAATTCTATAATTCATAAACTATCGACACCATTTTCTATTCAAAATATCCTACTATTATATATTAAGTTTCATTTTACTACATATTCAAATCAACCATTCTTTAGATTAGTCAGACTGAGACACAGAGTCCATTTAAATTAAAAAAAATAGAAAAATAAGCCCATGTAGCATAGCGGACCACTATTCCGCTATGCGCTATAGCGGACCGCTATTACCGCTATAGCGGCCGTAGCTCGATTAGTGCAGTTTTACTCCGTATGTTAGCTTATGAGGTCCAAAACCGTTATAGCTAGCTATTTAGAACACTGAATTTTATTAATAAAAACAGTTGTTTAATATCAAATATTTTAGAAAAAAGAAAAAATTTCCTACAACCAATCTCACTGTACAATCAAACACATATTTTAGCACGTTATCGTAATCAATCTCGTATGTATCCATACTCATAAGTTCTCATTTTTTAAAAGTGAGTTTCTATCTCGTCAAATTCAATTCCGCACAATCTTGTAACAAAGGAACAAGTCCTAAGAGTTGCCTGCTTTCATTTCTTTTCTTAACAGCATATATTATCAGTTTTCAGCTAAAAGTACTTCAAAAAGAAAAGAAAAAACCTATTAAAAGTAAACTACTCTAAACATAATTTGTATGCTTTGCATTAACTCAAAAGAGAATCTGTTGAGTTAGTGCATCTCGGACGTCTGACCAGCTTTAAAGAGCCACTGTATTACAATTAGATGGTCGAATTAAAGAGCCACTGTATTACAATTAAAGAGCCACTGTATTGCAATTAGATGGTCGAATTAGTTCTGTTTACAAAGCCCATTTTACAATAATATTAAAGAGACACAAAGCCCATTTTATAGTAATATTAAAGAGACACTGTATTACAAGGGAGCAGCTTGGGTCCGACGCCCATCGGACTCAAACTGGGTTCGATGAGCTCCATAACCGTCCGATCCACTTTAAGATATGTGCGTGTTGCTTTAATATTCGTTCATTTCGCTTTAATGTCCGTGCGTACGGATCTTAAAGTAGATCGGACGGTTATGGAGCTCATCGAACCCAGTTTGAGTTTGATGGACGTCGGACCCAAGCTGCTCCCGTATTACAATTAGATGGTCGAATTAGTTCTGTTTAAATCAAATGACGGAGATACATTAAGTCAAAAGATTTTATGGACCGAGAACACATGTTCCTCTAAACATGTCTAATGTCTCTGGACTCTATGGACTTCTTAAAAACAAACCAAATTAAATCTAACCATGACACCATGTACATTCATCAAATCAAACATCCTTCTAGAAAACAGAAAACTTAAAAGCTAAGCTATTTCCAAGAATATCTATTTATCCATATCATCAATATCATCATTTTTCTCTTCCTCAGTGCAGACCAAAATTGCATTTTTTCAACTACTAATTGGTAAATCTTTTTTACATATTTCCTGACACTGGGATAAAAAATATATATAATCCGAGCACAACACAAAGTCATGACTCCTGAGTCCTGAGAAAGGCATGGCAGCATTTTAGGGGTGCAAACAGATCGTATTTTATCCGTTCGTATCCGGATTCATATTACGAATATCCGATATTTGAAAATTCATATATAATTTTGAATTTTAATTATCTGTATCTGAATAATAGATATATACCATATAATTTAATATATATTATGAAAAAAACTATGTATATATTTATGGATATTTGTATCCGTATTCAAAAAATAAAAGCAAATGAACATATAGTTTTATCACTAGAGTTTGAATCCAGACCGTCACATAAAATTTAGATCAATTCAGTCCAAACATGCATAATGCACGAACTCCTTTAAAATTCGTTATAATATGTAACGAACGGTTCAGATTCAAACACAAAAGATGAGCTATATACCTCACATGATATTCTGAGGATGCGTCATGCGAGATAGAAATAGCGTGTGGGAAGTTCCATATTTATTAGATAATTATTTTTTATTTTTTCGATTGAAATATCTTGTTTACCAGACGAAACAAAGGAACATGACCGTTCTTCATTATGACCTTAATTTATACAAGATTTACAAAAATCATCTTAAAAATAATAAAATATAAACAAAATACGAAATCAATACCGGGGCCCGACATATTCCGCCAAAGAAAGTTAGCATCTGAAGTTTAAATAAAATATTTAAGTAGTGATGTAAAATTCTCCGCCAATTTAATTATACAAATGCTTTACATAAACAATAATACAGCTTATAAGCTAAGTATCGTGTATTGATTAAAAAAAATGCCTTATGTTAAAAAGATAAAATAAGAAATATTATTGAAAGTTTGCATTATCGTTTCAATATTTGTTCCTATAAATTCTTTTTCTTTTCTCAAAGTGACCTTTTTGTCATTTAAAAATGACGAGGGTTCCAATGCACAGTTTTTTTTGTGCTCCAATATGCTCCACATTCTTTATCTCTGTTTTAAAAGTCTGAACAATTGATCCGAACCGCTCAACAAGATCTTCATCATAAAATATACTTGGAGACCAAATTTTATATATTTTTTAGATAGATGCAAAATCAATGTTTTAAGGAGATTTTGGACCATCCGATAAAGTGATATGTACCTATGTAAAAAAATAGTAAAAAAATTCAAAAAATATAAAATTTGGTCTCCAAGCATATTTTATTTTAAAAATCATATTGAACGGTTCGGATTGATTGTTGAGACTTCAAAAATATAGATTAATGATATGGAGCATATTGGAGCACAAAATAATAGTGCATTTGAACCCTAAAAATATATATTGTCCCAGATGTGCAAAAAAGTTCGGATTACATTATAAGAGCTGAATGGGAATATCCGAATCATAAGGGCCATGTTCGGCAGCCCTCTTTAAGGGTAGAGGATTAAAAAGTTTAATCCTTATTAAGGAGGATATGTTCGGGGAGATGTGGGGATTAAAAATGAAGACTTAGTGTGAATAAAGTATATATTATAGTATGTAAATACCAAATTACCCTCATGCGTTTTTGTTATGTATCATTCCACATCCTCAATGGTACCGACTGGTACAAGTGGTCCAAAAGATTTGAAATGCAATTATCTAAATTTGCAGTTAGCATTGGTCTCACAGTATCAAGATTCTGATCAGTTATGAATTGTTGATAATTCTCAATATTCAAAATTACACAGTAAATACAATAAATAATTCTTCAAACATGAAATGTTACCAAGTTTCAGAAAATAACCATCCAGCAATTTCATGTTTTTCATAAAGTCTTCCCTCCTAATCTCTCCCCCGTCTTATTGAACAAGTTTCAAAAAAAAAAATTTTTTTTTTTATCAAAATCATGAAGCTAACAAAAAAAATTCAACAACAAAGCACCCATACTTCAATCAAGTGGCTGCTAGTACCTTGATTCCCTTACTTTCACCTTCGTAACCTATATTTTTAGCACTCGCAAGAAGAGGGGTCGCCGGAGAGATCATCTCAAGGGAGAAATACCTAAGCAAGATGGATGTTGATGGAGAGTGCATCTCAAGAGGAAGCTGTTGGTGGCGTTAGATTTGCGAGTTGGTCGTCGAAAAATCAGATATCGCGGCTGGAAAAGAGAGAGCATTTTTATCTCCGTATCTAGGGACCCGTGTTGGCTATTGGGAAGAAGATAGTAAAATAATAATAAAAGCAAAGGAGCTCCTTTAGAAAAGGTGCAGATGAGGTTAAAATCGTCCAAAAGTTGCTCAAAAAGCTTCTAAAGGAGGCTCCTAAGGAGTTCGATTCTTAAGGCGGGGGTTGAGTTGGCTTAAGATTTGGTCTAAAGGAGCTGCTTTAATCCAAGCAAAGAAGGAGATGTTCGGTAGACTTAAGAGTTAAAGGAGGTTAAAGGAAGACAAAGGAGGCACACCGAACATGTACAAGGGGTTATGTAGAATGTATTCCTCAGCAGTGCCATCCAGGCCCATACGGCCGTTCAATTGCTTTGAGATCCGCGCTCGAACAGGATCATTCAATAAACAAAAGCTCGCCAGCCCAATAATTCGATGCTCATCTGCCCCGTAAATCCGTAATGCTGGAAGCCTGGAAGGGTAAAGATTTTTGGCGACGCAAAAAAATATGTACATTTTTACACTGCATTCGAAAAATATCGGGCTCTAAGCCACTAGAAATTGTACAACCATGCGCCACGCGACTCTAGCCCCTAGAAATTGTAAAACCATGTGCTACGCCTACGCGACCCTTTTACGATATTTTTGCCACGAGTAAAAGTACTGCCACGACGATTATAGCAAGTTCCCCAACCCTCCTGCGTATCCTATGAGATATCTCAATTTTTTGGCCTACGGGCGTGAATCAATCATCCAAAAAAAAATATCTTAATTTTTGCTTGGCCTTCGGGAATTTAGATCCAGTGAAAGGGTTTAAATAGGTACTGTCCGATTTGAATTCATCTGGATTTGGAGCGCACACATTATAAAAATGAATTTGAATTTTTAGATAATTCCGAACGATGGATTTAAATCGGACGGTCTCGATCCAAAATTCAAAAATTGAGTTACTTTGGGGGATCCGGACCCCATGTTCGATGCATATTTGGAGAAAGCGTAGGGGCCAATATTATTTGCACTTTGAGATTCGTGCAAAATTATATTAATATAAAAAATATCAAATATATCCCGCTTAGTTGGGTATTTATAAAATGTCCAAACTTTTTTACCTTTTTGAAATAGTTGATAGACTAAAAGTTTGAAATAGTTGATATATTAAAATTTTAATTTACTTTAGTATAATTTAATGTATTTTAGTTTAATTTAGCAAAATTTAGTTTATTCTAGTATAATGTTGTATAATTTAATTTATCTTAATTCACATAATTTAATTTATTTTATGATAATTCAGTGACAAAAAAAATCTAGAAAACATATAAATACTACCATAAAAAAACTACAAAGTATATTAATTTAATTTATTTTATTTAATGCTGGGTAAATTTGAACCGAGAGCAGCTTCGGTCCTATGGCCATCATACCCAAAGTGGTTCCAACGGGTTCTCCCACCGTTGGATCTGCTTTAGGATTCGCGTCTGTTTAAAATCTGCATGCACGAATTCTAAAACAAATCCGACGGTGAGAGAACCCGTCGGAACCACTTTGGGTCCAATGACCATCGGACCCAAGCTGTTTCCATTTGAACCAATTGAGAGTAGGTCCAATGCCATTCTTCACATATGACCTTCATTTATAAAAGATTTACAAAAATCATCTTAAAAATATAAACAAAATACGAAATCAATACTGGGGCCCGACATATTCCATCAAGGAAAGTTAGCATCTGAAGTTTAAATAAAATATTGAAGTAGTGATGTAAAATTCTTTGCCAATTTAATTATACAAATGCTTTACATAAACAATAACACAGCTTATAAGCTAAGTATCGTGTATTGATTAAAAAAATGCCTTGTGTTAAAAACTATAAAATAAGCAATATCATTGAAAGTTTGCATTTTGGTTTCAATATTTGTTCCTATAAATTCTTTTTCTTTTTCTCAAAGTGATATTTTGTCATTTAAAAATGGGTTCAGATGCACTATCTTTTTTGTGCTCCAATATGCTCCACATTCTTTATCTCTATTTTAAAAGTTTGAACAATCGATCCGAACTGCTCAACATGATCTTCATAATAAAATATACTTGGAGATCAAATTTATATTTTTTAGAATTTTTTTACTATTTTTTAAGATAGATAAAAAATCAATATTTTAAGGAGATTCTGGACCATTCGGTAAAGTGATATTGCACCTATATAAAATAATAGTAAAAAAATATATAATTTGGTCTCCAAACATATTTTATTATGAAAATCATATTGAACGGTTCAGATCGATTGTTGGAACTTTAAAAATAAAAATAAATAATGTGAATCATATTGGAGCACCAGATAATAATGCATTATTGCATTTGAACTCTCCTCTTTAAAAATATATAATGGCCCAGATGTGCAAAAAGTTCGGATTATACGATGAGTAGTTGAATGGGAATATCCGAATCATAAGGGGTTATGTAGAATTTATTCCTCAGCAGTGTCATCCAGGCCCATACCGCCATTCAATTTGCATTGAGATCCGCGCTCGAACAGGATCATTCAATAACAGAAGCTCGCCGCCCAATAATTCGATGCTTATCTGCCACGTGACGTTGGAAGGGTAAGATTTTTGGCGCCGAAAAAAACGGAAATAAATCTGCTGTGATTCTTTGAGAATAGGACCCTGCTATTCAAAATCTGCCCCTTCATTTGCTTTGAAATTCGGTCATAAAAAAAATAGTTATTAAGATTTGTGCAGTCTAAAAATTAAAGGGTTGATTTGGAATAGGAGGGTCCTGTGATTCTCAAAGAATCACAGCAGATTTAGTTCTCAAAAAATATCTACGATTTTACACGGCATTCGAAAAATATCTGGCTCTGAGCCAATAGAAATTGTACAACCATGCGACCACGCGACTCTAGCCAATAGAAATTGTACAACAATGCGCCACACGACTCTAGCCAGTAGAAATTGTACAACAATGCGCCACACGACTCTAGCCAATAGAAATTAAACAACCATGTGCCACGCGACCCTCTACGATATTTTTGCCACGAGTAAAAGTGCTGCCACGACGGATAATGCAAGTTTCCCAACCTTCCTACGTATCCTCTGAGAGATATTTCAATTTTTGCGTGACCGACTTGTTTGGGAATTCAGATCCGGTGAAAACTCAATCTTTGAGTTTGACTGTCCTGTTCGAATTCGAGATAATTTATTTGAATTTGGAGCGTACATATTCGGAGAACGAATTTGAATCTCGAGATGATTCTGAGCTACGGATTCAAATCATACGGTCCTAATTTAAAACCCAAAAAATGGATTACTTTAGAGGATTTGGACCCCGTGTTCGGTGTCTATTCAGGGATAGCGCAGGGACCAGTATTATTTGAACTTTGAGATTCGTGCAAAATATTTTTTCTAAAGTCACGCAAACTAAGTTTGAGATAACTCAGAGGATGCGAATTCTCTTTTACTATCATTTTTTTATTAATATCCAACATTAAATAAAAAATATCAAATATACTCAGCTTATCTAGCAGTTTAGCTGGATATTTATAAATATATCCAGACCGACAAAAAAATAGTCGGTTTCCATTTTTATTCTCAACTTGTCAAAAAATTGTTGGTCTAGGCTTTTTTTTTTTCTTCTTTTTGAAATAGTTGATATATTAAATTTTTAGTTTACTTTAGTATAATTCAATGTATTTTAGCTTAATTTAGCAAAATTTAGTTTATTATAGTATAATGTTGTATAATTTAGTTTAATTTAATTTATTTCAGTATAATTTATCTTAATTAGCATAATTTAGTTTATTTTATGATAATTTAGTGACAAAAAAAATCTAAAAAACATATAAATACTACCATAAAAAACCACAAAGTATATTAATTTAATTTATTTTATTTAATGCTGGGTATATTTGAACCAATTGAGAGTATAGTGACAAACCAATAGTTCGAGTTCGGTTCGGCGGGATTAAAACTTCGTGATTCAGATGTGATTCGAGTATAATTTGAGAATGATTTGGTACAATAAGGAAGCCAAAAAAAGTCCCCAGTAAAAAAAAAAATTAGCGATTCAACCTTCCAACATTAGAGTGGATCTAGCTCATTTTCCATTCAAAATGGCGGGTTCTACCACTCTTAGAGAGGATCCGACCTCCAGATGTGTTATTTCCTCCACACCATCGGATACTCCACTAATTGGAGCGGATCCAACTTCCTCCAAATTACTTCCCTCAACAGACCCGCCCCATTATTGGATCAGATCAGTGCGTTTTTTAGCGTTTTTATCGTGAATAATTCGTGATTCGCGTTTTATACGCATTTTATTCGTGAATAAAACGTATTATACTTTTTTTGAGTTTTATTCGGAGTTCGGTTCGAAAACGTCAAAAAAAAGAAATAAAACGCGAATATATCGTGAGTCTTGTTACTATGATTGGGAGTAGGTCCCATATCCATCGGACCTACTTTGGTTCGATGGTTTCATTCACCATCAGGGGCGGATCCAGGATTTCGGTCAGGAGTAGGCACAAAATACCGGTATAATTTTTTTCTAACGAATTAGAGCAGAAAAACAGATAAGGATATGAAAAACTCACGATATGACTAGATACGTCACGACGTAACACGGTCGAGTCACAACACAAATACGGTTCCATCACGGCATGACATGACGCGTGTGTTGGTCACATGTCTCGTGCCATAACCATTCACGCGACGTGATCATCTTTCAAAAATTTGACACAACACAGCACGTCACGCGAAATATTTAGTCACAGCACATGGTCACGTATAATTAGGACCATTAGATCTTGATCGAATTGTGAATCTTAAATAAATTAACTTAAATTTATGAAAAAATAGTTAAACATGATCAAACGTGACTAGTCACATTTGGATACGTTGCGTGTGGTCACGGCATGCCTTGGTCATAGCATGACGAACGTGTTGTGACCATTCACGTGCTGTGACTATCCTTTCAAATTTAGTCACGGCACGTCACGGAATTCAAGTCAAGGCATGAGTAGTTACAACATGATATATATAGATTCCTAGTAGCAGATTTTTTTTTCTCCTGGCGAATCAGTGATTCTTTTGAGTGGAGTAGCAAATCGAACCGTGTATTTTTTACTTTAATTCTTTTGCGTGAATCAGTCTGGACTGACTTTCTTTTCGCGTAATTTTCTTCTACTCGATCGTGAATTAAATTCAGGGGTAGGCATTGTCTCCATCCAGGGGTAGACACAAGTATAAAATACCACTGAGTCTAAAAAAAAAAAATCGAATTCAGAGGTAGGCAAGTGCCTACCCCTGGTGAACCTTGGGTCCGCCATTGTTCACCATCCAATCTGCTTTGGTTCGGTAGTTTCATTTACCGTCCAATCTACTTTGGTCCAATGCCCATTCCTGTGCATTGTTTTAAATTTCGTACATATCTGCTTTAATTTTTGTACACAAAGATCTCAAGATGAATTAGACGGTCTTAAAGCTCGTTGAATTCAAAAATAGATTTGATGGACATCATAACTTAGACCGTTCTCAATTTGAACAGGATCATTCAATATCATTAGCTTGCCAGCCCAATAATTCTATGCTCATCTGCCACGTGAAGGGTAATATTTTTGGCGCCGCAAAAAATATCTACTTTTTTTACACGGCATTCGGAAAATATCTTGCTCTAACCACTAGAAATTGTACAACAATGTGCCACCCGTTCATTCTAAGATATTTTCGCCACGTGTAAAAGTGCTGCCACGACGGATAAAGCAAGTTCCCAACCCTCCTTTTACTCCTCTAATTCCCATCTCTTCCCTTTTTCGCAAGAAAAGAAAAAAAGGGCGAAAATATCTTTCCTTATATCTCCGGGTTTGCGTACTCTGTTTTCATTTTGATTTCTCCAACTTTTGGCGAGGTTGGCGCAAGTAGGAGGATTATATAGACGAACTAGGGTTCTGTTTTACGGAGGAAAAGGCACGAATTTTAGATTGGCGATAGGTTTGATATGAAGGCGGCTTTATCTCCACCGTTTGATGGCGGCGAAGTACAGAGCAAGGTAACTACCGATCTCGATGATAGGTTTATTTATTATCTAATTCTTCTTTGTTTTTTTTTTTAAACAACTTCTTCTTTGGTTTTCGTTTATCCATCTATTGCAACCTTAGTAACTTAGATTTTGTTGTTGAGGACAAGCCTCGGTTAATTAAGGTAAATAGTTCTAATTTTTTTTTATTATTTAAGTTTCTTTTTGAAGAAATAGAAGGTTATTTATCCTAGTTCTTTTGATTCGGTTTGGTCTTGTGCAACTTTTTGGTAGATTGATTGTGTACTTTTTTGGAAAAAAATTGGGTCCTTGATCTATTGCAGTGCAAAAATTTGGCCATGTTACGCAAGCAAGCAAAAGTTGATCTTAGATTTATAGCAGTGCCTGTAGGTATGTATACACTGGATCTGATAAAATACATGAACTTCTCTATCATTAACTCAATCATACATCCTTTGTAGAGCTGTACCCTTTTTCCCTTGTATAACCACTATTTTTCTGTTTTCTGTTTTATTGATTAGTCTCACAAGAGCAAAGCCATCCTCTTGTTTGGTTCTTTTATCAGGGCCCGGTGAAGGCAGGGTCTAGGCGCCCCAGCTGGACAAATGAGAAGCACATGCTGTATCTGAACTCACTGGAGGACTCCTTTGTGAATCAATTGAATGGTAGCCAGTTTCATCTCCATCTGATGAATTTACTTGGTCGGTCACGAACAAATCAGAGACAATCGGATTCATCTATCACAGCTGAAAGCCCGTCAGATGCTAGTCGGGTACTGTTTTCCATCAGTTTTTAAATTTATCGGGTTTTACACATGTGCCTTTATTCAATTGTACGTACTGTTTGGGTTTATAAATTGTATCTATTGTATGAGGTTATTTTGGCAACAGTACTGGTATTTAACTTGATGGGGAGTTGCAAAGAAAAATAGCGCTATATAGTTTTGTCTCAGAATTGGTTGTTGCCTGACTGGTTTGGATATTGAGTATCATTTGACCTGTATAAATTTAAAGATGATACTTAAACTAAGAAAAACATACGAGAAATGTTCAGTAGAAACCAACTGGTAGATTATGATCTGATTCTTTAGTCATGTATCTAATTGTACTCGCTCCTAGTTTCTGAGAGTACATGCGAAAGTTTTTTTGAAGTAAAAGGTAAACAGCTTGTTTTATAATTCTCTCTACAAACCTTGTATCGATTTCAGTTCAAGTCAATGCAGAAGGGGTGCCAGGAGGATCTGAAAGTCGTGGAAACCAATCCAGGAGCTCAAAAGAAAAAAACTTCATTTTCTTTGCCTGAGATCCAGTGGATCAAGCACTTTGCACCAAACATTGGTGGGAAAATGGTAAATATCAGAGCAAACTGTCAGGTAGATCACCAATCTTCTTATTCTAGCAAATCTGTCAAGAGGGAGCGCTATTGCCATTCAAAGGAGTCTACTTCACAAGCTCAGCCATCTTCTTCATCTCATTCATCTCAGAATGGTGATGGATATGAAGGTACTTTTGTCTTTTTTTTTTTCTTCTTTTTTAAAAGATATGGGTACTTTAGTCATTTAATTGTTTTTTCACCCTTTAGCTGGAGTGTTGTCTATGAATCTGAATGTCGAAGAATCATTTGAACAAAAATATTGGGAACTAAATTTTTTTAAGGAAACAACAAAAACTAAAATTGTGCTAATTATATGTTTCAACAGTGATAAATTTGACAGTATGGATTTGTGTTGGCATTGTATCTGCTGATGCACACTGTTGTGTATCAAAGTTAACAATACTGGTGTCATACCCAGATTCAAGGTTGTGGTAACCTTACCTCTAGACATCTGATCAGTGTTGGTCAATTGAAAATATTTTCTAAGTTAACAATACTGGTGTCATACCCAGATTCAAGGTTGTGGTAACCTTACCTCTAGACATCTGATCAGAGGGATTCAAGCATAATCCTCCTAAACAGATCAGTGTTGGTCCTGTTCTCTTTAGAAAATATAGCACTTGCAATTCAAAAGTGGAACTGTAGTACTATTCCACACTGAGTTTAGTTGAGAAGTTTGTATCTGGTCATAAACTTGATTTGATATGGCCAGAAGTTTAAATGAAAGCTGCTTCTCATCTTTCTTCAGAGGTGTCGGATCAGAACTTCATCAAAGAGGAAGTAACTGGAGCAGAATCACGCCAATCTTACAAGAAGAAACGATTGAGTTCTCCTGTTCCTCCTCCCTTTATTAAACAGGTAATATATAGTCTTGTTGCATAGCTTCTCATGTAAGACTCGACAGTACGAAATAATCAACATATTTAATGCAATTTCTTTGACCGTTGCTTTGGATGGTATTTGATTTGATCGTTCTGGAGCAAATTCATAAAGTATAAGGCCCGATCAACATCCTTAAAAGACATTTTAGTATGTTTGTATGTCTGGGACAATGAAATACACGAGCAATTCAAAAATTAACTGAAACTCAATAGGGATTTGTTACCTATCTCAGATCTATATTATATTCAATTTATGATTTTGATACTAAAGTAGGTGTTTTGTCAGGCTGTGCTTGGAAAACAAAATCAAGACGCTATAACAGAGAAAGGATAAGACTGCCTCGATTAATCAGATTTGACACCGGGTTTTCAAATCTGATAAAATGCATTTGAGAGTAGATGTAAAAATAAAGAAATTGGATTAATATTTGCAGTATTTTGACTGTGTCATAATATGCTAATATGTTTGCAAAAAGTAGTGTACCATAGGCTAGATGAGGTTTTAGCAGATCTTTTATTGAGCGTTAGGAGAGAAACCTTCATAGGATTCTCTTCAATGTGAATTTTATTAGAGTATATGTATGATATATCTTCAGAATTTCTGCTGTCCCGTCTTCTTTTGTATACAGAAAAATAGTATCACAAGGAGCATACAAAATAGTGTTATAAGAGTAATAGTTATAAAAATACGGTAGAAGAGTGATAGAAAGAGTTGTGATTGTAAGCCTTTCTTCACATAGTGCCCGATAAATTCCTTTTATTCCTCTCTTTTGTCATTTCAGTTTTTTTTTTTATTCTTCTTCTTTTCTTTTTCTTTTTTTGGGGGAAAAAAAGCCACCTGAATTTGTCAACAATACAACAATATTCATTGCACTGTGCAGAATACTAGATCAATGTATTTAAAATACATTCTCAGTGAATGCGTTTTTAGAAATATTGCTGTCAAATTCTGCGTGCTATAAGTTGTGAGATTGTTTTGTTAATATTTAAAAATTCAAAATATGAACAACTAAACTCAAATCGTTAAGCTTATTCTTCTCATGAGAAGTACATTCTTGTAAATTTTCCTGGTTTCTTTTAGTTTTGCTTTGAAAATCAAGTATACAAAAAACAGAAGCACAAAACTTAGTCTCTTAGATGAAGATGGGATCCGGCTGTTTTTATTAGATTGTTCATGTTAATTTGATCAAATAGTTATAATATGTTTTTATTTTAAAAAAATAATTATGTTTTCTATAATCAAATTAGAAAGATAAAAGGTAATTTTTTTTATTGTAATTTATATTTATTTGTAAATATTTTCTTACTAAATTAGAAACTAGTATTAGAAATGAAATAAATATTTTCTAATTATTCTTATTTTGATCATATGATAAAAAATTAATAATTAATTATTTTTATAAAAATAAAGTATACTGAAATATTGCTTAAACTTATAAATATATATGTATTATGTTAATTATGTTTTTGTAAAAGCAAATTAGAAGGTTAAAAAATAATTTCATTATAATTTATATTTATTAGTAAATATTTTCTTACTAAATTAGTAACCGGTCTAAAATCAACTAAATATTTCCTACCTATTCATATTTTTTATCATACGGTCAAAATAAATTATTAATTTTATAAAATATAGTATGCTGAAATATTGCTCAAACATAAAATACATGCGGACATTCTGCCATGAAGAAGAATAAAATTAACAACTTAGATTTTATAATACCGATACATAACTTAATGATATTGAAATCTTGCTTAGGATGAACGGAATGACTTGAGGTATCTTGTTTTTGTTTTTTGCTATTTTTTTTAAAGGAATGAGTTGAGATAATGATTTATTTATTTATTTATATTTGACCACTTCTTCTTTTTTTTTTTATGCAACCTTAATTCATCAAGAGTCTGCCAATCTGTCTCGCGTTTTGAAATTATTTAAGATTCTGCTATTTTTTTTTTTTTTTGCTAAATTAAGTTAAATCACTTCAATTTAAGTATAGAGAAGACAAAAAAATTGCAATTTATTTAGAGTTTTTTTTTTTGAAGGTTGGAAGGCAGTGGTGCCCCAACAATATATTGATATTTTTATTTAGAATTTGGAAAATAACTCTAAAGCATGTCATAGAAGATATAACATACGCATTTTTTTTTTTTGAAGAAGAAAAAACATACTGATTTGTAATTTATTTAGCTTCGCGGTAATTTTTTTTTTGCTGCCGGAAGCATTTATAAAATAAAGCAAGCATGAGTGAGGATATAATTAATAGAGCTGAAGTTCGTATGCATTATGAATTTATGATAATGCTGGTGATCTGAAAAAGAAAAACTCCTAGTCCGACGGATAATGTGCTGACGTCAATTGCGGGCTGTTTGGGCCAAAAACGCGTTTTTTTTTTCTTCGTCTCTTTCACTTTCACTTTCACTTTCAATTATTTAGATTAATATTGACAAAGTTAGTTTGACTTTGTGCAATAGTCACGCATTTTTCTATTTGTTTTTTTTTTTTCCGGCTATTTTTATATATATCCAACATTAAATAGCAATTGTCAATTATAACCACTAAGATTAGGTTTTATTAAATCTATCCAAACCGTCTAATAATTAGGTGGTTCTTAATTTTTAATAGGAACCGCCTAATTATTAGATAGTTCCTTAATTATTTTTTTGAAAAAGTTATAATTTTTTATTAAAATATTAGAAATGTTCTTTTTGTTTTTTTGAAATTAGATAGAATAATATATAATTTGATTTATTAGAAAGACTAAAACAAATAATCCAGATCAATATTTTTCAGACCAGTTTTTCGCTGCTGTAAGAAAAATTAAAATATTTCTTTGTGTTATTGAAAAAAATAAAGATACTTTTAATCTTAATTATTGATCCCGGATCAAAAGTCACTTCTAGGTAAATATAGAAAATAATTGAAATTTTCTATTTTTGAAAAAAAAAGTAAACTAAAAAAAATTGAAAAAGTAACCGGTTATGATCCGGTTACCTTTTTCAAAATTTTTTTTTGAAAAATAGAAAATTTCATTATTTTCTATATTTACCTAGAAGTGACTTTTGATCTGAGATCAATAACTCAGATTCAAAGTTTTTTTATTTTTTTTCAATAACACACAAAGAAATATTTCAATTTTTCTACAGCAGAGAAAAGTCCAGTGTGAAAAATATTGATCCGAGTTATTTGTTTCAGTCTTTTTAATAAATAAAATTATATATTATTCTATCTAATTTTAAAGAAACATATCAAAAAATTCTAATATTTTAATAAAAAATAGAAAATAATCTCAATTTCTAAAAAAAAACATAGTTTTAAAAACTTCTGACACAGTTGCGATATAGTTTTTATTTTTTTGAAAATTGAAAATTTCAAATATTTTCTATATTTACCTAGAAGTGACTTTTGAACCGAGATCAATAACTAAGATTCAAAGCATTTTTATTTATTTTTCCAATAACACACAAAGAAATATTTTAATTTTTCTTACATCCGCGAAAAATCTGATATGAAAAATATTGATTCGGATTATTTGTTGTAGTCTTTCTAACAAATCAAATTATATAGTATTCTATCTAATTTCAAAGAAAAAAATAATATTTCTAATATTTTAATAAAAAAATTATAATTTTTTCCAAATAAAAAAGGTTAAGGAACCGCTTAATAATTTGGCTGTTTTGGTAGATTTAATAAAACTTAGCTTTGGCAGTCATAATTGGTAATTTCTATTTAATGTTGGATATATATATAAAAATGGCGGGTTTTTTTAATGGTTGACGGCAATTAGATATATTGATAAAAAAAATTGACAGCAATTGCAGCACAAATGCGCAATTGACGACAATTTTTCTATTTTATTTAGTGTTATAAATAACGGTATGCACTCGTCGGACGAACATAATATACCAAATAATTAATTGGGAATAACTAGTCGATTAGTTGGAAAAATTTGTTACAATTAAGTCGCTCCCAACGACTAATTGGCTGATTAATCGGTCCAACCGGTTGTTTTTTACAACTGATTTTATTTTTATTGTTAGTGCGCTGTATGAAGAAAAATTAGATCTGTCGATATAATTAGGCGCTAATTGGGAACAGGAAGTTGAACAAAAACAACTTATACACGAAACCCCTGTACTTCCTTCAAATCTAGAATAGACCCTTAGCCGAAGCTCAAACCCCCATTCCCCCAGCTCTCGACAACAAATTTTCGATTCTCCTTTAGACCTTTGTAGAATGGTATGATGCGAAAACTATCTGTTCCTTTTGATTATTTATCTTTTTAATTTGTCCAGTTAGTTGGTCTGATCTCCCCCTTGTGGATTTTGTTTGGAGTTGTTCTTTGAGATCTCTGTGGCATTTACTAAAATTTTGTTAGTCTTTCGCCAAATTTTCTGTGGGGCGTTCTGATTTGTTAAAGTTGAATGTCGGATGGGGTATTTGCGATCTTTCAGTGAAGCTAGATTTCCATGCTTAGTCTGTGTTTCTTGTAAGTTATAAGCTTTGAAATGACGTGAAGATCATTATTTTGAGGTTTTCGACTGGATCTTCTTATACCTCAATAAAATTAGCTTTTTTTTTTTTTTAATTTCATTTTACTCCTTGTTGTGTCCCAATAACTCGTAGAAGTCTGTTTTACAGTTCGACTAATCCTCTTTCGCAAAGGCAATCTTTCCAGATTCGCTCCGCCTTACAGCCAATTGTTTCTAACATTATTCCAGTTCCTGGGATACCATATTTTGATATATTATTTTCTTTTTTGTCTGACTAAACAACTCTGAACAAATCAATGCTTTAAAAGAGTACCCAATTTGTGGTGTGGGTCACATAACTTGAATTGAATTTACTAACTTTCAGGCTGCTGGTACTTCGAGGACTTCGCAGAGGGAGAGAACCAGAACTCATCAGCATGGAATATCCAAACAAAAGAGACAAGAAATAAAAGAAGCATTTGATCTATTTGACACTGATAACTCTGGTACCAGTCGAACCCATCTCATTCTTTTTTACTTTTATGTTTTGTATTCTTAGCTTCAAGGATTGCAATGTTGTACCGGTACACAATACCAGTTCACACTGGTTAGGCTCACTGTTTGTACTTGATGTACTGGGTCAGATTCAGTGCAATTACCAATTGCCCAAACATTTCCATACTTTTTAGTGTAACTCACTTTTATAATTTTTTCTTATAGGTACAATCGATGCAAAAGAGTTGAATGTGGCTATGAGGTACCAATGCTGAATCTAATACTTCCCTCTTTATTGCTAGATACTTAACTGCCATGCTTACATAATTGTGCATTTTTTTTCACAGAGCCTTGGGGTTTGAAATGACAGAGCAGGTATGTACTGCTTTTGTTCATACCCTCTGTAAGATGTGATCAGCCTCGCATATATTTTATGGAAATACTTTATATTTCTTGTGTTTTAGGTTGTGTATGATACTTTTGACAACTTGGAAGGTACTCATTAAATTGCCTCATTTATTTTAGAGGAATAAGCCTGCACAATGCATATTATAAGCTTATACCCCTGCTTAGTCCCAAGAAAAGACTGCCTTCTTGTATATATATATCTGTCAGTATTAAACCATTTGAGGTGTTTTTAATGGTGTATATTTCTAATAGTTGTTAATTGACATTTACATGCACTGACATATTTGTACGGAATTAGCAAATACAACAAATGATTGCTGATGTGGACAAAGATGGGAGCGGGGCCATAGAATTGGAGGAGTTTATACAGATGATGACAGCCAAGATTGGAGAGAGAGACACTAAAGAAGAACTCGTCAAGGCCTTTAGCCTCATCGATCAAGACAAGAATGTAAGTTTCAATTACTGACTGTTTTTCCTTTCTTTGCATTTTTTCACAAGCATTATAAACTTAGTATGTTAACCTAGAACTTTTGGTATCACAGAGTCACGGACCTTTACCTCTGTCCTTTTAGGCTAATTTAAACTAAAACAAAGAAATAAGAAGTATTTAAGTGTAAATAAACGAGAAGTATCACATGTTTCTCTAGAAAACAAAGAAACAAGAAGTATGTATCTGTGCCAGGAATAGGAACCATGTACCCAATTAAACAGGATCCTCATGTACCTATTTATTTAGGAGAGGCCAAACCATCTGTTCTCCTTTATTGTTTCTCTATAAATATGAGAAATTGAAGGGGTAGCTTGGGCATCTTTGAAGAAACTAAGAGAGGAAGGGTATGGATGATATTCACACCTTTGGAGGGTATTTTGTTGGCCCGTTTGTACCTGGGTTCTGAGCTTTTGTAAGGATGTGCATGGATGTCTTTCTTTACTGGTGATACATAGAGAGAGATCGGTAATTAGTTATTTGTGGGAATCTTGACTGAAAGTTACTTGGATCCGGGGTTTCAATTCTTGTGGATATCCACACTATTATTTCATTATTTTCTGTGTTCATGTGACATGATTTTTCAGTCTTGTATTAAAGTTCATAATCGAGTTATATATATACAGGGCAAGATATCAGTTGAAGATATCCAACGTATTGCCAAGGACCTTGGTGAAACTTTCACCATAGATGAAATCAAGGAGATGGTCCATGAAGCAGACCAAAATGGTAAGCCTCCCGCTGCTCTTTTTTTTTTTTTTTTGGGAATGAATTCTTCAAGGTCTGTTGCATTAAAGGTGTTAATATTGGTTATCAGATTTTCTAACCGAAAAGTAAATTTTGGTCTGTCTCGGATCCAACCAACAATAACAACCAAGCCTTTAGTCCCAAACAAGTTGGGATAGGCTAGAAATGAAACCCAACCGGAGTCACTTCAGGAGGGTTTCATTTCCATAGAGGCTGTATTTTTCGTTGGCTTGTCACGCCTATCACAACCCTCCTCCCTAGCCAGGTTGTGTAGAACTACACAGGTGGAGTTTCTCGGATCCAACCAATGATATTTTAAAATTTGCAACTGATACCTGATTTGTAGTAGTTAGAGATGAACTTGTATTCAACCAAAAGCAAGTTGAACCCAATCCAATCAGTATATGTATCTTTAGTTTTTCTTTATAATCTAACAAATTGGACATAATTAATGATATTCCCTTCAAAACAATGCGGGGCTGTGAAGAAAATAAAAATATCAAACAAATTGGTTTTATTCATTAGTAGTCTTTCCTATATGTGAGGTTACAAAAAGATATTGATCTGACCCGGACCGATGCATTGCCATTTGCCATCCTAGTTATTCATTATTGATTGCAACAGCAGTTGGTTGTTATTGCCAAACTATCAGATTTTGTTGTTTTGATACATGTTAAGATTTTGTTCTTTGTTTTTGTATTATTTTTTCTGAAAATATTGAGATAATGATCCTGGAGCTAGCCTTTTATTTGGTAAAAGACAAATTAACCCCTGAACACATTTTAATCTGACTTTGACCCAGACCCTTCTCAGTAATTTATATGGTTAGGTCAACACATGCCAGGCTGAATTGCTTCAGAAAAATTAATGTTTCCTCTGTGTGTGTGCATTTGTGTGTAATTGCAGAGGATGGAGAGGTGGATCAGGACGAATTTATGAGGATAATGAAGAGGACGAGCTATGCATTCTAGTCTTTGTTAGTACTGTATTCAGTGTTTATATATTATGTTTCTGTTGAATGTTAACTACTATTTAGCCTACTGACTGATGTGAGATGATGCCTTTCCTTTGCTTGGATTTATACATTTTAGCTAGTATCATGGTGATTCTCTCATGTTTCTATACATGTTTAAAATTATCTAACATCAGTTATGAATTGGTCCTGTTTGAATTGAGATTTGTAAATGGACTCGATATTTTTTTTTTTCCGGTAGCAACCTTTACCTGGAGCTCAGAGGTTTATGATCTGATTATTAAGCCATCTAATTTAATTTTGACCTGTATAAGATCACCATATTTCTCTAAATTCCTCCGGATCTGTCTGAGTTTGCTGTATGTTGTCAGAATTTGTCAGGCCTGATAAAAGAGGTTGGAAGAGATCAAAAGCCAGAATTAATTAAAAACTGAACTGTCTGTTCAATCTGAAATTTTGAATATATATTTTGCCTATTTTGAACTTAGTACCGACTTACCACTTTTTTTTTTTAATTATTATTCTAAGGACATGCATTCGTCTAAAATGGTTGTACGTTTGCATAAAATTAGACATCATGTCAGCTATTTAAAAGCTGAGGTATTATAGTGTTATTATTGTCGATGCCTCTGATAAACAAGTAAAAAGTTCATAGGGTCAGCGTTATATTATTATATATATTAAATAATTGAGATTTTCATCACCGGTATTATAAAAAGTACCAACCTATTTATAATATATTTTCATATACAGTCTCTGCATCAATGAAATGCCTTAGAACTCTATCCCTAATCGTTCAAACCTGCAAAAACAAAAAATAGTCTCCGGATCTTCCGAGGTAACTCAAATTTTGAGTTTAGATCCGGACCGTCCAATCAGTTTCGAATCAATCCAATCTGAGGTTAAATGTACGGGGTTTCTCAACTATCTGTGCCAAAGCATATCGAACGGTCCAGATCTAAACTGAAAATTTGAGTTATATCAAATGATATAAATTCTAGAAAATACACACCCTTGGTAGGGGTACAAACGGATCGGATACGAATCAGATAGTGGTAAACCCATATCCGTATTTGTATTTTTTTCGGATACGGATATGAATATTCGGATTCCTAATTAAATATATATAGATATATAATTAACTTGTTATGCAATTACAAAATATATATCTATTTAATTAAAATTAATCACCAACTGTACTGATCATATATTTTTGAATAAAATCTAATAAAATTAAAAAAGAGACCATTTAGTACATAATTGATGCAAAAAAATTGATTTGAAACAGCAAGCCGGACGGCATAACGTTAGTCTTTTTTTTTTAGTTGAAGCCCGTAGGCATATTGTATTAATATAAAAACTAAAAAGATTACATTGTTCTAAAAGAAATAGTAAACTCTACCTCTGATAAAGAAAAATTAATTAAAATACTACCTACCCTTACAGTAACCAATTAAAGACATAGCTACTTTTCAAACTACTGGAAATTAATTAAAAGAACCCGCTCCCTTTATTGTTGTAAAAATAGGAGAGTTAGGGGGGGCCTAGCTGTAACTTTTCTTTGTTCTCTGACAATTCTATTTTTGGTACCAGTAAATACTGCACCGGCCTTCTTTCGCCTCAAGATTCCATGTCAGAGGCTATTAGAGCCTATTAAAGCCTCTCACAGCTGTAGCATGTAAATAGGAAAGTTGAAAATATAAGAAACATAAAACATATATCCGAATTACCAACTTATGTGGATACGGATAATTATCTGAATCTGTATCCGCTTCGCAGATTAAATCCGAATCCGTATCCGTATCAGCATATTCGGTATCCGTCCGCATATTCGATATATGTATCCGTATCTGCAAATTATCCGCATCCGACTATCCGACTTCTTCACTTTGAGCTCTGTGTAGGACCTATGTCCAGAGTCCAGACTAAATGATGGTTGGATCGCATCATGAGCTTCGCTTGTGGAATTTCCTACATTCATTTAGTATAGTACTGTCAAAATCCAACTTCTTCTTTTTTAGAAAACTCACAGGAGTATTCACCGTATTACTAGTAGGCAGTGCAACAGATTGCAGTTTTTCAGAAGACATCTATTTTTTTCTGCTACAAATTACATAGAACAGGAATTTAAATACTGTCAATTATTTTAATATTTATACATAATACAAAGATTCTATAAACTTATGGCAAAGAATCGATATATATAAAATACATAGAATAAGGTTTATATATTGTCAATTATTTTAACATTTATACATAATACAAGGATCCTGTAAACATATGGCAAAGAGTCAGTATAGTATAAATCTGTAAACATAACTAAAATACATACTAGGCAGTATAAATCTTACGTGTTTGCAGCAAGTGTTTCTTTTTCTCCAAGTCCTTCTTCAATAAAGTTAGAAGCATCCATATTCAAATTCCATTAATGAATGGCTGAATTTTCAACACCTTCATCGATTGCAACTATCTCCTCTACAAATTCTTCATTCAAGTCCAAATTCATTATATAATACTGGTTTTAAGAAGAAAAACAAATAGACCGTGAATTACCATATAAACTATGTAAAGATAACTCACAAACTTTGTAAACATAATTAGATAACTCTATACATATCACATATCAGATCACAAATCATATAAACTCTGTATGATAGACTTACAAATCATGTAAACATAAGCATGAATTGTGTAAACAAATTTTCAATGTATGCAGCATTAGACAATGTATAAATCTACAACATTATTTAGAGATCACAACTCAGAAAAACTCTGTAACGTGAACTTATATATCTTGTAAACATAAGCATCAATTATGCAAACTAATTTCTAAGAGCATCTGCATCTCTGAAACTCTGAGAGTTTTCAAATAACTGTTAACTGATTTTTAGAAATTCTAATCACTCTGAATTTCTAAACCTCCACATCCCTAAAATTAAAATTAGAGTTTCAGAGATGGCAACATCAGCATTTAATTATAATTCATTTAAATATAACGGTACTCATTTTCCGTTCGTTCCCATATAATTCATTTTTTTGGTCCGTTCAGTCTTTCTGAACTTCTGAAATAATTCACACTCCACATTCAGTGGCGTAGCCAGGATTTGAGTCAGGGGTGGGCAGAATAATTCAACAATAAATATGAAATTTTAAAAAATCAACCAATTCATTCAATAATCTGATAAGTCTAACAATTCACCAAAAAATATGAAATTTTCAAAAAAATTCAACAATTCATCTATTGATCTATAAACTCTAACAGTCCAACAATAAACACGAAATTTTCTATAAATTCAACAATTCAATAATTTAACAAATATAAAATTCAACTAAAATAGTAAAATTTAAACAAATATGAAGTTTTCAAGCGAGCATTCCTCTACGATTCTTCATCTTCTAAAATCTTTGCATAATTTTCTCATTATCCACATGGCCAAACACATTCTTCTCAATATAAATAATCAAACAATCATTCATCCATTGATCTCCCATTTTATTCCTTAAGCGACTTTTCACCGCGTTCATCGCCGAAAATGCCCTTTCAACACTTGCAGTAGCCACCGGCAATATCAAAGCCAATTTCACTAATTTGTAAGCCAAGGGATAAGCATTGTGTTTATTCTTTTCCACCATCTTTTAAGAAAATTCAACTAAGCCCCTTCCAAAAACTCACTATCACTTTGTAAATTCATGTGGTAATTCACCAATTGATTTTCTAAGGTAGTGAGCTCCCATCGATTGAAATCAGAGGGATAAAATTGAGCTAATTGAAGCAACCTGTCTTTGTTAAATGATGAAAAAGAATTATTTGGGTCTAAGCATGCAATACACCTAAGAAGTTCGGTAGTTGTTTCTGTGAAATGACTATTAAGCTCTTGCAATTGCATATTAATAACCGTATAAAATATTTCAACACGATAATAATGCAAATTGGTTACATCTGTTGCTCGACGCCTTGACCTACGAGTGTGCATATCCTCCATATTTGGAATTGCAATACCGTGTTTCTCACAAAATGCACACACTTCTTGGAATAATGATTCCCACCCACTATCCCTCATTTCTTGCAATCGACGTTTAGCAATTTCCACCATGCACATAGCATTCACCATATCTTGATCTTTGCATTGCAATAATTGGGACATATCATAAGTGATGGCTAATGAATTTCTCATGACATGGCAATTGAAAACAAACTCAAAAGATAGCATAGATTCTACCAAACCAGCAGCCTCTCCTAGTTGTTCGGGAAGTGCTCCATCCCGTTCTACTTCCTCAATTACATCTATTGTGGCTGAAAATAGTGTAATAATGCTATTGAGAGCCTTGAAATGAGAACTCCATCGGGTATTACCTACATATGACAAAATAAGAGAACGAAAATAAGAAGAGCATCAAACTAAAAAATAATGATTGCTAGTAAATGAAAAGAGTGTCACGTGCACGTGTAAGACTCGTTTCTTGGTTCAAACCTCTTCCGCTTAGGACCTCATAATGTGAAATAGCTTCCACCATTTCAATTCTCCGTTTCTCACGTAATCGATCACGCCTTTTACAAGATGCACAAGCGACATTGAGAATGCTAGAGACCATTTGGAACAGTAAGGCAACTTTGGAATGACTCTTGGCTACAGCAACAAGACATAGCTGAAGTTGATGGGCAAAGCAATGCACAAAGTATGCAGTACTATTTTCCTTCATGATCAATGTTTTGAGACCATTGAACTCCCCTCTCATATTACTAGCTCCATCATAACCTTGACCACGCAATTTAGACAAAGAAAGACCATGCTTACCCAATAAATCCTCAAGTGCCGCTTTCAAAGACAGTGAAGTAGTCTCAGAAACATGAACGATACCTAGAAACCGTTCAACAACATAACCTCTATTATTCACAAAGCGAATCACAACTGCCATTTGTTTCTTGAATGAGACATCTCTTGACTCATCAACCAAGACATCAAACAAATCATCACCAAGTTCTGCAATTATCTCCTTGGTTGTCTCCTCTGCAGCAGCATTAACTATATCATTTTGGGTATCAGGTGAAGTCAATTTTAGGTTTTGGGGAGCCTTGTCTAGAATCACCTTGTTTATATGTTCATTGTGATCTCCTAAAAACCTCAAAAGTTCTAGGAAATTTCCTTTATTGCTAGAGCTTTCGGACTTGTCATGCCCACGGAACGCCAAACCTTGCTTTGCAAGAAATCGAGCACAATCTACAGACGCATTTAGTTGTACCCGATAATCCATCTTTTGCCTAACAGTTTGTTTCTCAAAGACCGTTTGGATGCATTGTCTCTGGTTCAACAAATCCAAACATTTTCTCCAAGCTTGATTGTGCCAGCTATTTGTATCAACAACATGTTCATGAAACCTTTTCTTATTTTTCCAATTTCTATAACCCTCTCCTACAAAGTTGGTCCTTCCACATGATCTGAGGTTTTCTGGTCTAAAGAGATAACAACAAAGGTAAAATGCTGCATCTTTAACAATGCTATATTCCAACCAAGAGCCATACTGATCAGGTTGAAACCAATCTTTATTAAATCTTCTCATTGTACCCCCTATATCTCTTTGGGGGAAATCGTGGTTGTTAGGTTGACATGGGCCTTTTGCTAGATAAAATCGACGAATTCTGTCACGCTCATTTGGATTATATTGAGATATAGGTGGCCTTAGGGCATGATCAGAGGGAGGTTCTTGTTCGACAATATCAACCTCATGTGATTCTTGTAAAGGTGAATCAATTGGAGGTTTCGATGTCTTCTTATAGTACTTGTCCATCTTTGATACTCTAATAGACAAATTTAAAGAAAAAATGATGAATGATAGGGTAATTGGATATAAACAGAAATCAGTAAACATAAATCAATTTAATCTCTAAAATATGAACTTATCTATAATAAAAGAAATTAGGTAATAACTAATAAATAAAAAATTTAGGGTTTATCTCTAAACAAAAAAAATTATAAAACCAACCGGCAACGTAAATCGGATATAAACAGAAATCAGGCAAACATACTTGAATAAATTTATATACTTGAGAAATCAAGTATAAATATAAAATATACCTAACTATATCATGCTTCGTGCAATAGAAATCCATTTATATACTATATTTTAATCAAGTAGATTGGGTATCAACAGTCAACAGAGAAATCATTTTATATAAAATAATATAATTGAATTATTGAATCAAGTATAAGCATAGGAGCATACAGGTATAAACGGAGAATATGCCGCCGCCGTCTCTAATTTTTTATGCTGCCGCCATCTCTATTTTTTTTCTTTTTAGAATTACTTCTTTCTCCATCGATTGTCGCGTATCGTTCGTGTGATTTTTTTTCCAAATCAGCAGTCAAACAGAGGGTTTGGACTTTTTTCTAAACTTCTATAAGAAAATTAATAAATAATAAGAATTGGGTTGTTGGGCTGCTTTGTGGGCTGAACAGAGAGAGGCAATTAACAAATTAGAGGTAGGCAACAACTTAGAACCATATACTCGGTACTTTAAATTTCAATTTCCAGGGGTAGGCAACTGCCCACCCCTGGAAAGAATTGGCTCTGCCTCTGTCCACATTCCTTTCTCTTCTCTTTCGTTGATCTCTGTGCAAAGATAGAAAAGTATTCGTTACTTTCTCAGATTACGAGAGAGATGGAGAGAGAGAGAGAATCTGCACCAAAGTAGACCTCTGTTGATCTCTGTTGATTTTTCTGTAGTCAATTGCGAAAACTTTTTTTTTCCGTTAGGAGAGAGAGCGCACTAGATGCGGGAGAATTAATTTCAGCGAATCATACTACCAGGTCAGAGTTTTAGCAACGATTTCTTATTATGAAACTCTGGGACAAAAATGCTAAATATGAAACTCTCTCACATTCCTGAAACTGAATTAGAAACTGCCACATCAGATTTGAAACTCTAATAGTTTCAGGAATGTAGATGCTCTAATGTATCATCACAACATGTATAAATCTAGCACACTATGTGAAAATCATAAATCATATGAACTCTGTAGATTAAACTAAAACTCTTGTATACAGAATGTGTAAATCATATTCTCCGAAATCTAAATTTCTCAAACAATCGAATGTTAATAATGCAACAAAAAGTAGATCAAATGTAAATATGTAAGATCAAACATGAAAAACTAATGGATGTATTATGTAAACATCATCGTTCAATACTGTAAAACACAGTTCAAAATATGTAAACAAAAACGATCTATGCAAGTTTAATTCAAAATTCAAAATTTACATCAAAGATTGAAAAAAATCATTGATAGAATGTGATATTTGATACGAGTACATAATTAGTCAAGACATTCGCAGAAGAAACACAATATTACTGGAACAATTACAATATAATTTCAAATTCAAACAACTCTATTGGAAATGAACTATGAATAACAATCAAATCAGTAAGAAACTCACTGAATATTCTTAAAATGCTTGCTAACGACTGTAAAGAAAGCTTCGATGGAGATGCTGCTCTTCAATGGAGAAACGAAGATCTGAAATGATGATAAGTGTAGATCCTAATCGAATATCGTCGTTCCTCGTAGCGAGACGATCAAGATCAACTGTAATCGGTAAAGAAATGAACGAGAAATAAAAAAGAGAAATAAATCACCTCGGTAAAGAAAGAATGAGAAGAAGAAAATTTCAAAATTCAAAAAAAGAAAAGAGGTAAACATGGAAGGTTTTAAACAAGTAACGCCGTAAGTGAGAACTGTGTGAGGGGGTTGTTGCTATTTATGACAGTTGAAACCGCGTGAAAAAGATAGACGGAGATAATCCAGAAATAGTAAATGGGGGATATTACATTTTTTTTTTACATGTGAATGAATATATGTGTGCTAAATAACAACATATACAACAATCATTAAGAGATAAAATTTCACTGGGGTGCATTTACAATACACTTTAGTTGTGTACATGTTCATACTTTTAATCAACTTAAACCTTATTTTTTTATTATAAAATATCAAAACTCACAATACAAATTTTAAATTATGTCTTTTATACGTATATCAGTTAATTTTTACAAAATTAAATACATACAACAAATATCATTCATAACAATTT
Source organism: Carex arenaria (assembly GCA_964058825.1). Lineage (NCBI taxonomy): Eukaryota > Viridiplantae > Streptophyta > Magnoliopsida > Poales > Cyperaceae > Carex > Carex arenaria. Next base: position 744,834 of record CAXKVW010000127.1, read on the forward strand.
GGTTATAATTCATTTAGGGTGCGTTTGAGTTTTGATCATATCGACCTTGAAATGCAATAAGAAATCCAGAACAGCGGATAGAGGCCCATTAAACCCGGCCCGGAATCCATTATTGACATCGAGAAAGTTCGGGTCTTACTCCCTGGCACCGGGTCCCACCGACGCCCTTCCAATCAAAACCCCAGAATTCTTCCCCAAGGCCACGGGAGGAACGCCCGACGTCCCACAAGCGAGAAATCCGACTCGAGAAGAGGGGAAAAAAGAGACAAATAAATAACAAAAAAAAGGTGAATCGGAGAGGAGGCGATGTGGCACGAGGCAAGGAAATCGGAGAAGAAGGTCCACGACCTGATGGAATCGGCGCGTAAGCGGGCCATGCGCCGTGCGGTCTACCTGGCCAAGCGCCGGGGTGATCCACACCAGTCGCTTCAGGTCTCCGGCGCACGGTGCCGTGTCCACCGAGATGATGGCCTTTACCAGGCCGCCGAGGAACAGCTAGGCCTGTATGCTTCTTTCCTTCCTCAGCCGTCTTTTTTCCTTTTGTCTTATAAGTTTTCTTTGTAGCAATTTATGTAAACGGTTACTGAACTGAGGTGTATAGGAGCTAGTATTTCAGCTGGCGTTTTTAATGTACTATATCGCACAGCAAGAGAGATTTGGTTAACAGGGAATCAGATGAAAATGTCTGTTGAATTCATTAGATATGAAACAAAAACATTTGCTTGGTTTTATTTTGAAATTAGCTAGTTGTAGTACTGTTTCATTTCCAGTTCTAGTTGTTCAAATCTCCAGACTGCACAAATTTGCTATTTTTTTTTCAGAAAGAAACTGGTGCTGAATTGAACTAATATTTTGTTCATGTATCGTAGGATTCCATGGAATGGAAATGAAGACAATCTCATAGACAGGTAGGCAGATTACAAAGTGTTATATAGAGAGAACAATTCAGTTGACATTCGTTGTGCATGTAATTTAACTGGACCTCCGTAGTAAATTACTGACTGTTAGCTTACAATTAGCGAATTAGGTCTAGAATGATGTTATTTTTAAAAAAGTCTAGAATGGTGTAGTTTAGCCTCAGCTATACTCTTAGCTTCAGGTTAACCCAATTTCGCTGCAATTAACTTAAAGGTAAGGGATAATTCTAAATTTGGTCTTCATTTTAACCAGTTTATCATCAATGTACACCTCAGTTGTTTGATGAAGCAAAAATCAAGCCAAGAATATTCCCAATGAATGAATAAATAATTAAACAAATGATTAAGACAGAGAACAAGAGGGCAACTGTTCGTTTAATTCTCCCATTCCTGCACCACATAGTTGGTCTGTACCTATTACATAATTGTCCTAGATACACTTGCCAAGACAATAAGATGATGGTGTTTTTTTCATCTGGCAGATTTGACGGGCGTGCTTTACTCGATTTTATACGTGAGCCTGGCTCTCGGCCTTTTAGAGCAAAAGAGAAAACAGAGGAAGAAGAGGAGCTTGAAGAATTTGTGAATTTTGAGCGTTACCGTGATTTGATTAAGCATCGTCGCAGAGGATGTCGGTACTTCTTTTATTTTTTAAAAACCATGAATTGCTTTGTTCTCTGTCTAGCAAGATAAAGGCAAACTATCTGCTTGAAGTTCATTTTTATAATTATACTGAATTTCAGTATGAACTCGGTAAGAACTATACTTGGACACCCAATCCTCCCTTTTATAAATTGCTACTTAAGTTATTTGTAAGTGGTCACCTGAATTACCTTTCATGATGTTTATGTAATTATTTCAAATTAGCTCCATTTGAATAAAAATTCTGAGTAATTACTTGCATGAAAGCACTTGCAGTTATCTGTACATAGTATAGCTTTTTGGTCAATTTCACAATCAGTATTTAATTTCTGTGTTGTGTAAGTGTAAAATCATGAAGTAGAGGTGACTCTGTATTAGTGACCCTGTTTATACTGTTCTGGATTGGTTTGACTTGAGAATTATGGAATTGATATATGCATACAGTTTCTGAGGAGGAGGGCTTGCAACATATCCAAAATGAGTTGGAGGCGAAGCTTTCTGCTCACCTAAGCATTGTCAAGTATGTTTGCTTTGTTTTCCTTGGAATTCCCTTATTTATATTTGAGAAAATTCTTCTTAGGGTCTAATCCCCCAAAGGTTGCATTTGAGTAACATAAAAAAAATCAAAAGTATGTAAACGAGGATGGCAAATTGTCTTGTTTTAGTTCTGTTCATACGGATTCTTTCAAATGTATGGCACCAGTACAAATAGATAACTTCTTCTGGTTAAGTCATTTGTGAAACATATCTTGGCATGATAACATAATACAGGCCACAACAGTCACAGCCACCCTCTACAAAGGGTTCATACTCCCAGGTTGGCTTCTCCTACAACGGACACAGTGCTGGCGAAACTGCAAACCCTGACACTGATGATGAAGATGACGAGGACGATGATGAGGATGAATTCAGCAGTGATGATAGTGACGACGAGAAAATGGAGGCCATTGCGAAGGATTTTGGAGTGAAGAGGTACAATTGGCTTGTCTACAAGGAGAAGAAGGATAAGGAGGAGGAACAGCGTCAGAAGGAAATCATCAAAGGAGACCCCTCTATTGTAAGAGGACTTCCCTTCATTAATTTTTCCTATGTCAATGGTTTCATTGCTGATAAAAAGGGCGGTCTATGTGTTTTTTGGGTCAAACTATGATGTTTTTGGCAAATTAGTTAAATGTCAGGTAAGCATGTCAAATTTTCAAGGCGTCTATGTGTTTTTTGGGTCAAATTATGATGTTTTTTGGGTCAAATTATGATGTTTTTGGCAAATTAGTTAAATGTCAGGTAAGCATGTCAAATTATCAAGGCAACCATAGAACTACGGTATGATAAACCTGTCCACGGTATGGCATTAGTCTATGTTCCTTTTACAGGGCCCTAGTCCTAGTAATTGCTTATACTTTGTGGTTTTTAAAAGCGGATTGTATTACAATCCTTCAAAAGAACCAATATTTTTATTAGTTTTTACTATATGATTCCCAGAGGAAACTGAGTCGTAGGGAAAGGAGAAAACTTTCTCAAATGGAGAGAGAAAAAGAACGGGAGATGGCCCGTTCTCTCGGAAGGGGCCCACATCATGACCCTTATAGGTCCATTCGTTTTTCTCATTTTGTTTCAATTTTATTCTAAATATTTATAGGTAACATTCTTAAGAAACTACATTGTAGTCTTCACTTTGAAAAAATTGTTTTAATCTTGTGAAATTTTCTCAGGGACCCACGCCGAAGCCCCTCTTATGATGGATATTCCAGGAGGAGAAGGTGCATACTTTTCTTTGGGATTTATAAAGGGAAAATTGCGATGAGTGTCCCCGCAAATCCTAAAAATTAGAAAAAAAAAGAAGAATATCTTTCATCCTTGTATTTTTTTGTGCAGAATGTTGTCTGTAGACTGTAGTCTGTAGTCTGTCTCCCTATCCCAATTACATGAAAGTTGCTTAGACTGACCTTCATCTCTCTTTTGTTTATTCAGAGATATTTAATTTCAAAAGGGATTCATTATGGTGTTTTATATGTAGTGGAGGATGTCGTTGAAATTTCTTATTTCATGGTGCTATTTGGAAGTATTTCCAATTTCAGAATATGATTTTCTCACTTATAATAATCTTTTTTTAAACCAGATCAAGGTCAAGGTCAAGATCGAGATCGAGATCACGATCCCCTTCGAGTTATTCAAGGAGGCACAACCATGATAGCCACAGAAGTAGCAAATTAAGGCCACCGAAAATAGAATATATAACTGAATTTGGAGGCGGGTCCCCTCTTCGACCTGAGCAGCAAAAAACAGAATGGATCTCTCCACCATCTTCTCCAGTTCAGTCCGAAGCTGTACTCAACCGGTCGGGCAACCTTGAACTTTTATACTTGCAAAGAAATATGAAAATAAGAGAAGATGAGATAGAGAAAGCGCTGAAGTTTGGCGGATCTTTTGTTCTCTATTGATCATCAATATTCTGATTTATAAGATACTTTATGGGATTCTCGTAATAATAGAATTTGCTAATTGTTATAGCTGATGAATGCCAATATGTGGTGTTACCTGCATTGTGTAGTATGATGTGTTATAACAGGTTTGCAACAAACCTTGTCTTTCTATAATCCTTTTTTGTTTATGCAGATCCTCTGGGACACAGATTCTCGAGGCACTTCATGGCGACCCTGCATCTGCTGCTCGCACCATTGAACAGGAAAAGACTGCTAAGTTTGTTAAAACACCTGGCAGGTGATATTTACTAGGTCCAGTATATCCATTCTGGTTTGTTGTGGTAACCAAGTAAGGATAGATGAGATCAGAGAAAGAAAGATTTTCAGACTGTAGGGTTGCAGTATTGGTATTATACTGCAATATAGCAATCTACTCTGTAAAAACATACTGCATTCCCTTTTATTCATTCTTTCACTCATTTAGTTTCATATTATTTGAACTTCTTTTGCTTTCTTTTACTTTTTTCACAGCACCTCCTCTGGGTTGTCCAAGCTCAGTAAGACTCTGTCAGGTGGACCCTCGAAGAATCCAGCTGGCGAGAAAAAAGAGACACCCCAGGAGCGCCTTAAGAGGATAATGAGCAAACAATTGAACAAACAGAGTATGTGTTTCCTGCATTGCAGCTTCTACTCTTTTTTTTTACTGACAATTGGGTCGGCCACAACTATTACTAGTAGTTAGTACTTCAAATTGCCTTTGGATGGAGATGTCCATTTGTCTTTTGATCTGTATTTGTGCGCTGGTGGTTCTATTTGGTTGTTGCTGATACTGTTAACTTTAGGTAAACTTGGACTTTAGTTGGCGGTTAGGCCTAATACACCTAATTTCCAAAAAAAAAAAAAAAAATTGGGCCGACCACAATACAAAACCCAATCTGGTAGCACTACTAGAGTCTTAGTTGCACTATGACCTATAATTTATTTTGGCTTTGGTTTACAGTAAAGAAAGACACTGCAGCTGAGATGGCAAAGAAGCGGGAGCAAGAAAGGGAGAGGAAAGAGCGTCTTGCTGAACTGAGTAGGTTAAGCCGCCACAGCCGGAGCAGGAGCCGAAGCCGTAGCCGTGGACGAAGCCGGAGCAGGAGCCGAAATCGAGATCGAAGCCAAGGGAGAAGCTGGAGCAGGAGCCAGTCTCCCCCAAGGTAATACTTTATCTCTGAAAGCATCACCCAACTTGAGTTTTGGATCAAGGATTTAAGGTATCACTCTATAGATTACCCCACCACAGCACAAGTATGCCATAACTTGTTCTAGGGTTTTCCTTCGGTTTATTGAAGACCAGTCCTTAGAGGCTTTGTTTATGTCCCCAATTAATCAACCTCAGGTTGTTACACTTTGTTACTGAATTATATACACCAATGCAATACTGAATTCAGTGAATTGTAATCATCACTACCTGAGAACTTCCAAATTCAAACCATAAACTGACAATTGGTTAGATGTCAGCTTGGTTTTGTGTAGCTTGCTCAGTTTGGGTGAGTTTCCAGTCGGTGCTGGCTGTTAAGTAGTCAGTTTATGGTTGATTTTGGTTCAGGGTCTCTTAACTTGTGAAAATTGTGGTCAGGTCGGGTCAATATCAACTTGCCATTCTTTTTGGTGCACACTAACTAATAAGCTGGTTCCCGATTTCATGCTTGTACTCTGGGCTTCTGTTTGTGTTATAGGAGGCATAGGTACAGTAGAAGCCATAGCAGAAGCAGGAGCCCTAGGAGACACCGTGTCAGATCTCGTTCACCAACATACCGCCGGTCGCACACTAGATCACGCACTCGATCTCCTTCACCTAGGTAGGTTTTTATAACGGTGCTTTTTTTTTTCTTATCTCGCGGAATTAATATTTTGGCACAAGGTCATGCACCAGTATGGACGGGGATATACTGGTCTGCAAAAAACACTTGTTTGAACAAGATTCTCTGGATCTTATTTTTAAACCCCCCCCCCCCCCCCCCAACCACAACCCACACACACACACACCCCACCACCCCACTTAATGATCAATAACAATCGAGGGTAAATCAAATGACATTAGGCACGTAATTTTCAATGACATGCAGAGATTCAAAATTGTTGGCTTCTCTTAATTGAGCATCTCCTCATTTAACAGGTCAAGAAGCCGATCAAGACACTGAGCTGTAAAATTATTTTCGGGAATAGTATTGTCTTTCTGTATTCGGATCCCTTCCTATTTACTTTTTTGCTTGTATTTGTTAGTTGTTACTGAATGAAAGCAGCTTGCTGTCAACTAGACTTCTCTGTGTAATGGCAGTCTGAAAAGATCAGGTTAACTAATTTTGTGAGGTCAAATTATCTAATTATTGGTTGTGTTGGAACCACGGCTATGATATGTGTGTTTTTTGGTTGGATAGTGTTAATTTGCTGATATGAAGAGAACTAGGGTGTTTGCGGTTAATTTAGCTCCAATAACTATCGAATTGATTTCAAACTACGAATCTAATCTGTTAAAACATATTTACTTCACGAGTGATGTGTTTACATGCAAAGTTTTTAAATTTTCAAATTAATTAGTATAAAGTTAAGCGGTCAAAATTAGAAGGTTCATAATTAATTTATTATATTTATTTTTTGAACTTTGATCGCTTGATTTTATATTAAATTAATTCAAAATTTTATAAATCTTACATGCAAACTCATCAGCAGTGAAGTAGATTGGTTTTAATAATTTAGATTTGTAAAATCAATTTGATAAGTTTTGGAACCAAGTTCGTCGCAAGGCTTGGTGAGGTTAAGACATACAATTTCTACTCGTGCTGCTGCTAGAAAAAAAAAAAGACAATAAATTGTGGCTGGGTTATGAACTCAGTGTTATGATGGTAGAATTGCATGAGTTGATATATTTTAAGTTCTAGATCCGCTTGTCAATTCAGGGTTATGATGGTAGAATTGCATGAGTTGATATATTTTAAGTTCTAGATCCGCTTGTCATTGACAAAAAAGGCAACAAGGTTGGGGGCTGTCAGTTCAAAATTGGACGATCCCGGTACTAGATATTCGATAGAAGCCGGGCCTAACTATTTTGTCTGGGTCTAATAATATCATCTAAGATGTCATTTTCAATTTAAAAGATGCTAGCACTAATTCTAATATCATTGGTTCGATCGAGTTTCATGGTTGCAACTTGCAAGTACAACACATGCAAACCACAAAAGGTTTTGTCTTTTTTACTTTGTTTTGCGTCATGTGATTGCACGAGAGTTGCCTGATCGGGCAGTGAAAGTGCAAAAATCAACATGCTATCATCTCCGATAATAAATTACGAGACCCTTTACAGTGTCACATGCTATCATTTTCTCTAACCAGAGGTAAAAGTTATTGACAGGTTTTTTTTTTTTTTTGTTCAATTTCACCTTTAATATTTTTATTCCATAACAACATGTATCATACAGAATGAAATTTTGACAAGTCAAAAGAGTGTTGTCAGCATGCTATCATCTCCAATAAGTCTGTATTATTTCAGATTCTTATCATAATATTTGTTTATTTATTTTTGTTTCAAATGGTCCTATTTAAAACGAACGAGTTAAATTGATGCACCGATATTGAATAGTGAGAGAATTTTATGACATCAACAAATCGATCACTATATATATCTTTCGATCGGAATATTTTGATTAAAATATAATCCGAAAACGAGCTAGAAACATCTACCGCTAGCATTATTTCGCAGCATAGCGTTTGGAGATTTTCTTTATCGCCGTTCTAATTTTGGGTTATCATTTTAATTTAAAAATTAAAATTTGGGTTTATCATTTAAGTACTTAATCATATTTATTGATCCTGAAGGCGGCACGCAGAGAGAGGGGAAAAAAGAATCACTGTGCAGCAGGGGTGGAGCCAGACTTTCAGACTATAGGAGTCAAATATATAAAAAATTCCTACTATGAATGGGGTCAATTTAATTTTATTTATAATATTTTAGTTTAAATTATATTAAAAATAGGGTATAAATAAATAAAATTACAAATGAATGGAGGTCAATTGACCCTCATTCGATGTATGTAGCTCCGCTTTTGCCGTGCAGAGGTACGATTTTGCCAGACCGCACCAGACCGGTGTCGTTCATTCGCTCCAATAGCGGAGAGAAGTGACACTGTGCGGAGGAAAACTACACGATGTTTTGGCAAAATTCTTCATCTCAAATCGGAGTGGAGATAAGGTGAAATGGCGAGCTTCACTTTTCTTTCTTTTTCTTTAATAACGATTTCACTCCTCCTTTTGAAGCACTGACTTAAAAAGTATCATGTAGGTAGGTTCTTCCGAGCCTGGATTCTTTACATTACCTCACCGTTTGAGTTTGAATCCCGACAGTCCGATTATAACTCAAATCAATTCGATCCAAATTGTAATGCAAGAGATATTTTTAAGATCCATGATAATATATAAAGAACGGACCTGATTCAAACTAAAACGATGACCTAAACTTATCTCAGGCAGGGGCGGACCCAGCATAGTCAGGGGGGGGACAGCCCCCCCTCCTGGATTTTGAGTTTTAGTGGAGATTTATCGGTTCCGACTGGCTTTGCTCCCTGTAAATTTTTTTGCCCCCCTCTGAATATTTAATTGGTAATTCGAGTTAAATTTATAATTAAAATTAAAATAAATTTCTTGAAATATGATTAGTAATTATAATTATAAGTAAGAATATCATAATTTACAAGTCAGAGCATTATAAAGTATAAGTTAAAGTATTATTTTTTTATCAAATATCTAATTAGTTAATGAGTTTAAATCCGAATAGCTATTTAAATCCGATTCGATATTTTTTTGCCATTTTTGACGAAAATTCTGGATCCGCCTCTGATCTCAGGTTCATCCGGTATGACTTTGGTATTAGCAACGGGTGCAGTGTATAAGCATTTGAAATAAATATAAAAAAAAATAAAGGGACCACGTGTCGCTCTGATCTCGAAATTATTTAAAATTTGCATTAGATTAGATCATGAATAATCGCCACATTATTAGTTGAGTTGCATGCATGCAGCAGATCGAAATCAGAAGAAAAGAATCATATAAAAAATTAGTCCGACCTGACCTTTGTCTTATAAAACAATAAATTCAAATAATAATGTTTTGATCAATGTATCTTCTTGCCATATCTGATATCTCCGTCGCATCACCTTTTATTCTCTGCGTTAGTTCGGTATCAACACAAAACATTTATTTTTAGTGTAATTTTGAAGAAATGATTTGGGATAAAATGGACCCAAAGATTATATCAAAATTAAAGAAAACACCAAGGAGCATAAATAATTATTATGATTCACTTTGCAAATGGAGGGTGAGCAATTCGATGGGTATAAGATCAAATTCAGTTCGTCGTTCGATCCATATTAAAATTTGTGCATACTTTATATTAATAATTTTAAATTTTTATGTGTGAATATTAATACAAATCGAACAGTTCTAATATAATATCGAACCTAATTTACTTTTGCATTCTTACTACTTTTGATTTTGTTCTTCTTGCCTCTGGTTCTTTTAAAAAAAAAAGGAGATTTTGTTCTTCTCTCGTTGGAGTCTTGTGCTTATTTTCTTTTTCTTGAACTTCAATTACTAAAGGTTTTGTCACCTTTTATTACACAAATTAGTAATATACATATAATAAAATAACAATAACAATAATAATAACTATAATAATAACAATAATAAATAAAATTAGGTTGAGATTTTATGACAATCCTAGAATTTTTTTAAAATTAAATTAAAAGTTCAGGAAATAGAAGAAAAAAAACAATTATAGACATTCCGATAGAGTTGCACAAAAATTTCGTAGTTTGTGATTCGATTCAAATTTGATTCAAAAAAGTTCGATTCGAAATAGTTCGAAATTAATTCATACCAAACTCGAACTGGACCTGGTTCGTTCGAAATAGGTTCACAAACTATTCAGGTTCGAATCTCAAAGTAACGTGAACCGTTAATTTCCGCTGATGACTTAAAAGTTAAAACATAAGGCCGATCTGTCATAAGTCATAACTCATAAGTTGTAACCCTCGCTCTCAATTATGAAATCCTAGACGACTTTCACCTCTCGCTTTCGGTGACTTTTTTGTCGTAAAAAAGTTCGTAAAAGATTCGAAATTGAGTTCGTAAAAAGTTCGATTCAAAATTAATTCAAACCAAACTTAGTCTGAAATTAATTCAAACTAAATTCAAATTGAGATAAATTTGATTCAGTTAGATTCGTTTGCAGCCCTACATTCCGACCATACGAGTCAATGCCACAAATTTTGTGCAATTTAAATGTTATTTTGATTTTAAATCAAGTGTTGTTAAATATAGATCACTTTGTAAGTCTTAAGTTGTTTGATTTACTATAAAGTTTGTATCAACTTTAATTATTTTCACACGAACGATATAAATATAGTATAGTGATATTCTTAATATAACATTTAAAAAATTATGAGTTTTTTTCAATTATCAAAACTGTCAAGTTCATTAGTTATCAATAAATATCAACTCGTAGTAGTAATGATGATGATGATCATCATCATTGATGATAATAAGGTGAGGTTATGATACCATGCATAACTCACGTTGGTCCATAATGCGGATGAATATTTTTATTTTTAAAGTCTAAATTATCAGTTTAAACAATTTAACCTGATCTCCATGTAGAAAATATATTTGCAGAATAAATTTTACATTTTTATAATATTTTTTACTATTTTTAGATAGGTAGAAAATCACTTTTTTAATAGTCTAAAAAATTTAGATCTTGTGATTATCTATCTATATAAAAAAACTTATAAATGTAAAATTTAATCTTGATACATTTGTATATGAAGATCATGTTAAACGTTTCAGATAAATTATTTAAACTTTGAAAATAAAAATATTAATCCATAGTATAACCCATTATACGCTGTGCATAGCATCATAGCCTCACTCGTAATGATAATATTAGTAGTAGTAGTAATATAAAAATAATAATAATAAAAAAAAATTATCATTACTATTATTATTATTACTACTATTATTACTATTATTATTACTTTGTTATAAACTTATCTCTATTCTTATATAATGCACGTAGTTGTCATGATCCTCCAACGGTTGAGATTGAAGGATGAATTTTCAGATTTAATATAAGCCCTCCAATTACATAATATGTCATCTTTTGATTAAATGCATCTATTTTATGTGTAGAAGTCAAAATTTAGTTAGAAACATACTCGCCACACATACTACCACACGATATATTACAATTAAAATTGAATATAGAATAAAATTGATTTTCTCTATTAATTTATTTTCTTATTTCTCCTCTCCAGTAATCTTACAATTAAATTTGAAAATTAAACAAGATTGAAGCGTTTCCTTATATTGCCGCTCCAGCCATCTCCGATTTATATTTTCTTATTATATCTCCGGCTACCTCCCATTAATGTTTCCTTTTTAATCACGTAGCTATTGTGGTTTTAGTAATTCAATCAAGCTGGTGGCTTTGTCCAAAACTATTGTACAAAAATGTTTGCTCAGAGCAAGGATTACTATGCAACCTGAGTAGGAAATGTATTTTGAACTTTTTTTTATTTTTAGTTAGCCAAGTGGCATCTGACAACGCATTTAGATATTTAAACTGGATGAGCAAAATGAAATCACTGGTGTCATAAAAAAGGTGGTATGCTTAACTACTTCATGTCTTAGTTCTTAATTATTTTATCTTGGTTTGTTAATTTTTTATCTCATTCGTTTTTTTGGTACTTTGTAAGTTACTGATGCTCACCCAAAAATTTGAACATTGGGACTGGAAATAAACATCATCAAGTAGGATGTCTTTTATAACTACTTTCAATTTGTGACTTTGGTTTAAATTGGAAATTAACGTTTTATATAACTACTTTTAAATTGGGGACTTCAACTCTGCATCCCTAAATAGGCACATTACCAGAACATATAACCTTGGAAGGGCATGAATTTAAGTGATTGGCTATATGAAGCATACAGAACAGGTTTAGACACATTTTCATAAAAAGAACAAAACAATTGGTTCAGTCATTCTTCCGAAATATTTTTTTAATATTGGTTGTCATAGCAGCGAACAACAGCTAAAAATGAATTACCATTAACAATCTTGTAATGTTAATAAATAGCATAATTAGGTTTGGTTTGCACTTAATTTTTGACGCAATTTCTCTTTGTAGCAGTACAATTGATTTATTAGAGTTCATAACTGATGGAGTTTGTAACTTTGTAAAAAAAATGTCATTGTGCATATAAATATATGATGACACTTTATTTATGTTATTTGATATCATGTTGTATGTCGATATTGAATTGTTTTACTGTATTTGATATTAGATTTGAATCGAGCTATTATGTATGTTCTGAGAAAAGTAATTATTTGATATTAGATTCGAATCGAGTTATTATTTGAAATCATTGGTACTTAAAAATACAGAATCATCACATTATCAAATTATTATTAGAGATCACGGTTCAAAGTAACTAAAAATTCATAATCATGTAAATTCTCTTTAGAGATCATGTCCTTTAATTTTTAAATAATTATTATTTTCATTGGAATATTTTTTCTCTTATAATATGTCCCGTTGCATCGCACGGACGCAATACTAGTAATAATAAACTTTGTCAGTATTAAAAGATATTAGTGAATAAATACATACACTTAGTCACGTTCCAGAATGAAGATAGCACACAAGCTATTTTGTTAGTTCATGTACTAGCCATATATACTTGTCTAAATTATGCGCGCTAATAATCGATAATTAGCAGTTAATTTCCTGTTAAGCAGCTGGGTAAATCTGCATTAAACTGCTTAATTAGTCAACAATCTTAATTGTCAACGGCCAAACAAAAAACATTGATTCGGTCATGAGTTTTAATTTCGATCGTTCGAGGGAAATGAAATCCTCAGTCTAAGATTCTTTTGCCAAATTTACGCAAGTTACGCTGATGCAAGTCAATTGTCACTAAACAGTAATGAACTATACACAATTTTTAATTTGAAAGATTCCTTTGCTAATTAAACTCCGCAAGTCAAATGTCCCTAGAAGAGTAGGGGAAGATTCATCGAATTTCCATAGATCCCGGTGCACCGTGCACCTGGATCAGTACTTAGTCGACAGGTACACATTTTAGAAATCTTCCTTGCTACCGTCCCACCACACTCATAAAACAATAACATAAAATAATAATGCGCAAATTATCTGCCTTATTCCACAAATATAATCCGAAAAATAATAAATTTGCATTATATTTAATTAGGTATGAGTTAAATTTTTAATTAGCGTACGAAATAAATATTGATTATGAATTTTTAATTAACATATGAGTTAAAAAATTAGCCCGTTTAAGAAATATTTCGATCTTATATTTGATTAGTTTTTGAGAGAAAAATAAATATTTTCTAAAGTTGTAAAAGATATAATGAGTATCTAGTTTCGAGAACAATAAGTATTTTATAAATGATAAATGGTATAATGGGTATTTTATAAGAGTGATATGTTTTCAAACAAGTTATAATTTTTTTATACTTTTAATAAAGAATAAAATGAGTATTTTCTAATTTAAAACGAGTTTCAATAGAAAAAACAATAAAATAAATTTAGAGGATAACATATATTATTTTGAAGAAGAAATACATAATTTTGATGTTTTAAGGGGCATACGTAAAATTTTCCTGAATTATTAGTACATGGAAGATGGAACCCGAACGCTTGCATAAATTGAACTGACATCCATGAATTGAGAGTAGGTCCGATGCACATGTGCATCGATGTGCATCGGACCTACTACAGTTAGTTGAGTGTAATGACCATCCGATCTGTATCAAGATTCATGTGAACTAACTAAAAACAGTATCAATTTCCCTACGCACATATCTTTGTGCTAATCATACGGTTTTAGAGCTAATTGAACCTAAAATACGTCCGATGCCCATTGGACCTACTCTATCTCGACATACATACGAGGCGAAATAAGCGGTGCACCTGGTTCAACCAGGCTTAAAATCCAAACATGCTTTAAAATCCGTTAGGCGTTAGTCGACTCTCACCTCACCTTTTCTCCCTTCCTCACCAAGCAAAATTTGAAGCAAACACAAAAGAATCTAAGAAAACCCAAGAGATCAAACATCCCCACACCCTTGACACCCACAAAAAGGAAATAAAGAAGTAAAAAAATGGTGGATGTGGCACAACGGACAGCCACATTGCCACCACCTCATCCAACCCCGGCCCCACTGCGCAGACTCTCAGGATTGCGCCGCCTGTCGGCCCGTGCCTCCTCAGCAGCCCCTTCCACCCCGTCCCGCACTGCTGTCTCCTCTTTCGCCGACCTAGCTTCCTCAATCCTATCTCACCTCAGCCTCTCCTCTGTGCTGATTGAACCAGGCCTCTCTGATTCTGATTTGTTGCGTATTGAGTCAGAGCTGTTGATCACCTTCCCACCTGATTTGCGTACTCTGCTCTCCCTCGGGCTCCCGTCTGGAAATGGGTTTCCTAATTGGCGTCACCGGCCGCTCCAACCAGTTTTGAACCTTCCCTTGAAAAAGGCACCTCTGGTTGGCCAGTCATCTCTTAGAAAAGCACCGCTTCTCATACCGGTACCTATTCTCATTTTGAAATTTTACGATACATTAAAAAGAACGAAAGAGATTTTATCAATGTGATCTCTTACTCTAGTACCAAGAAGCAGATATTAATAATTGGAAGGAAGAAAAGAAAACCAAGAATATATACTTCTTCCATTGCTACAATATTAATCAAGCTGATAAACTGTTGACAGGTGTATAACAACTGCTACATTCCGGCGTTGCCATGTCTTGCCGGCAACCCAGTATTTCGAGTCGATGAGGATTCTGTCTCCATAGCCGGTGTAGACCTAGCCGACTTCTTTAGTCGAGAAACCGGTTTCCTCCATCCCCCAGCCACCTCACTCCGGCGCCAGCTGTCGGCTTCTCTCCCCCCTTTCCATCCTTCCAGTGCTTCTACATTGACTTCTAGAAGAAGCCTGGACTCCATGGCCGGGAAAACTCCCCGATGGATTGAATTCTGGACCGACGCCGCCACCACAGCCAATCGGAGACGTCGGATCAATGGTAGTAATGATTTTAGTGATCAAGAATTAGTCTTTGAAATAAAAACTGTCGAAAAGCTTCCAAAGTGGGTCTCTACCTATCTAGATGAGATCAGTTCGATGTTACGATCTGGAGGTTGGTGCGAATCGGACGTCAAAGAGATGGTACACGTGGAGGCATCTGATATGTCCTCCGATGGTAAAAAAATCGACGGTCAGGATGTGCTCGAGAAGCTTCTTAGAAAGACCGATCGGTGCTCTGATTCGCTTAGACGAGCCGGGTGGAACTCAGACGAGGTTTTGGAATTGCTCCGGTTCGATTTGGAACAGCGAAAGACGGTACGGAGACCCCAGGTGAGGTTACCGCCCAAGGTTCCCCTGACGGTTATCGGACCTGGATAATAATTTGAATAATTATTATCGGATCTAGTTCTAGATTCATGGAAATCCATGGGGCTGCCTTTTGAGGTTTTTTGTGAATTAAAACGGAGGCAGCGGTACAGAAAAAGAGATTTAGGAAATAATAGAGTATGATTAAAGATCCTTCGATTTTTTTATTTTTTATTTTTTTATTATGATATTGATTGGAAATCATGTGAATTTAGGACTCTGCGCTCGGATTATTTATTATCTGTAACATTACGGCTGCAGCAATCTATGTAATGGGTTGTCATACAGTTTGTTGTAGTGCAAAGTTGAAAACTGCACGGATGATTACTCTTATAGATCCACAGAGATCTGGCTTTCCCCGCAAGGCGGGAAATAGAATGGAAGCATTTTTCAATTCTTTCGTTTTTAAACAGAGGAAAGCAAACAATATATAATTTTTATTGTCGAAAATAAAAAATCAAATTATCAGGAAAGAAATTTTTTTTTTCAAAAAATAAATAAAACCGAATTAACAATTTTGTCCTACTAAATTTCACAATTAATAGCACCAACAATCACAAAAATCTGAAAACTACCTGCCACACGGGCACAACTTTTAGAGTTTAGTTTAATAAAAATCAATAATAAAATCTTCGAAAAACTATTTCGGTCCTTTTGAATTTTCTGTGGTCAATGCAGGTTGCAAATTTTGAAAACTGAAATTGAACTATTGATTTAGTTTAAAAAAAATATTTGGCTGGGACTGAATTAATAGTTGATTCCATTTATTTATTTATTCAAAGAAGAAAAACAATCAATCTCTCTCCGGGGCCATAATTTTGTTTACTTTTTGTTTAAAAAAATGGGAAAATGGAGGAATTCGCATCCTCTGACATATCTCAAACTTTGCGTGATTTTTTGGAATATCTCAATCGTTTAAATACGTTCAGCACGAATCTCAAAGCTCAAATAATACTGGCCCCCTATGTTCCCTCGAATAGACATCGGACACGTCGGTCACGCAAAAATTGAGATATCTCAGAGGATACATACCCAAAATGGAGGGGGGAGATATCATTGACGAGACGTCAGGAGTAGGTCCCATGGCCATCGGACCTACTTTTATGTTCAATTAGTTTTAACACTGTATGATTATCATTGAGATTTGTGCACACGGAAATTAAAAAATGCATGCATGGATATTAATTAGTTCGCACAAATCTTGATGTAGATCTGATAGTTATTTCATCCATCGAACCAAAGTAGGTCCCATAGACATCGGACCTACTATCAATTCATCACTGACAAAGATTTTACTGTTTAAGCTTTTGGAAATTGATAGCCAGAATTAGAATGTCAGATGCTATTTGGCTATTTGCTCTGCCAATTTGCATCGGTTATTGACTTGTTGTCAATGCTCCATAGTCCAATAAATGAAATAATGTGATACAGTGCTGCTTGTTTGGCTTGGAACAGCGGTTTCATTTACTCCACATCTCGTACTTTTACCCAAACTTTATTAATTGAATGCAGAATATGCATCACCACCGTTGGTCAGTAAGTTCATTTAAATAAACAAACATTAAAATTATAGATATATTATGTATTATTTTACTTGTGCTATTTAAAATTAGTGCAGTTTAGAACTAATTCGTCAATTGTTAAACATTTTATAATAAAACTATCAATTGCTTTAAAGATATATCATGAAACCTTCATCCTCCGCACTTTAGATGAGCAATCATAATTTCCTTTGTATTTTCCACTTCTTACAGAAAAGCCTCAAATCTGTGCATTAATGTTCATATACAGATATACTGCATTGGTCGTATTATGCTTTTGTTTTTCCATTTTGTCTCAGTTCTCTACGAGGTACATAACAAAATTCCAAGAATGTGATTATTCGTTGTTGGACGCAGGGATAGATTCAGAATTTTTGTTAGGAGGACTAAAAAAATATAGTGAATTGAGTTCAAATTTATTTGGTCAATTGGATATTAGATAAAAAATAATATTTAAATTTTTAATTTTTAATACTCTAACTTTCAATTTTCAATGTTGTAATTTGTAATTCTAATTACCAATTCAAATTCAAGGAATATATTCTATTTTTAATCTTAAATTTAATCCAAATTACATATAATAATTTCAGCAAGGTGATCTAGAGAGGAGCAAAGTTGGTTTGGATCTATATATCACCATCAAATTTAAAAATCAAAGGGGGTAGTTGCCCTGACCCTGATAACAATTCCCGCACTATAGTCCTTGCAATAATCTCTATACCATAACTATCAGAATTGTCTGGATGGACCGCAAAAACTCCAGTACTAATTTTTTTTTTCTAAAGTATTAATACATATGCACAGAATTATTTATACCTATGAGGTGAATAGTTTTTACATAAATAGGTCCTCCAACCAAATTCCTCAAACGTCCCCGCACCATAAATATCTGTAGAGGACCACTCAAACTAAATGGATGGACCATCATGTTACTGAAAATATTAATATTGTCATAACTGACTGGGGGACTGCAAAACTTGATATTTTTTCACATATGGCACTGGATTACCCCTGAAAGTATTAATATCAAATATTGTAAGTATTTATATCTATATACTGAAGTATTTATATGTATATACATTGTACAAAGGTGAATTTTCAAGTGTTCGATCATATCGAGTTACACGTCAAGTAATAATAGCTTAATTATTTTTTAAATATTGATATCTTATTTTACAGGTATTTATACTTATGCACTGAAGTATTTATTTTTATGAAGGTGAGTATTTTTGTTAAAGAAAAGTTGATGCGAAGACGATTGGAGAAGGTTCATATGGGAATACGGGGTCATCGCTACTTCATTAGAGGAAGGTTGATGCGGGGTCCATTGGAAGACTGAAAAAAAAAATGATCATAACAAGTGTATTAAAGTATTAATATTTTATTTTTCAAGTATCTATACATATGAAAGTTAACATGTGGACGTGTGTAGAACTGGAAAAAGGGCGAACCGTATAATTAGTGAGGATCATAGTACAACACTGTAACTCTTTTCTAATATTGTTGCAGAAACAGAAAAAAAAAACTAAAGTGCAGAAATGAAGATAATTATTTCAGTTGCCTCTCTAGTTCTTACTGGATCCGCACTTGTCTGGACGAGTATTACAAATATTTTTTTTATTTGACAAATCTCCGCTCAATCAATTGTTATTTATTCTTTGAACCAATTTATTTTATGTCTAAAATGAGGCCGCAATTTTTTAATTTTTTGAAATAACGTTTTATTTTTGTATCTATTTTTTAGTGTTTTTCTGAAGAAACAAATATGATATTTTTTTTTCTTTTAATAAAGAAGCGGAACATATTTTTTTCATCAATGTTAGACATATGGTTGAAGACACTACTTAATGAAATAACAATGTTCATATGATAATTTTGCTAGAGTAGTAATCTAGAAGTCAATCATAAGATAAATATATTATATATGTTTTGTTCATGAATTGAATGATATTATTTTGTTCCTTGAGTGTTATTAAATTTATGGATCATTTTTTGGCATTCGGAATCAAAAATTGTAGAACTCCGTAATATAGATAATAATACTCTTAATTAGCCTCTAACCTTGGTAATTAGCAAGGAACACTAATTAACCATTTAAAGGTTAGTGTGTGGATTAAATGATGGTTAAGTTCTGCAAACCATAGACAAAGAGTTGTTATTTTAATCACACAGATATATGTTGGAGAACATGGTATTAGACTGACCCATAAATGAAACATTATATGGTTTTGTGTTTATGTCATTAATGTTTTATACAGTGTTAAGTTCTAAAGTATGAGATGCTCGTCTTCCCTACATGAGAAGTGTATATTCGTAAGTGTTATCCAACGCTATCCGTAAAACGTAGCTATACAGATGACATTTCGGTATGCATAATTTGTGCGGAGGGGAGATGTTCATCAAGACTACTATTGTCCCTCATATTTAGTACGAGTAATGGTGTCACTGGGCCCCTTGATGAAGTAGGATTATCAGCGCGCAGTATGATTAAAGAGTTAATCATATTTGATAGTTCACTTCAGATCAAGAAAAGATTAGATTTGCAAGGATGACACTAACCTACCTTGAAACTAATTTGATACCAATGAGACAAAAGAATTAACATGAGTAAATTGTTTACTAGGATCGTGATATTTGCATTGTACAAAATCATCTGTGTTAATTGGGTAGTCATAATGCATTATGCCAGGTGCCGCTTATGATTTATAGAATTGAAAAGAGTTTTAATTATATTGCCAACATAACACGGATCCTGTCGGGTCACACCAATAGGAAGTCAACCAGAGAATTTTATAATTGATTATAAAGAGTTATAATTAATTATAAATGTCATAAAGATGACAAACAAATAAAAACTAAAAATAAATTTATAACGTGTATGACACGTCGTATAAATTTATTATTACAACAGCAAGATATATAATTATTTGGGATAATTATATACATATACATATGATCAAAATGTTAATTTAGAATTAATATTTTGGATCTAAAAGTTAATTTAAATTTGAGCCCAAAATTAAATTAGAATTTAATTTTGAAATTAATTTTGAGCCCAAATTTAAATTCAAACTAAGCCCAAATCTAAATCTAATTTTTGAGCCCAAAATTAAATTTAGAAGCCCAATATGAAAGCCCAAAATTCAGAATCCAAATAATTATCAGATTAAGTTAAATCCAAAGGGCAAAGGGCAAAATTGTAATTTCACCCTTTTATAACATGAGACCAAAATATCTAGAAGGGAAAAATGGTCATTTTACACCCCAATGGCAGTTTTAGAAATGCTATAAATAGGGGTGGAGGGTGAAGGCATAAGGCATCCCATTTTGTATTGGATTCGATTTTGATCGGAACCGATATTCGTGCTGTTGTAGCCATTGTTGCGAACAACGGCAAAATTAGTTTTTAGTCTCACTAGTAAAGTACTGTTGGCTAGGAAAATACTAGTGCTCTGGTGATTCCTGGTGGACGGCTGACAGAGGCATCAAACGTCGGGTGCTTTGTAAGCAGGTTGCTTGGTGACCAACTGGGTGCTTGTGAGCAGGGTGCTTGTGAGTAGGGTGCTTGCAGAGTAAGCAGGTGAAGCAGTCTACTGTTCCAATTCGAATTTGGAACGAGGTACAAATATATTTTAATTTATTTATGTTTAAATAAATTTATATTTTAGAATTCAATTGTAGGAGTAGATCCTAGGCACAGGGTTGAAGTAAAAATTTTTGTTTTACGTTCTTTCCGCACCTTAGGCCGAAACGGGGATTTATTCGATAAATCTCCCCAGCAAATTTAAACTACTTCTCGATGTATAACTCATCACTTAATTTTGTAACATTTTTTTTTTTGAATAATTATATGAATTCCATTTGCAGTTCTTTTAAAATTTCTGCAACAACTTTTCTCTAATAATGTAGTATGGTTCTCACTAATTATATGATCCTTCATTTTTCAGTTTCGCACTCGACCTCACGTCAATGTATAAAATACTTTAAAAATAAGATATTGATACTTGCAAGCGTAATTTGATACGATTATCCCTCTTTTTCAGTTCCCAATGGCTCCCGCATCAACCTTCTCCAATCGTCCCCGCGTCAACCTTCCTCTAACAAATATAATTGACCTTATAGAAATAAATACTTCAATGCATAGGTATAGATACTTACAAAACAAGATGGAAATACTTTGACACGTAACTTGATATGATTAAACGCCTGAAGATTAAACTCCGTACAATGTATATACATACAAATATTTCAATGCATAAGTATAAATACTTGCAACAATTGATATTAATACTTTCATACGTCATTTGATACTAAATGTAAAAAAATATCAAGTTTTGTGGTTCTCTTAGATAGTTATAGAAATATTAATACTTTTAGAAACATATATGGTCCCATGCATTTATGGTATGGGGAAGTTTGTGAATTTTGATTGGAGAAATAATTATTTACGTAAAAATTGTTTAATTCATAGATATAAATATTTATGTGCATAGAGTTAAATAGTTGAGAATGATAATATTAATACTTGTCGAAAAAAATAGTAATGCTGAAGTTTTGCAGTCCCCAAATAGTTATGGTAGTTATGAATTTATGATGCAAAAATTTTGAAAATATTTTAGTGCGGATATTGTTATCACCTCCCGATTTTATTAGTATAACTTGAATTATTAAATCCACCCATAAAATATTGGAAAGGATCAAATTTTGCCTTTTGGGCAGCTTAACAGTTAACATAAGCAATTCATAATTAAAGGTTCAAATTTTACACAACAATGCACACATTTAATTTTATTAATTTTATTCCATATCAAAAGTAACATATTTATGTCAAAAGTTGTTATTGGGTCGATTATGCCTCACTCTAAAATACATCGTTTGATAATCTGGATCCGGTAAAATATCGGGTATTGGTCATGAAAACTGATCCGCTACGCATACGCGGCACAAAACGCCGCGTAACACGATACTTTGCAATTTGTATCTACCTTTGTTCAGTGTTCGGTCGGTGCAACATTAATTGTTCGCCATTGATGGGTCAGGGCTCGGACAGCTTCGAATCGATTAAAGCGTGGAAAGAGCAGAACGAGGCTCGTGTCAGGCGGTGTCACACGTGTGCTGTCGTTTATGCGCCGTGTGGCACGTGCAGTTGTGTGCCCACCTTCTCTAACGGTCACCGCCTCACTGTTTGATTTTTACCAAACTTTATTTAACCGATGCACTGTTTGATTAACTTTTAACAATACATGTTATCTGGCAGGCTACAGATTATTATTTTTCTTCGTCGTGAGATGCACAAAAAATACAAAGTTGGGCCTCCGTGCAGTGCAAAATCGGCGAGTTAGAAGAAATAGTATTTATCGTGTATAAAATATAATTTTTGTTTTTCTTGTAAAAAATAAAATAGATATTATGTAAATTTAAAATAAGTTTATAAAATTTAGAATGGTCAATATGATGTGACATAAACTAATATATACATCGGGAATTAAAGCTCATATTTTCTTTATTAAGGTTCTAACACCTGAACTGAAATGTTCAACATTATTTCTATAGTAAATTGTGATTTCAGATCAAATTTTATAATTTTTGAATTTTTATTTAAATAGGTACAAAAATGTTACTTTTTTATGGTCTCGAGTGTTTTCAAAAAATAACAATTTTATGCCTATCTAGCAAAATTGTAATTTTTTTTTAAATGTAAAATTTTATCTCCAAATACATATCATATTGAATATTTAAAAATGACAGTTTAAACATTAAATCAGAAATATTAATGCAGATTAAATACACATTAACCACATCCCATTGATGTTATCTACTCTAGAGAAGAAATAGGTAATTTCGAAATTTTTAAAGAGTATAGGTAAAATTCTTCCTTTATAATTAACAATAAAATAACCTGGCAAGCTACAAACTTTTTTCCCGGCATTTTTATTCATAACCAAAAAAATAAATAAAATAATATTAATAACCAGACTCTCAAAAAAATTCCATCCATAACCAAACCGCCCCCCGGGGGGCGGTTTAGTCCCCTCCCAACCCGCCCCCCGGTGGGGCGGGTTGCTACAGTAAATTTTTTTTTTATTTTTTTTTATTTTTAGGGTTTGAATTTTCAATCTAAATAATGAATATATTTGTTTGAAATTATAGATATGAAATTAATGACTAAAAATAATATGAAATTAAAAGAAATGAGAAGTAACATCTCTGATCAGTAATCTATTAGTACCTCCTCAGGGCAAGTGCTTTCATTTGGTCGACTAGATCCTTACTTTTGATTCACAACCTTTATTTGCTTCACTTCAGTGTTCATTGGCACATTCCTTTAGGAAAAAAATTAATCAGAAAGAACACAGAAACACAGACTGAGATTTACTTACTTATGTACACTGAATTTAAAAATGAGAAATAAAATAGTAAAATAAAACCGTTAGATTTAATCTTACTTATTCTTTTCTTTATGCACATACAAAACATTACAATAGCAAACAAAAATGTTCAATCTTACTTACTTATGTCCTCAAATTGTTTTTAAAGATCTTAAAATATATCATTTTTTTTAAATCTTACTTACTTAATAACATTATTTAAAAAAATATATATCATTAATTACTTAATGTTTTTTGCATTAAAATAATTTGAATTGAAAGTTATAAGACTACTGTTTTATTGTATGTATATATTATATATAGATTCAATATTGTAACATAAAAGACTTTGTAGTATAGTGGTTAGAGTGTGTGACTCTCACCCAAGAGATGCGGGTTTAAGCCCCAGTGGTGACAAAAAATGGGCCGGAAGCATCGTTTTTTTTTTTAAATTTTAAACGGCCATAACTTTTGCTAGGAAAGTCGGATTGGCGCGTATGACCCTAATTCGAAAAGGGGAGGAGGAGACGGTGGTGACCGTCACCCCGGGGTGTAGCCCCGGGTATCCGACGAATCAGAATCGCCAAAAAACATCGTTTAGTATCTCAAAAATTAAGTTTAAGATTTTTAGTGTCTCAACTGAATTTTCTTTTGTTGAAAAATATTTTTCAGCACTGAGAAATGCACCAGCAGCAAGTGCAATTGCCACAGGAGAAGTCTCATACAAGCATTTTGTCTTCCGGTTCAATTTCAAGAACTGGAAGGTACATGCTCTAGCAAACCAAATTTATGAACTTAAATTCTGTTGAAAACAGTAATCGAATGTAATTGGATTTACATAGTCGTCTGCAGCAGCTTTGGATTTGGGCCGATTAGATTAGCGAAGATATTAGATTATCACTTTTGTCTATCCCCTTTCAATCATTTAATATTTTAAAATTAAAATTGGCCATTATACCCTTCAAATTTTAATGGAGGTGTCCTTTACCTTTCTTTTCTCTTCTTCACACCTAATATTTCCTTTCGTATTATTTGAAGCAGAAAAGAAATTTCGCCCAGCGTGTGTGTGCCTCTGTCGCCGATGAGGAACTAAGGCGGGTTTAGTAAATGCTTTTCTCTTATTGGTAGTTCAAATTTTGCAGGTGCTTTCATTACCTACGACAACTCCACATCTCCGGCATTACTCTGGACCCCTCACAATCACATGTACCAATGTTTATTGGTAGTATGTATTAACACTCCAAAATTATAATTTTTACGTGAGACGAACTTGTGTGGTGCAGATAAAGAATTTAATTTTGATATGTTATTTCGTTATGTGTTTGTCAGCAATCAAGGTTGTTATTGCTGGTTGCCTCCAAAAATGAGAAATGCAAAAATAAAAAGTTACTTTGTGTCGTGGTGTGAATGCCCAAAAGAAATAAAAAAAATATCTTTTTTTCTTTATGATTTTGATTGGTTGGATCAATTCATGATGTTGTTGTGCATAGAAATTGAATTTTGCTGTTGCTCTCTTGTTATCAAATAAAATAATTAAATTTTTGATATGTTATTTCGTTATGTGCATAGAAAGAATTGAATTTTACTCAGCTCCTCTCCTTATCACTGCCCCCCTAAGGAACACTCAAAGGCAATCATGTCTGGTTCAAACCTACAATAACATGTTGATTATTTAATTTCAATATGAAACATTATGTAGTAACCAAGTATAGATTACATTAAAACCCAATTCATTAGCGAATAGCTAATGATTTGTATATAATCATACTAGGTAAGAAAATAAAAACTAAACTTGTGCAGACACAACAGCATCCCTAGAAGCCAAAAAAGCAATATTGAGTCTCAGAAAAATTAAAACTATCATTTGTAAAAGAACTGGTACCAGTACTCAGTTTACTACTAAGTACTAAAAGAAAGGCATATGATTGAATAAAGGATAGGCAAAGGTGGGTTCCAGAGACCTTAGGGTTTGAAAAAGTCTTAGTTTTACCAGTACTCAGTACTCATCCAATCAATATATAAATAAGGATTAAATCTTTATTTTTCTTCAAAATCCATATCAGTACTTAGTTGTGGCAGTAATTTTTTGAGTGAGGGGTTAATGTTCACCCCGTTGTCTGCTTATGGTGTGAAGGACAAGGTGTTGTGTTTTGAGTTTGACCCCCTTGTTCATTCAATTTTTTGTATTTCATTATGGGAAAATATGTATGAATCATGTGCAAGCATGTATCTAATGTTCATGTATGGCTTCATAATTTTTACAAGATTCTAAATGGCTTATTTCCTCAAATTTAACTTATCAAGGGTAGTTTTGGCATTCATAGCCATGTTTTGTTATTTTTTTTATAGAATAGCTCACAACTCCAAATTAGGCATTTTTGTGTCGAAAACTCCAAAAAGGCATTTTTGTCTTGTAAAAAGTGTTGGTTTTGGGTTTAATTGGTACCAGCAGGTCTATGGCTTGGTTCAAGTGGTCCTGTTACCTAATGTAATGTTTGAGCATGCTCACAGTTTGTGTTGGGGCTAACTGAACATGGACACTAAGTTAACAAGAGAAATTTAGATATTTAAAAAGTAAGAAACTGAATTTCAAACTAAATTTCATTTTTAACACATTCTTATACTTCAATTAGAAACAGTAAACGGGAGGGGGAGCATAGGTGGAGAAGACGGGACAATGAAAGTGGGAGTTGTGGTAAATTCATTTGGTTTTCACTAATTTCAAGCAAATTCTCAAAGTTAGATTTTGTAGCGAAGAAAGGGAATAGTACTATAGACGGAAGGAAACATTAGGTACTAAGACAAAGCATGTTTCATTTCTTCTTCAATTCAATCATATTTAAATTTTAATGGACATGTCCATTTACAATTAGAGGGACATAATGGTCAATTTAAATTTAAAAATAATTAAATAAAAGATTAAATGATTAAAAGGGGATAGAAGAAAGAATTTGAAATTTGTATGGGGATATTAGCTATTATAGTGTTTTGATGGGGATATTGGCTATTTCAAGAATTTGTATGGGTACACTGGAAATTTCTCCTAAAAATTAAATCTAACGGTTTTATTTTGCTATTTTATTTCTCATTTTTAGATTCAGATTCAAAAAAAAAAAAACATTAAGTAATTAATGATATATATTTTTTTAAATAATGTTATTAAGTAAGTAAGATTTAAAAAAAATGATATATTTTAAGATCTTGAAAAACAATTTGAGGACATAAGTAAGTAAGATTGAACATTTTTGTTTGCTATTGTAATGTTTTGTATGTGCATAAAGAAAAGAATAAGTAAGATTAAATCTAACGGTTTTATTTTACTATTTTATTTCTCATTTTTAAATTCAGTGTACATAAGTAAGTAAATCTCAGTCTGTGTTTCTGTGTTCTTTCTGATTAATTTTTTTCCTAAAGGAATGTGCCAATGAACACTGAAGTGAAGCAAATAAAGGTTGTGAATCAAAAGCAAGGATCTAGTCGACCAAATGAAAGCACTTGCCCTGAGGAGGTACTAATAGATTACTGATCAGAGATGTTACTTCTCATTTCTTTTAATTTCATATTATTTTTAGTCATTAATTTCATATCTATAATTTCAAACAAATATATTCATTATTTAGATTGAAAATTCAAATCCTAAAAAAAAAAAAAAAAAAAATACTGTAGCAACCCGCCCCACCGGGGGGCGGGTTGGTCTGGAGGTAAACCGCCCCACTGGGGGGCGGGTTGGGGGGGGACTAAACCGCCCCCCCGGGGGGCGGTTTGGTTATGGATGGAATTTTTTTGGGAGTCTGATTATTAATATTATTTTATTTATTTTTTTGGTTATGAATAAAAATGCCGGACTTTTTTCTTTATATTTTCTTAATGAGAGGATAAATAAAGAGACAAGTTGGGCCTCCGTGCAGAGCAAAATCTGACGCAGAGCCCAAAACAACTCCAACTCACGTGCAATGCATCCTTTCCCAGACTCCAGGACGATGGCAATTGCTTTTTTAATCCTTTTTTATTGTTTTTCTCTGACCTGTTTACTGGTTTTAATTTCCCATCAGTAAAATCCTTTCTCTGAAGTCCAATCAGTAAGACAATTAATTGCGATCCAGATATGGAAAATATTGAAGTATTAATAAACCAAAACAAATAATTAATGCAAACTTACAAGAGTATATTCCATTTAAAAAAGTCACGATATTATATGTATCGGTTATGTGTCGTGATAGTTCTTAGTGTCATATTTATATGTATCGGTTATGTGTCGTGATAGTTCTTCGTGTCATATTTATTCACGTATCTCAATTATTTTCTTTTAATAAAAGTGAGCCTAGTTCTTCAATTTTATTACGAAATCAGATTGTTTTTGCGTAAATGTATCAATCAGCTGTTATCAGAGCAGCTATCATAAGATGATAAGAAGAAGCACTATTATCAGACAAACATATTCAAAAGTTCTTGATCAATCAATTCATTAGCAGTAACATCTCTCATGAATTCATTCAAGTCATCTGGGCGACTAGCTAATTATTGGTATCAAAAGGTAATATTAGAGAGAGCTTAAAGAAAGAATCATTGTCTAGATTAACAAAAAAAACTTGTTAGAGCAATTATTGTAAAGGCAATTGTCTGTAGCAATCTAGAAGACTTGGTTAGAAAACATCCATTTTTTTTTTCATCCAAACAGTTCAAAAGGATTGCACTTCTAATTAGTTCAAGCAGTTTTGTTTCCTTTAATGAGTCACTAGCATCTAATATTCATAAATCGTTAACAGTGAAGAAATTAAAACTAAATCTCCGTCCAAAGATGCTATTTAAATCAAAATAGCTGATATAAATGGACAAGTAACAAATTAAAAAGTGATCCGCAGTTTCAGATTGATCACAAAAGAGACAGTTGACTTCACATTGCTAACCCTTTTTAGATAAATTAACTTTTGTTAACATTTGTTTTTATTACAAGCCGTAAAAACCCTAATTTAAAGGGGTATTAGGAAGCCCAAATTGATTTATAAGTTACTAGATGATCGGTCACGACATACAAATTGACTTAAATCACAATACATAATGGGCTTAATTAGTAGTGTATTGAAATGGACCGGCCTGTTCGGAACTGAACCGGACCACTTGTGGTTCAAACCTGGACTGCCCCGGACAGTGTCTCAAATCTAGACCAGACTGGACCGTGATTAGAAATGGGTCTAGCAAGGGTTTGGGTCGAATTTTTCACTAGAACCGTGTAGAACTGAACCAGACTAACCCGTGACTATAGTTCGGATTTTAAATATGCCTCCTTTCAAGCTATTATGACATCTGCCAATTAATCGTTAAAATTGTACCAATCTGTAATATTTTTGTATAGAGAAATTATATTATCTGAAAACTAGACTTCCATACCTTTATTTTGATATAAATAACACAAAAATCCATGTAGCCATTTTCTATAAATTGAATTTTGAATGTAATGGTTCTATTTTTTTTTTAACAATTTAACCAGTTTTTTTTAAAAAAAAAACAGACCCGTGGACCCCTATGGACCGACCGAACCGTATGAATCTGGACCATGGTCCTAGCACGGGTTTGGACCAACCATTTCAAATTAGATCCACCGTACCCGAACCATGCAGACCCATAGACCAGTGAGAACTGTGGACCGGCTGAATCCGAACCGGACTGAATCAGATGGCCCGTTTACAATACACTAGGCCTAATGGCTTGACACGTGATCATGTGATCACATTTAACACTATAAATATATATTTTTTTAGTTTTTCTACATTTTCTGATACTTTTTATTTTTCTTCTTTAGCCAGATTTAAAATTTAAAATAAATAGTTAAATATGACCAATTATAACACGTTTAATTATCCGCACGTCGTAATTACTTTTTACAATTTTAATTACAACACATAATAATATAAAAAACTTAATCACGAGGTGTGTACCTAAATTTTACATGCCGCTAACAATTCCTGAACCGGTACGCATTGATTAATTCATGCTTTGGAGAACCGCAAACACAAACACATATTTATAATCAATTTTTTTTTGCTAGAAAGTAGAAACCGGTATTCTTCAAAGCACCAATTAATGTGCCATAGGAATGCTGTTATTTAGGCCTCTGAGATTTTACTTACACCTTGCTAGTATGATATTGATGTCATGTGACATCAATTCAAAATTTGATTGAATAGATTTCAAATAATTAATTCAAACCATTCGAACCGATTTATTTTATGAGTGATACGTTTACATGTATTTTTTTTTTACTTTCAAATTAGTTTAGTATCAAATCAAGCAATAAAAAATATTTAAAAATAAATGTATTAAAATTAATTTAAAAACTCACATATTTAACCTCTTGACTTATTATTAAATAAATTCGAAAAATTATAAAATTTGCATATAAATGCACAACTAAAGAAGTAAATCAGTCTGAACAATTTAAATTCATCATTTAAAATCAATTTGATAAATTTTAAAGATAATATTATATAAACTAAAATAACACTCATA
Organism: Carex arenaria; assembly: GCA_964058825.1. NCBI lineage: Eukaryota > Viridiplantae > Streptophyta > Magnoliopsida > Poales > Cyperaceae > Carex > Carex arenaria. The sequence goes on from CAXKVW010000127.1 coordinate 774,740, forward strand.
TTATACCGGACTCCACACTAATTTATCAATTCAATTAAATTCCCGGTCGCACTTCAATCCGAACAAACTCCAATCATACCCTCTCTCTGTGTATTTCGCTCTCTCTCTCTGGCGCTCTGAGTCTCTGCCCAGCAACTAACATGAACCCCAAATTTGGTACATTTCAACTAGGAATAAGACAAAATGGTCAATCATGCATTGCTCTGGACTCGGTCGACAGTTGGGCGTTCACTAAACAGACCATCAGGTTTTGTTTTCCTGATCTGAGAGATGTAATGTAACATCAGTGTCAATCAAAGCAGTCACTGTGGCGTGTTATTTATTAGAAGAAAAAAATTAGAAGCAGACAATTAATTGCGTCATTCATTATGTAACGTCAGCGATTCACCATTTTACAAGAAAAGCGTTATTCATTGTGTTTCAGTTTAAGTCTAGAACATGTAGAATTAGACAGAGAGGTTTGAGTAAATTGTTATTCTTTCATTAAACTTTTCCCCAGTACAGCATATGGTATATTTATAGGCAATCTCCCTAATACAATGAGCTCTATCTAACTGCCTACTGAATTCTGTTTGTGAGACAACGCTAAGTCCAGAGTCCGGCTAGTATGACATCGGTGTCATATGATGCTAACTTCAAAATTAATTTAATAGACTTCAAACGACTAATTCAAACCGTTCAAACTGATTTACTTTATGAGTAATGTGTTTACATGCAATTTTTTTTTATATTTTCGAGTTATTTTAGTATCAAATCAATCGGTAAAAATGTTGATAAATGAATTAAAATTAACTTAAAAACTCACACATTTGACCGCTTGACTTTATACTAAATAAATTCCAAAAATATCAAATTTTACATGTAAACGCACAACTAATGAAGTAGATCGGTTTCAACGGTTTGGATTCACTGTTCGAAGTCGATTCGATAGGTTTTGGAGTTAGTGTTATATAGGTTGAAATGACACTAGTGTTATACTAGCCAAACTCCCAAATACATGTCTAAATACATTGAATCTAATTTATCTGCCTAATAGAACACCTAATCATATTATGTCAGTAATTTTACAAATAGTAGACCAAGCTACTAGATGGGCCTAATGGCTCATCACGACATACAGATTGACTTAATCACAATACATAATGGGCCTAATTAATGGCTCAACACGCGATCATGTGGTCACGTTTAACATTTTTTTTAAAAAAAAAAATAAAGGCAAAAGCCCATTTCATTTATCATGAAAGGATAATTACAGGAACCACAGTATAAGAGATCCCAACAACCAAAAATGTTACTGTCCCGCATCTATCCAAGGTGTATATAACAAAAACGTATCAAAAAGTAAGCTAACAACCAATCGTATAATCCAAACTTTGGATATTGCTAAGCGCCAAAAGTATAATAGGGTATCACTAACTAAACCATAGAACATAATACTAGATGCTAAGTATAAGAAGCGATCAGCAAAGGTCTTCATGGCACAGCTGCTGGCTCTGGTGGCTGATACAACACTATATTCATGGGCATGAAGTGGTCCAAGGGAATGGTATCCTCATCAATTGACATCCACTCTTCAATTTCCATCTGAACTCCAGCTTTGACATGTCACGTTTAACATTATATACATTTTTTTTTTATAGTTTTTCTATATTTTCTGATGCCTTTTATTTTTCTTCTTTAATCAAATTTAAAATTTAAAATACGACCCCGCACGTCGTAATTGATTTTTACAATGTTAATTACAACACATAATAATATATAAAACTTAACTTAATCACGAGGTATGTAACTAAAATTTTACATGCGCTAATCTCTTAATGCAATACTATTATTTAGTTAATACATGATTAGTATGCAATTGTCTGCTAAATTTTTTCTAATAAATAGCACGCCATGTTGGCTGAGTTGACTGACACTGATGTTACATCTCTCAGACCAGGAAAACAAAATCTGATGGTATGTTTAGAGAACGCCCGACTGTCGACCGAGTCCAGAGCAATGCCATGATTGACCATTTTGTCTTATTCCTAGTTGCAATGTATCAAATTTGGAATTCATGTTAGTTGCTGGGTAGAGAGAGAGAGATATACATAGAGAGTACAGTGATGAAGCTAGAATTTAAGCTAGAGGTAGGCAAAAATTTAATTTGGATTCGAATTCGAATTCAAATTCAATATATAATTCAAAAAATTAGTAAGAAATATATCAAAGGTTTCAACCAAGTCAAAAGTTTATAACAAATATTCTTTTATATATAAAAAAAAAGAAATATATTAATGCTACAAAATCAATTTAATAAAGGAAGCATTGTTCTACGGTTGTTCATATTTTGAAACCGTTGCATAATTCGTTCATAATCTACCTTATCAAACAACTCATTCTTAACGTAAGTGATCAAATAATCATTTAAGAATTGATCTCCCATTGAATTCTTTACCCGGTTTTTCACATAATTCATCGTCGAAAATACCCTTTCAACACTAGCCGTAGCCACCGGCAATATCAATGCAAATTTCACTAATTTGTAAACTAGACTCGCCACTGAGAGTGTATGATTGGGACTTTGGGAGTTTGTTTGGATTGAGGTGTTACCGGGTGGAATATAATTGAATTGATAAATTATTGTGTAATTAAAACCCAAGAGGCCTAAATAATGAAAATAAATCTGTTGCAATTATGAAATCAGTGAACAGTAGATTTGAAATTTCAGCAATTCAAATTCAGTTGTCAATTTTTTTCGAGAACGCATCTCGCAACAGCTGATTTTTCTTGTACGCATCTCGAAATAGTTCGACCGGTGAATTTGCTGGGATTTCAGAGAATTCAGTAGATTTGAATCCCTAAATAACAGCATTCCTATGGGCACATTAATTGGTGCTTTGAAGAATATCGGTTTCTAATTTCTAGCAATAAATTTTGATTCTAAATATGTGTTTGTGTTGGCGGTTCTCCAAAGCATGAATTTTAGATGCGCTAATATTTCTAGAGATATAACATCAGTGTCAGTCAACTCAGCCAACATGGCGTGCTATTTATTAGAAAAAAATTAGCGGACAATTGCATACTAATCATGTATTAACTAAATAATAGTATTGCATTAAGAAAGAGAAGAAGAAACTAAAACGATATAAAATGAGAAACAAATTATATACCACCAAAAATAATCTAAAATAGAGATCATTTTGAATTTTTTGTCTTACTCGGTTGTACATGTTCCCTAGGTTTGCAACGGATATACTACGTACCTTTTCACTTGGGCACTGACAAGAAAGCGGGTTGTTCAAAATATTAAATAGGAGACTAAAGATGATTTTATTACAATATATAGTTGTACTAAATCTTCATTTTTATTTTTACTATTTTATTTGTACTAAGTCTTTATTTTAATTTTGCTATGCTTTACAGATTTTAAAAGAAGATAGGAGAAGAAAATTTAGCTCCTCCGTTGGTACGTTTGGATGAACTCTATAATAGCTATAATAGCTACTGTTTAGAATAATAAATAAGAATATCTACTGTTTAAGAACAGTGCTAACTCAAGTTATTCATAACAGTGAAAAAGTTGTTTGAATTGCATATTTGGAATAGAGTTTGGAGACAATAGCTAATGTTTAATAATTTATGTGTAAGATTAAATATAATACAATATAATATTAATTCAAATATTACATATAATATAATATTATTTTAAATATTAGATTAGTATTAAATAAAATATTATATTAAATATAATATAATATTAGTTTAAATATTAAATATAATATAATATTAGGTTAAATGTTAAATGTAATATAATATTAATTTAAATATTAAATTAGTATTAAATAAAATATTAGATTAAATGTAATATAATATTAGTTTAAATATTAAATGTAATATAATATTATTTTAAAAATTAGATTAGTATTAAATAAAATTTAGATTAAATGTAATATAATATTATTTTAAATATTAGATTAGTTTTAAATAAAATATTAGATTAATGTAATATAATATTAGTTTAAATATTAAATGTAATATAATATTATTTTAAAAATTAGATTAGTATTAAATAAAATATTAGATTAAATGTAATATAATATTAATTTAAATATTAGATTAGTATTAAATAAAATATTAAATTAATGTAATATAATATTAGTTTAAATATTAAATGTAATATAATATTATTTTAAATATTATATTAGTATTAATAAAATATTAGATTAAATATAATATAATATTAGTTTAAATGTTAAATGTAATATAATATTATTTTAAATATTAAATGTAATATAATATTAGTTTAAATATTAAATGTAATATAATATTAATTTAAAAATTAGATTAGTATTAAATAAAATATTAGATTAAATGTAATATAATATTAGTTGAAATATTAAATTTAATATAATATTAATTTAATTATTAAATGTAATATAATATTAGATTAGTATTAAATAAAATATTAGATTAAATATAATATAATATTAATTTAAATGTTAAAATGTAATATAGTATTATTTTAAACATTATATTAGTATTAAATAAAATATTAGATTAAATATAATATATTATTAGATTAAATATAATACAATATAATATTAATTTAAATATTAAATGTAATATAATATTAGTTTAAATAATATATTAGTATTAATATTGAAAGCAACAAATGCTATTCCATGTTTTTGTAAGAATAACAAATATAGCTATTCTCGCTATTCTGAATAGCTTTATTTTTCGTTTGGATTGTCCTTGTTCCGAATAGCAATGCTATTCTAAGAACAGTAGCTATTCTTGGTGTATCCAAATGGTTAAATTTGAAGGAGTGCAGAGAAGATAAATTAATTTAATAATCCTTTTCATCCCCTTCCGACTTCCGTATTCTGTCGTTCTCTTTTTCTTGAGCAGAATTAGGGTGCTCTTAAGTTCACCAAACCTCTTTGTGAACTCAACTCTAAAATATATTGGATTGACTTCAAATGACGAATCCGAACCGTTGAAGCTCTTCTATCTTAAGAGTGACACATCTACATGCAAAAAATTTAAACTTTCGAATTAATTTAGTATTAAGTCAAGCGGTTAAAAGTAGAAGGTTTATAAATTAATTTTAATGCATTCATTTTTTGAACAATTTTAGACCACTTGACTCTATTATGGGTGTAAACGGATACGGATTATCCGCGGATAATCCGCTCCAAATCCGCTTATTATCCGTATCCGAATTAAACGGATACGGATACTTGCGGATACGGATACAGATAATTTTAGTATATGGAAAAATAATGCGGATACAGATAATTCTATGAGAATATAAATGGAGCGGATATCCGTATATATTCGAATCCAAAATTTAATCTTTCAACAGCTTTCAATTCATTTCACCCTTGCGAAATTCCCAAAAAACATACATATTCGTTTAAGTCCAAGAATCTTGGTAGAAAAATCATATAATCTATTAGGATAATGGATTGGTTCTCTGAACCAGTAAGCAATTAGTCATGCATAATCATTACTGTGCAAACTTAAAAAGACTATTAAATTTTTGTCAATTTAGGTAATCAAATTAGGTAATTTAAAATTATGAAATTTAGTAGAATTACTCAATATCCGACAATTATTCGCTCCATATTCGTATTCGAATCCGTATCCGTGGATTATCCGTTCTGTATCCGTATCCGTTTAAGACGGGTATGGTTTTCAATTTTGATATCCGTTTACTATCCGTATCCGTATCCGTATCCACTTATTGAAAAACGGATGCAGGTATGGTATTAGCATTTTCCGCTCCGAATCTGCTTCGTTTACACCCCTAGACTCTATACATAATTAATTCAAAATTTTAAATTTTTTGCATGTAGACACATCACTCGTAAGTCGTAAGGTATAAGAGTTTCAATGGTTTGAGTTAGTCATTTGAAGTCAAACTGATAAATTTTAGAGTTAAGTTCACAAAAAGACTTGGTGAAGAACACCCTAGTTTTACTCCTTTTTCTTTCCTATTTTTTCTATTTCATGGAGCACGAAGTAAATGTCTTAAGAAAGTTCGTCGGCCCATAATAATTATAAAAAATTTAAGGCAAGCAATGCTGTCTATTTTATTGGGCCTTCAATTCCGATAAATTTTTTGAATTATGATCCATTATATGAAAAAAAATAATCGCGCAGATGTTATGCCACCTTTTGGGTTCGGCTCCATTTTGAATTTCTTTTATTTATCTGTATCGTACGGCTCAGATTGACTCTAACTAAGATAGCTGCCCACTTACTATTTGAGCGGTGATCAGATTATTTTGAGATCGTTTCATCTCAAATCACACGGCACATATTCGTCTAAATTCCAAAACTGTTCAATTAAAATCTTTACCCATTTTGACTCGTTTCGCTGAATAGGTGTTCCCCTCCGAATTCGTATCCGGTGTAGTACCGCAAAAGGGAATCTTTTAAAATGATTCCCTTTTGAGTTGATCTGGACCGTTCTTTTAACTTGGTCCGAATCTTAAAGTCCAAAAATACTGCCGCCTATTTTCCCCCGAATCTCAAACCGGCTGAGATTTAATCTCAAACCGTAAAGTGATGTGCATCCTCTGTAGTAATAGAGAGGATACGGATCCGTTCTCCTCCTCCTAAATTTTTACTGCAACGGTAGAACCGGTTCAACTCGCCTCTTATTTAGTTTAGTTTTTACTGTCGCTTGGTTCACCTCCCTCTCTTGAAGCGGTGCGGAGCAAGGTTTTCTGCTTCTTTTGTATCTATTCTGTTCATTGGTTGTCGGTGCTCCTCTTACTGTTTCTCGGCGGGAATGACAACTGGCGCGGCTATTAGAAAACTTGGCGACCATTTCAAGCTCACAGAAGTTTATCTATGGTTAGTAGTTCCTTCCTCTCCACTTTCCAGCTTTACAATTTTGTTTTCTTTTTTTTTCTCCGCTCCTTCTCGTGCTCCTGCTCCTCTCCCTTGATTTGTCGGCGAAGTTGCTACTTTAACTTTCTCCATTTTGAGAAAAAAAAATTAAGAGAAATGTAGGGTTTAAATGACTTTTATCGGGGAATTGTGTACGGACGAAGCGGTTGTTGCTCCTTTGATTCATTGCGCATGCACAAGTAGAAGCTGTTATTAATTTTTATCAATCTTTGCAAAATTTGGAACTTCTTTAATAGCCATATAGAGCGGGAATAAGTTAATCTCTTGGAATTGCTTTAAATCCTGCATATCTAACACTATACCCAATTTTAGCAAGGTTGCATTTTTGGAGGCTATTTTGATATGCTTTGTTGAACAGGGATAATTTAAATCTCTACGGAGGCTTTCATGCTCAAGGGACCCATTTACATTTTGACGAGGAACCTGTGGTAAAGTGCTCAGCCTTTTCACTCTTTCTTGAAATTTGACCAATTCCCTATTTTTAAGTTATGCACAGGATTTTGTAACCGTGCTAGTGAGGATTCAGGGTGACCATCATCACAAGCTATACTAAACATAAAGTGGAAAAAATAATGAAGGGGAGAGTTTTATTGGTACAAGGGCCAGAGAAGTATCGGTACCAATATCCAATAATGATAACCTTGACTTTTTGTGTTGTTGCAGAGCCCTTCTGCTATTACTGGATTGATCAGTACAAGTACAGTCATCACAGCACCCAAAGAAGGTAACCCTTTGTCTAGTCAAAAAGGACAATTCTTATCTTTTGGAGTGAAAATGTGATCGACTAAATGCTTATTCTTCCTACTTATGGTTTTGTCATCTTTACTGCTCTTCACTAACATGATTACTTTTTGTCTCTACCAACTAACACTTTCATTTCCAAATTTCAAAGAAGATATACAATTAGCTAATGAGATGGATGCGTTGGGTCTGCCGGTCTCTTTCATTTCCTCCAAGGTAAGAATAAATTCAATCTCTTTTCGATGGTTTTGCTAACCCAACTCGGAAATTTTTGTTTAAACTTTAAAGTGACACCAATAATTTCCTATGTTGGGGATTTGGTTGTTTGCATGTACCAGCAAAACAGATTAACCTGATCAAAGCTGTATTCCATCAAATATTGATAGTTTTGGCATTATAAAGAAGCCTTCCTTAAAAAATAGAGAAGTTCAAAATAAAACTAAAATTAACCACGAAGATTCGGAATTTGCTTATGATAAGAGAGATCAATGGAAAGTAGACAAATCTTGTATACGTGCGATTTAATAGTCCTGTGTATGTAAATAGTTTTGAGAAGGCCAGGTGCTAGTTGAAGACCACAGATATGTTGGGTTTATTTGCAACTATGCAGAAACCTTTGGTGTAGTTTTGCAGAAAAAAAAATGAAAAGTTATCACTTGCTCAAATTAATCAATATTGCACTGAACTTAACATGTAGTTGCTTTTGGCAGAAGAACTCTACAGTAAAAGGTCGAAAGAAGAAAGGTACGATGGAAAAGTCTCTCAGTGCACCCTCTAAAGTCAGTGAGAGCAAAGATGTAAGTGAAATTACAAGAAGTGAAAGTTATAGGGAACTAGAAGGCCCTGACAATTGTACCAGTGGGACGTATGATTGTAATGCACAATTCGAGTATGGTGACTGGAAGGTGCAGTGGGATGATTTCTACCAGAGATATTATTTCTACAACATCCAATCCGAGGAGTCTACATGGGACCTCCCCCCTGGCTTGGAAAATTATAATATTTTACCTGAAAAATTGGATGAGAATGATATGCCTGGTATACCAGCTTTTCCTTGGATGTTTAGAAATTTGCAGTCGGACCCTTAGAATTACTTTCTGGACTAAGAAACATTTTTTTTTTTTTCCTTATCTATGGGACAGAGAATAGTTTTTGTGTGGCAGCATCAAATAGTGAGCTTTCTCCACCTGCACAATCCATAGAAGATAGGTATGACAGCCTATCTAGTTCAATAATAAGAGGAGGGATTGCAGTATTACTAAATACCACAACCTCTCTTTTGTATTTGTATTTCACTCAAATTTAATTATTCTTTGAGTTCACTTCGAAGAAGATCTAGAGTCCAAAATGAATGAACCTGGTTAACAGTGATAAATTAATTATGGCGTGTTTATTTTTGCCCTCTTGATAAATGAACTCCAAAAATTTTAAAATTTTGTGGAGACAAATCTCTCATGACAAAAATCAACAATTTGGATTTAAATTTGAAATATTAATTCAAAAAAGAGGTTGTAGCATTTACCAGATCAGTTATCCTAATAAAGCACCATATCCAAACTCATTTGATTTACGCCCTGACTGGAGACTGGTACATTCTGACATCATACAACTACCGTAAGGTAATACCTTTGTTCTACTCGTTAATGTCCTTCTATTGAATAACTTCTTGTGAATATTTGGTTTTACAGTGCAATACCGGCAATTGATGAAGTATATGATGAAATATTGCATGAGTGTACCGACGCTGACAATGGAACTGAGAACCATTCCCTATCTATCAAGAGGAAAAAGAAAAAGAGAGTAAGGAAGTCTCGTTCACGTAAGGCCCTATAAGTAGCTACAACCAAACATCTATTGTTTCGCAAACATTGCATACATCTTGGCATTTTCTGGAACCATTTCATAATAAATTTGCAAAGAAGGGGATAATTGACAATTCCAAATCATGTACCAACTGATGCATCCTGCACCTATATTTTCATGCTGGATGCTGATGGCAAAACAGACCTGACTCTAATCGTATCCAAGCTAGAGCTTTCTGGGGATGACGACCCAAAATCATCCTACTCTATATTTTAATCTGACGACTCAGAGTATGACAGTGATCGGGAACCTAAAACCAGCTCTACCTGAATTACCCCATACCCTGACTCACCTGAACACAAGCTACATATGATGCTGAATTGATCCTGATTAAACTCAAATAAAACTTGACAAAACCTCTACCCAACCTCAATTTAACATGGCCGTTAGCCTGCCACAGACCTAGTCATAATATGTAATAGCTGATATAATATAGCGAAGTAAAAAATAAACTAACCTCCATTCTACTTATATCTCCTTTGTTCAGAACAAATATTACGAGATGCAACTGATGGGCCCCTTTCTGCTGACATGAGCAAGTATTGGAACCAGAGGTATGTGCTGTTCTCTCTATTTGACAGCGGTATAGAGATGGATGAAGAAGGGTGGTTCTCTGTTACGCCAGAGGGTATCGCCAAGCATCACGCGTCTCGATGTTGTATGGGTACAGTGGTTGACTGCTTCACTGGGGTTGGTGGTAATGCCATCCAGTTTGCCATGAGGTATGTGCTACATACCAGTTGTTATTGTAGCTGTTTGGTCCTGTACCGATCTCTCTATGTGGTCACATACGAGAGGTTAGCAGAACCTTACCTCTCTTACCCCTTGCAAATTGTAATCTGAGTTTTTTTGTTAACAGATATGAAATCTGAAACAATTAAGTCCAGTCATGTCTGGTCTAGTGCTGTTAATAGAAAACTTTGTGGTGCTGCTTTTGTAGCTGTTTGTCAGAGTTGGTAATTTTATAACTAAATTGTTATCTCTCTATTGAACTCTGATAATTGAAATTTGTTATTTTCAGGAGCAGCCATGTAATTGCGATAGATATTGATCCACAAAAGATTGCATATGCACGCAAAAATGCGGCTATTTACGGGGTTGATGGCCTGATAGATTTTGTTGTAGGTGATTCCATTCAGATAGCCCCACACTTGAAGGCAATACTAATCTTTTCTTGACACAGTTACTAATTTTAATGAAAGAAATAAATATTTCATCTTTCCATTTTACAAATGTAAAAATGTTGCCAATTACAGGGAACAACTGTTTTCTTGTCGCCCCCTTGGGGTGGACCTGATTATGTAAAGGCTGAAATATATGACATCCAGACCATGCTTAAGCCTCGTGATGGGTGATCCATTTTTTTTCAGTTTGTCATTATTTCCTTATATTTTTTTAGTAAGCTATCAGTAGCAAGTAACCCTGATAAAAGTAGTCGCAAGTTAATCTCACAATTAGCCATATTTTAGCATTCACTAGCTAGTTAGGCTAAATAGTATTATTTTTTATCAATTAAGCACTGCCATTATGATTCACATAAGCCAATAAAATCTATTTTAATTCTAACCAGATATACTGTTAGTCATACAAGTCGTCACAAAAGAAGCCAACTCGTACAAGTAACAAAAGAAGGCTTAATGAAGTAAAGAGTCTAATATATGAATTTCTGCCTTCTAATTTGCCCCACTGACTAAATGCACATTATTTATGTTTTGTCAGACATTTTCTTTTCGAACTTGGGATGAAGATTGCTTCAAGAGTGGTCATGTTTCTTCCCAGAAATACTGACCTGAACCAATTGGCTGAAGTGGCTTTGTCTGTTGATCCTCCTTGGTCACTTGAGGCATGCTATTTTTTAACTTCTTATCAAATCTTGTTATTGTTATATAGGTGGAATATATTTGGTGCCATGCAAAGTGGAATATCAATATCCCTTGGATATTTTAATATAACATTTGTATCATAAGCTGGGCACCCTGATACTAGTATTAACGAGTTTGGCTAGTATGGCATTAGTGTCATTTCAACCTAAATGACACCTACTCCAAAACCTATTGGATAGGCTTTAAACCAAAACATTCAAGCAGATCTACTTGATGAATGAGTGATGCAGTTACATGCAATTATAATTTTTTGAATTTATTTAATATCAAGTCAAGTGGTCAAATGTGGGGTTTTTTAAAGTTAATTTTAATGGATTCATTTTTCATCAGTTTTTTACCGCTTTACTACTAAAATAATTCAAAAATTATAAATTTTGCATGTAAACGTATCACTCATGAAGTATGTCGGTTTGTGCAATTTGGGTTTATTGTTTAAAGTCTATCCATTAAGTTTTGAAAATCAGTGGCATACTAGCCGGGCTCAGTATTAACTCTCTACTAAGCTGTTAACCAAATAGACAATGAATGTCTAGTGCTTTAGCACTTAGCACCCTAGGAATAAATTTAAATTAATTTATTGTTATCTTGTTTATTATTTTTTATTGGAGTTCTAACTGAACTTTGCCCTCATGGACAATTTTGTAGGTCGAAAAGAACTTCCTAAATGGCAAGCTTAAAGCAATAACTGCGTACTTTGAGAAAAAAAGATAAAATTTGTTAAGTTAAAAAAAAATGGGCATGTGCTGTTTGAAATCGTGTAATACATTGTCTAATCTGTAGTTCATTCATGTAATATATATAATATTTACTGAAAGATGTTTCTTTTTGAGTGACAAGATTTTTGAGAAAGAATTTATTTATTTGCTTGGAATATATAGTTTTTTGTGTTTCTTGGGTCTGGTTGGTTGCAACAATGGTCAGTAAAGAATTCCAGTTTATTTTGATAATTGGATAATGATGTTGATATACTGATATAAAGTTCAGGTCATTTAGCAATTTTTTTTCCTTTGTTGTGCTTTAATTTATTTTATTGATAATCTCCTGTTCTTTTATACGAGCCTGTGTCTGTTCATTCTTTTATCTTGCTAATTTTGAAGCTACATAAAAGTAGAGCAGATAGTACAGTAAAAGTTGTATTATTTTTACAAAAATGGGGAAGCTATGCTAGTGATAATGTCGATCAGTGGTTAATTGTGAACACATTTATGCAGACAATTATCATTTCTTTGATTCTTTCTTTATGTTTGTGTTTATAAAATTGACCTTGAAATTTGAAGATACTAGTGAGATCATGTGGGACCGGTAATGTATACTACAGATTTATCCGTGCTATGAATTTATATTTTAATTTTTTTTTAAGTTTAAACGTAATTTTCATATAAAACTGTACTCAGAGACCAAAATTTGCATTTTTTTATAATGTTTTTACTATTTTTTAGATAAGAAATCAGTATACTTTAATAGTTCAAAATTTCTAAATCAAGTGATTTTCTATCTATTTAAAAAGTAGTATTTTTTAAATATGTAATATACTATCCAAGTATTTTTTATATGATGATCATATTTAACAATTTGAATCGATTGTTTGAACTAATTTTTTTTAAAGGTTTAGATTCATAACATGTGTTAATCTGTAATATATATTACCAAAGCCTCCCTCAAGATTATGCACCCTAAAAAGCAGTACCATACCACATCCTTTTGGGTAAATTGGGATATTTTTTGGTTTCCAGGTGGAATTGTTCTTGTGCCAATTGCTCGATAACAATTGGCTGTCTGACAACACACTGTTAAAATTCTTTACTATTAATTATAGTTTCTATGTTTTTGACTCAAGGATATCTGAGCATGCTGTGTTAAAATTCATCACTATTGTAATTTCTATGCTTTTGACTCAAAGTTCAAATGATTGTTGAATGAGGTTTAAATTGTATGCTTTTGTTATAATACCTATAATAAGTCCTAGCTACAAGATCTAGTGAGGTGTGGGAGCTCTATATATATATGTCCCATTTTTATTCCCGTAGACATATGAACAAGAATAAAGGACAAACTGATTTGTTAACCGTGCGAATTCACGTGCTGAGTCGATCACGGATCCCACATAGTATCTTAGTATTTGTGAGGCTATTTTAAAGGTTATTGCGGGGAACATATAGTCAAAAACAAGATATAGATTTTAAGTGAAGAAATTTTAAAGCTCTCGCGGATACATTTTTGTTTACCTCGCGGATACCTAGCAATCGAAACATCCCATATTTTTTTTTTTTTTTTGCATATTATATGCTCGCACCATACTCGAATTAGTAATTACAGTTCCAATTTGACTGGATATGTTATGATTTGTTTGTCCTAAAAACAACTTACCAACCAAGCACTACTTGATATGTGCTTACCACTCAGTATATATGCATATATTTCTCAGTGATATTTATATATAATATGTATATATATTAGTTGTCAGGTGTTTTCAAAGATGATACCATTGGAACAGAGGTTTTTGGAACAGGAATTTAGAACCTTAGCTGTGAGCCTGTCAGGTCCATTCAACCCTCAAAATTTAGAACCGCTTGTATGTACCTTCCTGAGAACCTTGAAAAAATATCTGTTTCTTATTTCTCTGAAAAAGAAAAAGAAACAGCTTTTCGTTAAACCTTTGGGAATGTTTGCTGAAGAGGCCATAATTTATCGAAATTCCCTTTCTTTGATATTACATGCAAGCGTTCTTACTTCAAAATAAATTAGTTTCTAAATTTATTTCAAATAAATTTGTGGATTTCTTTTATAGAGACGGATTCAAATACCTCATGTCTTTCTACCTTCAACTGTGTCTCGCATTTTTATCTCTGTTTTTAACATCCAAACAGTTGATCCAAACACTTAACGTGATCTCAATATTTAAAACAAAACAATACTTTTGTACATATTTAAAAAAAAACGGTAAATTACTTTAACAAATATATAAAATTTGATTCCAATCACATGTTTTAAATATTGAGATCATACTAAGCAGTTTAAATTGACTCTTTGTATTTTGAAAAAGGAAATAAAAATATAGGGCACGAAAACCCTACCCATATGTATAAACGCCGCTCTTAATTTTACAAAATAACGACATCCTTGAGACCGTCATTTTTATTTATATCCACCATTAAATATAAATTGCCAAACCTATCCATCAAAACTAGATTTTATCAAAACTACCCAAAGAACTGGCTATTAAATAGCCGGTCCTTAATTTTTTTTTTTTTTAAAAGTTATAATTTATTTATTTATTTTACTAAAGTTTTAGAAATTTTGATATGTTTCTTTGAAATTGGATAGAAAAATATATAATTTAGTTTATTAGAAGGACTGAAATAAATAACCCGGATCAATGTTTTTCAGATCGGATTTTTCGCGGCTGTAAGAAAAATTAAAATATTTCTTTGTGTATTATTGGAAAAAAAATAAAAATGCTTTGAATCTGAATTATTGATTCTGATTCAAAAGTCACTTCTAAGTAAATACAGAAAATATTATGGTATTTCTATTTTTGAAAAAATAAAAATTTAAGAAAAGTTACCGCAACTTTGTAATCATTACTCAAACAGTGTTGAATCTGAGTCATTCGTTGTTTTAATCTAATATAATTCTCACATCAAAAGTGTGCATTCTGCAAAAAAAAATCGTGCATAATATATAAAATAATTTAAGAAAAGTTGCCCCAACTTTGTAATCATTACTCAAATAGTGTTGAATCTGAGTCGTTCGTTGTTTTAATCTGATATAATTCTTGCATCAAAAAATGCATTCTGCATCAAAAATCGTGCATAATATATAAAATAATTTAATAAAAGTTGCCACAACTTTGTAATCATTACTCAAATAGTGTTGAATCTGAGTCGTTTGTTGTTTTAATCTGATATAATTCTCGCATCAAAAAGTGTGCATTGTTCATCAAAAATCGTGCATAATATATAAAATTCTGACACAGTTTCGGAAATTTGTTTTATTTTTTTGAAAATAGAAGAATTCAAATATTTTCTATATTTACTTAGGAGTGACTTTTGAATCGGGATCAATAACTAAGATTCAAAGCATTTTTATTTTTTTCCAATAACATACAAAGAAATATTTTAATTTTTCTTACAGCTGCGAAAAATCCGATCTGAAAAATATTAATCCGGGTTATTTGTTTCAGTCATTCTAATAAACTAAATTATATATTTTTCTATCTAATTTCAAAGAAACATATCAAAAATTTCTAAAACTTTAGTAAAAAAATGAATAAATTATAATTTTTTTCAAAAAAATAAAAAAAATTAAGGACCAGCTATTTGATAGCCGGTTCCTAATAAAAATTTGGAACCAGCTATTTAATAGCCGGTTTGGGTAGTTTTTGATAAAATCTAGTTTTGATGGATATGTTTGACAATTTATATTTAATGGTGGATATAAATAAAAATGTCGGTCCTTGAGATGGCGCAATCTAAAAGCACAAGCTCCAGACTAGATAAATTTCGAAGGGCCAGAGAAAAAAATTCGATAATTTTTGTCTTTTTCTGACTAAACCCAGTTTCTCTCAGTAGTACTCCAGTCAAAACCATTTTGCACGATGCAGATACCCAAAGCGGGATCTGCTCCTCTTCCCTCCTCCGCCTTTGCAATCTATTTACGCAATTCGTGATTTTGATTTCTTAAAGAAACCTTCTCACATCTCCTTGACCAACCTTTTTCGACTAGATTGAAACTAAACAAATCATGGATATATATACTTCTCAGCCTGAGAAGAAGCGCAAGCGAGAGGGGGTGATAAGCCTGATGCATCTCACAATTTTCCTCACCTGCTTGTGGGCCACCTCGCTACTCTACGGAGAGATGCTCTCCTACTGGGTCCCACTCTCCACCTGCTCTTGGCCCCACCTCCCCTCCTCCTCTTCTTCTCCTGTAAGCAATTGGTTCGACGGTGTAGATCTGCTGTAGTTTTACTCGTGTGGTTTATTAATGTTGAGAGATCATCGTATGATTTAATTATATTCTGGGCAATTTTGCTTCTGTTAATTGTCAATTTTGATGACATGATTGTATTTGGTTTGTCCTGGACAGGATGATCACCATTTCAAAATTGCTGTCGTAGCAGATCCACAGGTCGGTGCTACACTTACTATCAAACCCTTAACCAACTTCTTTCTTCTTCTTTTTTCCCTTTAATTGCTTTAGACATATCAAGGATTCATTACGTAATGCTGATGCAGAGCAGCCAGGATAGAACATCAATTTTTTTTTGGGTTCAATTTGTTGGGAGGTCACTAATGTTTACCTAATCCACAAGTTGTCAGATTAATGTCATTAAGTCTCTTACATTTGTCCCTATTATGCAACTCCTTTTAGCTCTCCATCCTAAAAAGAATAATTGAGTGCTCATGCTTGCATTTTTTTTTTGCTGATGTGAAAATTATTTTACTGACATGGTCAGTGACGTTAAAAATTCATTAGCATTTTGGATGGAGAGGTGTAAATTTACCTGAATGGGATGAATCAGAAGTTATACAGGGGGACAAATCAAACTCAGTCACCGATTTGTCACACGGGACAAAATTTAGTGACCTCCAAATTAATTTACATTTTTCTTTGTTTATTTGGTTTTCTATTCATGTATATAGGGGATAATCCAGGCTTAATTGAATAGACAATTGGGTGTCAGTATTCAAATTGCAATATACTGTGATATAGAGTTTTTGAGTTCCTGGCATTAATTTGCGTACAGATTATGGACAGCACAAGCCTTGGGCTTTCTCAGAAATCATTTCTTCTAGAACTTGTACAATTCTACACAGATCTATATATGAGAAGAGCTTTTCACTCAACTATACTTCCATTCAGACCTGACAAGATTTTGTTCTTGGGAGATCAATTTGATGGGGGGCCATATTTGTCTGATGAAGAGTAAGGCATGAATGTCTAATTTTCTTTTCGAATATTGTTTTTTATTGGCATTGTTAACTTCAAACAATATCTCCAAGGGCTATAGTCCCTTGGCAAATTTTGCATTTTCTATTGTTCGGTTAGTAGGAACTGAATTTATTGAAATCAGAAAACAGTGGCCCTAATTGATTAGGAAAAATCAATCAATCTTTTTCTCAAAATCATGTTAATCATTGTGAGGAACAAGGGGATGAGGACTATTAGATTTGAGGAGGGACCCAATGCCCATGGTCATTGGTGCCATATTGGTGCTAATAAAATTAAATCTCAACTTTTCTTTTGAACTCTTAAACAAGAAACAACTAATTTATTGGATATTTTGTAATATCATGCTATATGCATGCATAAAAAGAGCTCACAAAATCAACGGACCAAATTGTGGCGATTTAACCCCCTCTCTTGATAGCCATTGATATGAAGTCAAAATCTCATAATTTTTTATTTACATGTAATTGAGATGATTTAGAATATATCTAACGGTTTACCTTTTGTAATTTAAGCATGAATAAAAAATT
The DNA here is from genome assembly GCA_964058825.1 of Carex arenaria. Lineage (NCBI taxonomy): Eukaryota > Viridiplantae > Streptophyta > Magnoliopsida > Poales > Cyperaceae > Carex > Carex arenaria. Next base: position 792,615 of record CAXKVW010000127.1, read on the forward strand.
TGGCACGTTGGGCACCAATGACCACAGGCATTGGACCCCTCACTAGATTTACCCTGTATCCTCCTAATTTTCCAAATATAACCTACTGATTTTGAAAAATAAAACTTTATTTCCTTGTTTGTTTCTATACATTGAAAAAGGAGTTTAATATGGTAAATGTTTTGCTCACTCCAAAAGTCTACAGAACAAGATTTAAGTCTCTTGATACCATGCAATCTAAACAAGTCCCAATCTTTTTGCCTGCTGATTGTCAGGGATTGAATTTTTTTTTTAATCCATCTATATGAAGTATGATTCATACTGGTAGTAGTGCCTTTTATAGTTGACAAAGCGATGTAATTGAGCAATTAAATTAGAAGAATAGGATGATTATTTATTTTGGTACCTGATACTAAGTGTACCACAATGCGCAGGTGGCAAGACTCTATCAGTCGATTTAAGCATGTATTTGGTTTGAATGAGCAAAGAAGCAATTCTCATATTCCTATCCATTATCTTTCTGGAAATCATGACATTGGGTATTCCGCTTACTATATGCAACACCCAGAGGTAGATATTGATGCTTTTTGTTTGCATTTTCAGTCTATTTTTTACTTGCTAGTACATTTTGATTTCTTTTACTTTCATAAGTATTCTTATTTAAGAGTACAATGAGAAATTTGCCTCTTTTTTTCCACCCTAGGTGATTAGTCGGTACGAGAAGGAATTTGGAAAGAGGAATTACAATTTTTCTTTTGGAAAGGTTGAATTTATAGTGGTTGATGCTCAAACTCTTGATGGTTTGTATAAAATTTAAATTTATCCTTTTGTGTTTATATTTGTAGATATTTCCTTTTACCTAGTACTTAATTATGTGCTCAAATCAGGATAGAACCAAACTGGCAGCTTCTGGTCTGTTCCAGTAATTTTATGAAGGTAAATGTTAATCTGTAATTTATTAATCAGGGCCAAAAGAAGCAAAAGAGACATCTTCATCATTGGATTTCATTCAGAGCATATCAAAAGGTACAGTATCTTTGTCTTTGAGAAATTCTCATATATCAATTTTTACTAATCGTAGAGAACAATTTACTATATAAAATTAATACATGTAGCTGCTGTGCAAAATCCGAGGGTTCTACTCACACATATCCCTCTGTACCGACCTGACAACACTCCTTGTGGCCAGTATCGATCTTCTCCTATAATAAATCAGGTACTAGTAACTTTTGATGGGTTTATATTCTTTTGAATTTATTATGTAGACTTAACTAATTTCAGACTTTTATCCTTTTACAGAGAGTTCATCGCTCTGCTTTTGAACAAGGTATTACGTATCAAAACTACCTTAGCCAGGAATCATCAGACCTTTTATTAAGCAAGATAAAGCCTGTAAGTTTCTCAGTTTGAAGTTAAATCCTATGCCCACATTAAAAAAAATGAAAACGTTTGTATTCATTTTTGAACTTTTTTTTGATAAAACATGGTGCAACACACTGCCTCGTCCAATTTATTATGAAACAACCTGAGTTTTACAATCAACAAACTTCCTGTATCAATACCTAACCTCTTGGCAACATATAAGAACAAAGCAACGAAACCTACAAGAAGTGTAACCATATAGTCAGCGCTTGCTAAACCTAACCAACTACTATTGAAACCTTTCTCAATCTCCACGGCTAGAGATAGATATAGTGGTAGGAACCAGCCTCAGCTAAAAACTGTAATTACTGTTTTTGAAATGTCTCAAATGGCATGAGATGCAAATTCAGTTTAGAACATCTCGTATGTCTGTTTGCGCCAAGTAGTGAATAGGAGTAAATTATTGTGTTTGAAGGAGAGCAAGCCCAGGGCTGGACCGGGCCCAAGCCAAACAAGGGCTACTACGAAATGGAGTGTCAACGTACTGACTGTCTTGCTACTCTAGACCCCTACTTTGTTCCACCAGCCACTTAGCTAGGCAATAGAAGGACTACAAAGAAATAGAAAGAATCCTAGGCAATAGAAAGAATGTTTCCATATTGCATTGTTACCTATTTCTATTGGCAATTAGCCTATTTTTTCAATTATAACATACGAGGCAACAAGAAAATGAATTAATGAAAAAATTTATTCTTGTTATCCCTTTTGGCAATTTATCATACTTAATTTAGGAGTAGAGAAACTACAAAAATACTAATTTATCTCCAATTTCACAAAACCCAAGTAAATTTCACAAATTTTCTCCCAATATCCACAAAATTCCCATTCCCCTGCCATACCTTAAATTGGGTCATGACACTGTTGTAAAAAGTTGGCGGGTCCTTCACATGGATCATTGGATATATTTGAAGCTCAACAAAAAAAAATTGTTCTACAACTCTTTTCAGTGCTTATTTTTAGTTCTTCTGGTGCAGATACTGGTGCTCTCAGGTCATGATCATGATCAATGCACAGTTTCCCACTCCACACCATTTGGGTCAGTGACAGAGGCAAGTAAATTACATAACCAGTGGTATGAGAAAGTCACTTTTAAATTAACTGGAGTTTCCAAAGGAGCTTGCCTGAAATCAATCAGATCTCTTGATAGTGGCACAACAGCAATAAATGTTAAAGCAGCACACACTGAAATCCAATATTTTACTAGAATCATTCCTTCAAAAGGACAAAAAAAAAGAACAAGAATAAAGCAGAGAATCAATAAGATCTATTATAGGCAATCAACAACTCGACTAATTAGTTAATGCTGATAAAAGTTTAAATTGACAGCATACACTCGGGACAGTGAGCTGGCAGCAGGGGAACCTCTATCCATCTTTCATGCTGCTTTCTGTTTCATCTGGAAATTCAAGTTCTGTTTCAAATGACGATACAAATCATTTGGTTTCTGCTCAACTCTGCTTTCTTCCCATGCAAACTCACATCTATATTTGGTGGGTACTCTCTCTCCCTCCCTCTTTCATGTTTTCTTTTCAAAAGTACAGGAGGATACCATCCATAGTCTACTAAGAGAAAAAGAATCTCATATTACCTGCTAAGGCATGGTAAACCATGATTCATCTGCACTCCTAGCTTTTCTTTTTTGTATAAAAAATGAATTATTCCTCCTTTGTTCATTTTGTACTGAGAGATTAACAGCAGAGCGTAGTTTGGAATGTTTCGAGATTGATGTGAAATTCTCCTTAAGGATTCCTTGATAATAGCTGAAGATAAAGTAGTAAAATTGTTTGATAATTTCAGGTACCTATGCCAGGCTTTGGTAACAATCATTCTACTTGCCACTTGGCCGACAAATGGCTTCAGCAGTTCGGGTTATGTCGGTAAATCTTTTGAGTTCATAAAAACAGCTTGGCAAAATTTTACAGCAACAGTGAAGGAAAAGAATGACGACGAAGATTGTGAATATGAGATGGTATGGGATGCCGAGGGAACCATGCACCTTATAAAGAAAGCTACCTCCAGAGTTAACTCATCAAATGCTGATACCAGAACAGTTGCAAGGTAATCCAAAATGTTTTATGAAATTTCAAATAACCCTGATAATTTTTTTAATCTAAAAAACCAAATATCTAATGGAACTTTGCAAGACTTTTCCCTTTTTTTTTGTTAGAACCACTTTTGCAGAATTATACTTTATTTTGTTGTTTGCTTTTGGTTTATTTTGTTGAAATATTTGAAATTAGTTAATTAGCAAATAGGCTATCTTATGTAAAATAATTGATCAACATTTTAACAAAAATTGACTTCAAAGGAGCTTTGAAAAATGTTATTTAATCCTATTAATTTACCTTTCACTGACATGCCAGCTATTTATCCATATAAGATTGAAAATCTGCTACCTGGTGACAGAGCATTTTCTTATATTTTTTTCAATGATATTAATATTTCTTTTTAAAACTAGGGGTAATGTTGTATCACGAGTAACAGCAAGAAAACACCAGCAAGATGTTACCGTAGAAATGGGCAATCAAACATTGCTAGAGGATGCCAGGTTGCCCTCGGTAAAATCAAATGTGAGCAGGGGAATTCAACGACTGATACGGGTTATCAAATTGGTTGTGGTCATTGCTGCTGTCAATGTGCCTCTTTATATGATGCTACTTTTCAAGGATTGGATTGAGCGCTGACTGGACAGTAGACGTTAAACAAAAAGTTTGTGAAATCATGTAAAGATTGGACGAGTCTATTGTTCTGTTAGTGGTACAAATTTCTTCTATAGAGAATACTTGTATAGAGAATTCGGCAGCAGGCTATCAGTTCTCTATTTAATAGAAGCTGCTCCTATTTTGCAGATTGAATTTTTGACGGGTCATTTTCTCATATTGTAAACAATAGGCAACAACACTCTAGTTTGTTAAATATTTGCTTCTCTCTTGATGTGTAAAACCCATATACCGATACCATCAAATGTGCTACTTCAGCTGTACTAACCTCGTTTAGTGCATAGAAAATCAACTATATTTTACAGAAAGCACCCAAATATAAGAGTAACCTATTGTTGGTACAGACCTGGCTTAATATCATACCGGTCACAACTCAAACTGGCAAAAAAGGGAATCTCTTTCGAACTATTGACTGTTTTTAATTCCATTTATTGGAATTTAGCAAACAAAAATGGGTAGGCAGAACAGTTATAATGATCCAAATAATCTACATAGGAAAAACTGAGCATTTTATCCAAAATAAAATCATTATTGAACCTTGATAAAGTATTAATGTTACGTCATTCTGCAATTAGAAACAAATGTACAACGTAAAGGTGGCACTGTTCAATTGGTTTGCAAAGTCTTAGTGTCCTCTAAACCAGTACAAAAAATGTAAAAAAAAAGTGTCTATTTTTCAGATTGACCCACAGCAATTTCTTTAATTCGCTCCCGCATCTTGTATTGAAGCATGGTTGGAGCGCAATCAAGAGCTGTCTCCCCTGACAATCATGACAAACAAACAAGCAGATAGAAAATGTAAGTATTTACATCGTAAAGAACAAAACATGCAACAAAACGCTGAGCACGCCATGAAAAAGAAGGGTAGTACAAAACTTTTTTAATTATTTATTATTCTCAACCAGTAGTTTTCATATTTTTTTTATGCCCTGGCAGAAAGGAAACAAACTTCAAACCTTGAGGATTCTTGATTCCGACATCTGCCCCACTATCCATGAGAATTAGTGCAATCTCTGTCTGATTGAAAAGTGCTGCCTGAAAAAATATGAAGCACACAAAAAATTAAAAGAGCGTTATGACTCATCACACAAGAGTAGCATGCCAGCTAGATAAGTAAAGTTGGGCTAGGTAAGTAAATACAAATTTATGATATCATACCAGATGTAGCACTGTAAACCCTTGCTTGTCACTGTAGTTCGGATTCACTCCCTATAAAAAAAAAAATTGGGTTAGATTCTCTACATAGAAGAAAGAGGAAAAAGTTTTCATAAAATAGAAGTCACCTGACTTAAAAGGTTTCTAACAGCTCTGGCATCACCATTTTTAATAGCTTCTCTCAGACCCTGATTAAAAAAATAAACACAAGGTAAATAAGAAAAAATAATAATTTGAGCACAAGAACAAACCAACAAAATCTCTGGCAATGTGCTAACAATTTACATAAAGGAGTAGTAGTTAAAATTGTGCATACCTCACCGGTGACATCATAATCCGTCCAGCTTTTTTCAAGGCTGCTGTTATTCATCTGGCCGAGATTAACAAATGAGCTGCTGAAGGGAACTATAATCAAGGACTTCTCCAGAAACTAAAAGGAGATCCACCATTGAAAAAAGAAAGCTACATATCATAACAGTATTGGGTCGCATTTGGATTCTTGTGTTTAGTCAACAATTTCTGGGCTTCAATAGGAATAGAAAGAGAGCAAGGCAGAAAGATATGAACTAAAAATCTCATCTCTATATAAATATAAAATAAACAACCTTGAGCTGTTGCTCGATGAAGCTGCAGATTTCCTTGCACCAGGTTCACTGTTAGTTTTCTTTGGTCTTGGGTTGGCTTGTACCGTTGAGGCTGTGGCACTCTGTACCTACAATTTGCATATGAAGAAAAAGAACATTACATATCCCGTACGGGTTATCCACCTGGTACAGATAACTGGTATCAGAAATGAACACCTACCTGGATGGCAACGGGGGCTGGTTTTGGGGCTTCACAGATGCACAGAGGCATGCCGCACTTGCACTCCGTAACTGTAGTTGCAGTAGTTTCATTTCCTGAAGTAGGTGCATATGAAGAGCTTTTATCTTCATCCATCGTTAGCTTTGATATACCATCAGAAATTATGCCTTCAGAAGGATTTTTGGTACCAGATTTTACAACACTACAGAATTGTAAAAAAAGAAAAACAAAGCACAGGTTCATTTAATACTGAGTTTTACTGATCAGCACAGTATCAGATGGAAACAACCTCTGTAGGATCTCAATTTTCTTTTATGTGTGTATCTTTACAAGTTAAAGTTTTTGAAATACCCATTTAGCCCATTAGCTTTACAACTACCAAAAGGACTTCAAAATGTCTCCTAAGTTTCAAACATAATACTATATAAGCTTGAAATATTAATTACTTTAAGAAAACTTCCAAAAAAAATACAAAACAAAGTTCGAATTATCTGAAGGGTTACTATATAAGTTGGAATTCAGCTTGGTAATATACTGATATACCAGTACAATACGGTTCCATAATCCAAGAAGGTGATCAAAATACCTTGAAGTTTTGTTGAAACATTCATAGCATACTCTGACATTGGTGTGAAGGCCAAATTGAGGCAAAGTCTGAAAATTTTTGGTTTAGCATCAGTACCAAGAATATATAAATTGTTAAAATTTACCATGTTACATGCACAAAACAAAAACAATAATAATAAGTACCATTTGGTATGATGAATGATCACTGCACAATGTCTTCCCACAACAGCGACAGTGATGCTGTACAAAATTTAAATACAGTCATATGACTAGTCTAAATCATATACACACGTTTTCAATAAAAGGCTTGCTGTATCCTATAGGTTGTTTTACTGAGTCTGTCTGTATATTGCAGACATTTGCAATTTAAATCTGGGAACCTTGAACTATTTCTACTACGTCATGAGATGAGATTGCATGAATCAATAGATATTTACAATTGGAGATTGAAACTAAAATTAAATCAACTTCACGAACACTATTGAAGTAAGCATTCATCCAAATTTAATTGGGAGAAGCTAGATTTTTTTGTAGCTACTGACTTACAATTATTACAAGAAAATAATCATATGATTTAATCTCCTACCAGCCATATAAACCAGTTTTATTAACATCAGATCACCGAAACTGCAATATAGTCCTTAAAATGATGGATCAGTTATTAAAGTAGAGGGTCTTTACAAGAAAATGGTAAACTAGTAGGTGCTAGAGGGAAGATGTTACCCGACGGCGAAAAGTGGTGAAGCTACAGTTGCAGACATCGCAACGCGAGGCCTCCTGAAATGGTGGCGGAATCTCTGACATGGTTTCCTCTGTATGCTCGAATGTTTTACTCTCTCTCTCTCTCTCGATCGATCGATGGATTGATCAGATCGGAGGTGAGGAGGTCGCAATTGAAGTCGATGAAGATGCTGGATCATATCATTAGCGGAAGAAATGATCTTAGACTTAGTGGATTCAAATCCTCTCCAATACTGTAGAGGATGGGTCTCACTTTACGGTTTGAGATTAAATCTCACTGCTGTACGATTCGGGCTAGTGAAGGGGAGCAGTATTATTTGATTTTGAGATTCGTGTCACGTTAGAAAGAATGGTTCAGATTCACTAATTGTAAAAGATTCCCTTGTGCAATATTGGAGAGGCTGTGAATTCAGATTTAGTTGCCTCTTTTGCATTTCCACCCTAATAATATCAAAATTTGTGACCCCTTCCCTAGCAAAATAGTTTTGATTTTTTTTTTTTTGTTAAGGGAAGGGAAGGAGTGGTGCACCAAATCCGCCACTCTTCACCAAGAAAAACATGTTCATTCCAACTGTTTAAATATTTTTAACAATTCAAATTTTTCATTCCAACCGTTCAAATGTTTCTCAAATCTTTTCAACAGTTCATTAAATTTACAAACTTAAACTGTTGAAAATATTTGAATGGTTAGGATGAATAACTTGCTTTTCGAGAAGAAGAACAATTGATCTGAGCAAAGAAAAAGTATCTATAGGGTACCGCATTCACTTTGTACAATTCCAACCAAGTGATGTTTCTTCAGGCCATCTTTAGATGCACGAGTCTTTAAATTTGTACCACGTTAAAATAGACGGTGCAAATTTTCAAAGTTATTTAAAATTTGAGTTTGAATTCGAACAATCCGATCAGTTCTCGGGTCAATTCGGTCTGAGATAAATTTATTGAGCAGTTGAGCTCCTTTAATATTTGTGCAAATTTAGATCGGATAGCCCATGGCAGATCCATTTTTTTGGGGAATTTCATGTATACCTCTCAAAAATCTTGAAATTACGTATTCCCCCCTCTAAAATTCATAATATCATATTTACCATTTTAAAGTTCAAAAACTCACAAATTTACCCCATTTATTGATTTTTATAATAAAACTCGTTTTAAATTTACCAATTACCCAATTTACCCTTTCTCCATCTTTTCTTTTTCTTTGTTCTCTTCGTTCCCATAGAAATCCCAAGCACCTCATGCTTCAAAGAGCTTAACTCCTCGCATTGTATGGCATTGATGGCAGATTTCACAGCTTCTACATTTGGATTGATTAAGGTTTACCCAAACTATATGCTTCAAAAGATTAGTCAACTCTGGGTCACATTTTTCACGGTGAATATCTTTTTTTTAGAAGCTTTGACAGTTTGTATAAACCGTAAAATTGTTACATCATGCTAGTATGCATCCTGTTCCTAGCATCCAAAAATTAACCACCGATTCACACAATCCAGTGGTTATTTTTTCTATCTAAATACCACAAATAAAACAACTATAACATCAATCCATTAATCACAAAAAAAAAAAAGCAAGCCATGAATTCAAAAGCCTTTTGTCTTCCCTCTTCTTCTGTCAGCAATTTTTTTCCAAAGTAGAACCTCCTGTTATACTCTGTCAGCTAACTAGTACACCGGTACCAACATCCCCCTGAATACCAACGCATTGCGCTGTTTCCAAATCGACTACATCACACATATAAAACAAATTATCCATGTTCCCACTTCACACTGTTAACTTACCATCCGTTCTTACACATACCTCTTACCGGTACCATATTTCCTGTACCGAAGGATCCGGTACCAGTAATTGACAGCCCAATTTTAGTGAAATGCAATTCCAAACCTGGACCACGAATGAGCAGGTGAAGTGCTGTCTCAATCGGGCCCTTACGTTGAATATCATATATGATTTCTTCTTCCATTAAAAAAAAATATAGTGCACAATCAATGGAATTTGAAATTAGAATTTTGAAACAGAAAACTGCTAATCTGAGTTGCATTATAGCCACAAAAATTGCCAAACTAAATTTACCACTAATGTATCAGTATAGGCCAAGCCAATCTAGGAAATTTTTATGAATATATTTTATAATTTATAGAGATGACCAGCATGAGAACGACTAGCTTACCATGTTATTCCCGGAGAGGAGAGATTCTCGATATGTGTAATATTTCCATCGCTCACTTTAGTTGCTACTTGCTAGTGTACTCCAAATTCGAATATTCATTAAAATATTCATCAAAAAGGTTGCATGAGTACATCTATTTATCTCTCCAGCTGATAATCATTGGTGGCACATTGATAGTAAACCACTTTACCAAACTTTATCCACCAAAATCTCCTCCACCTTCATTATTATGGCTACAACAACTCCATGTCTCAGCAATGTGTTAGCGGTCTCAGGTCTCAAGCTTGATAATACAAAAATATCAACATTCTTTGGTTGGGAACGAAGCTTGGGATCTTGGGATTTCTCTGGGAACGAAGAGAAAAGAGAAAAAGAAAAGATGGACAAAGGATAAAATGGTAATTGATAAATTTAAAATGAGTTTTATTAAAAAAAATAATAAATTGGGTAATTTTGTGAGTTTTTAACTTTAGAAGGGGAAATATGATATTATGAATTTTAGAAGGGGAAATACGTAATTTTAAGGTTTTTGAGGGGGATACATGAAATTCCCCCTTTTTTTTTTACTTTTTAGTATTCCGGATACTTATTTGTAAATAAAAAGTAAAATCATATTATTTTTATCACTATCACGATATCTTTAAAAAAATGTCTAAGAGAATACATATTCGATTTTATCTGTTGAATAGGCATCTCACATGTTTTTTTAAAATAACTTATTAAATTATTAAAAAGAAAAGAAAATTGTTGTAACCCACTTGCCAAATGAAGCTCCATCCTAAATAGTTTGTCAAATAATTAAGTACGTCTAATATTTTATGTTTTAAAAATCGAGTGTCAATTGATTAATTCTGACCAATTTCATTCGCCTGAGATTTTGAAGATGTATGGTTAGGATTAGGATGGTTAATGAATAATTATAATTAATTAAATAACTCGGTTTGAATCTACATAAATAAATTTGTATATAAATTTATAAGAGTTGGATTAATGTGCTTCGTGAAGTATGGTTGTGTTTTACTTTATACTCATATTTTCATTTTCAAAATTCAAATAGTTGATACCAACCAATTTTCATATTAAAACATGTTGGGAGACCAAATTTTTACATTTATGATTGTTTTTACTTTTTTTATATTTGGAAAATTCATTAATAGTTATTTTGTATATATTTGAAAAAATAGTAAAAGAAATTCTGAAAAATATAAATTTTGGTCTCCAACTACATTTAGCTATTTGAACTTTGAAAGCAGAAATTTAAAAATGAAGTGATATATGTATCCATTAATTTATTGGATCTATACGTAAATCCTAAAAGAGGAGGGGTCTAATTACGCCATTTTAGTGACACATCTTGACACCATATGTTTATAAATAATTTTTGCGATTTCAAATTCCAAACATTCGATCTAAACTGTTCCACATGATCTCCCTATTAAAATGTGCTTGGAGACCAAATTTTACATCTTTTGAAACTTTTTTTAGTATTTATTAAGATGTGTACAAAATTTTTGTTTTCAGACAATTATAGACTATTGAAAAATAATGATTTTAAAAAACTCTAAATAAATAGTAAACAATTTCCAAAAAAAGTAAAATTTGGTCTACAAGCACATTTTTATATGGAGATCACGTTGAACAGTTCGAATTGGTTGTTTAGATTTTAAATTCGTAAATAACTTATAAATATACGGTGTCAAGATGTGTCACCATCAAATGGTGTAATTGGAATATCCCTCATCCTAAAAAATGATTAAATTAAATTAATGTTTCGATATGGATATTGATGAAAAATAGCTTCTATTTTAATAATAAAATAATTGTTGTCATTCTCTTATATCCGTGCGACCGTGCGTGCCCACTTTATTTGCTGTTCGCAAGGAGTCCATTGGACTCAAAAGTGGTATGATGTACATAAAATAAATATTGTTTTGAGAAAAAATATGGGTCATGCCCGTATTTAATTGATAATAGCGATTATAAAATTTTGTAACTGCATAATAAAAGTAAACACAATGCACTCAAGAAAACTTGAGCTAATTACGGAAATAAAAAAAATAAAAGTGGAAACTAAACTACCTAACCAAAATAGTGAGGAGAAAAAAAGGACACAAGAAAAGTAACGAGGTAAAAATATTAACACAGTTAATTTGACTTCATACAATGCAAAATTAATAGAGACAATAAAAAAAACTATATAATTGACGCGTTGTATGATATCAAACCAGTGCTGTCAATATTTTTTATCCAAGGTAAGTCCATAATAACAGTAAAACAAGTTATAGTTACTCAAAATCTTGAATTGCATATTAAGGAGTTTGATGATATGGTAAATCAAATTACCGGAAGCAATTTAAAATATTGGATTGGATATCATAGAGTTAAGACTTTTCACTTTGTTGACCAGACAAATTGAATCAACAACTACAACTCTCATTTTAAATTTGGGTTTCAAATTTTGAAAATAAATTTAGAAGTAGTTTTTTAAGCCATACAAAGGCTGTTCTAAACATGCAAAATGATTCTTCCCCTGTTTCAAACGAGGTAGAGCAGAATTTTCCTGAGGTACGTATAGCTAGTCACCAATCTAAAGTTTAATTAAAGGTATAGCTAAGTTATTCCTATAAATTAAAAATTATCCTATCAATAATTTATTCTGCGTCCCTACTCTCGATTTTCTAGTGTGTGAAATATATATATATAGACACACACACACACATTTAGTGATGCCACCAGCTACCATGTTTTGAAAATTAATGATGTTTTACTTTTTAGTCATATTTCTATTTTCAAATTAAGTTCAAATAGTTGATTCGAACTTCTCAACATGATCTTCATATTGAAATGTGCTTGAAGACCAAAATTTTATATTTTTTGGAAAAAAAATAATATTTTTCTAGAATTTTTGAAAATCAGTGTGTTTTTTTTTTTTTTTAAATTTAATGAAAAGTTGTGATTTTCAAAAATTATAAAAAGATACTAAAAAATTTCAAAAAATATATAAAATTTGGTCTCCAAGAATATTTAATTATAAAGATCATATTGAGAAGTTTGAATCGATTGTTTGAACTTTAAAAATAAAGATATAAACGAAAAGTAAAATATCTTCTTTACTTTCTAAAACATGATAGTCTATCTTTCTCTTTCTCTGTATATATATTAACCAACATGGTAATACCATATAATATACTAACCAAAAGATGCTGACACCAAGAATATATAAATATATTAACTCAAAGAGAAACTAACCGTCAGGTATCAATCATAATAGATTCAATAATCAATTGAGAAGCGAAACATAGAATAAACTTGTAAAAATATCTATTTAATCAGATGCTTTATATACACACACATCGAATGTCTTTTCCCCTTTCTCAAAAAAGAAAAAGGTGTCAAGAGATTCACACACCTCTATCTTACAATCGGCCAATCTTACAATCGGCCAATGTCTGGCAAATTTAGGAAGCCATCTCCTCTTTTCAATTTCTACTTCTACAATCAACACAAAGATCACCTAATCCACAACAACAACCCAAAAACTACAGTTGCTAAAGTTCTCCAAATAGCACCACCTTGAAACAGATTAGCGCTGCCACGATGAAACAGAGTTGCACCACCGGCACTGCTAGTAACATTTGCTGTCAGGTCATGCTTTCCCACATCAATCATGATCTCAAACCGGCAAGTACCAGCTGACGGGTCTGTTTTTGTTAAGACAGACAAATTGTTGAACCCACACGACCCCTTTTGCTGATTTTCATACTGGTAATACTGGTTAAAAGCATAGGATATGTTGCCCCTAACATCTAACATGTTACAACTTGATCCGTACCCGAGACTCGTGCAATCTGCATATGAACATGCATAATTCACACTATTGACTATTTGTGGGTCTGCGGTACTAGCGGTCGGGCTCAGCACGCACCACTGCTTCTCCAAGTACCTTACCCCCTTGGCCGGTATCAACTTCTGTCCGTCGGGCATGAGTAGGTCATACTTGATCGAGCCGTCATAGTAAAACATTCCCCAGTGTCGTTCAAAATTTCCTGGCAAGACACTCTTCACATCCTCGTCTAGTAGGGCAAAGAGGTAAATGTCTGGCGGGGTTGATCTTTTGGGAGTGCCCTTGTTTTTCGCTACCCGATCCAACATCCCCTGAAACATAAATGGGACATGTCAAAATTCTTAGAATCTTAGATAGATATCATAAATTTAAGCCGAACTCAAGAAGATAACTGTCAAGTGATTTGTTTTGTTTAGTTGATTTTTGTTTTCTTCCCGTTGTACAATGAAGAAGTTTTATACTTCAAAGTAACAAAAACATAAATAGCAGAGTTGGTGTCCACCTGATTAAACCGTCTGGCATTTACCACATTTGCTTCCTTGTCGCCATCTGTAGGCCATCCAATTTCACCGACGATCACCTCCACATTGCCGAAGCCATTTTTCTCAAGGGCCGATATAAGAGTGTCGTAATTCGCATCAAAAACATTTGTGTAGGTATATTTCCCGTCAACAATTGGGGAAGATGTTCCGGGGGTGAAGAATGCAAACTCCTTTGGGAAATTCGGGTCGGCATTCAGGCTGAGGAACGGGTATATATTGATTGTGAGAGGGTATCCAGATTCCTGTCATTATAATCCAAAAGATCAGTCAGAATTATACAATTTTGCATGGAAAAGTCAATTACTTGAATTAGCATGTTCCTCTGAAATTTTTTCCAAATGTCTCTATAAAACTATAATAAAGCACATACGTCCCATGTACCCACTTAGTTGCAAAAATTAACAGCAACTTTGTTATAACAAAGGTGAAATCTGGGTTGCTCTTCGCCTCCTGATGGATAGAAAATGAGGAATAAGGGATATTCCAGATGAAGAACAATGGAAATGTGAGAGATGCAAGAATATGCTTTCATATTTTATCTATAAGCTGATAATTATATTACCATGAATAATGAAAGTACTGTTACAGTTCTATACATAATGACAAATGAAGAAGTGCAAAAGAAAAAGAAAATTTCACAAAGAGGTGGATTGAGCAAAACTGCAAAAGGCAAACTATGAACTGTAACAGTACACACCTGAAGGAACCGGACAATGGAGATCATGAGGTCACGTATGTCGGATCGGAAGTCACCACTGGATGGAAGGCCATTCGAGGATTCATAAACATCAGCATTAGCCGGTACCGTGACCTTGACTTGGCGGCCAAGCCCAGCCTTGATTAGTGCAGCTTGAATGTTTTTCATTGCAGGGAAGGTGGAATTTTGGAACATGCCCTTGTAGGTCTTTAGGAAAGGTTCATTGCCCACTGCCACATACCTTAAAATGTAAAATATTACTGAATTAATTATGGCATTATACAGAGGATATATCCCTAATTTACTTCAATAATCAATATAGTTTTCAAGAGACAAATGAATGCAACAGTTTTTACTTTTGTAAGTATAAAACACACGTTTGTTTGTTGTGTTTTGATGGCTTATATCTGTAGAAATTAAAACATTAGTACAAACATGGTTATTGTGTAATTCTTTTCTCGCTTAAGGAGCTCAAAAACTTTTAGATCAATCCAGACAGTTTTTTTTTTTTTTTTTTTTTTTTTTTGAGAAACATGAGGCAATTGATGCAATTATTAAATATTACCATGAGCACTATGTAATTTTTTAAGTTGTGCAATTAAATCATGAAACTAACATTAGCATCCAACGTTTCAAATAGGATTTAGATTATTAGATATCAGTTTTGCCCATTAATTGCATACTAGCTACGGCATACATACCTTATGTCGACCCCCTGCTTGGAGATGTAACTCGATACGTTCTGCATGACCCACGCCTCAGCAGCTTGCACACTGCCAGCTAATGACGCCAAAAAGTCGTTCGGTATTCCGAGCATGACCTCAATTCCGGACCGCCCTAGTGCTTGTAGCACATACGGTTCGGCTTCAAACAACTTCACTTTGTTGAAACCATTATCCTTCAGCAGCCTGACAGTAATGTCGGGTTGCAGCAGATGCGAGGCACGTGTCCCCCAGTTGACCCCTGTTCCCTCCACAAACATACCCCCTTTTTTATGAGTGTGTAGCACCAACATGTAAAAGATTATGAGCCAGAACAGACTAAGTTGCTGACAAATGGACCCCATTTTTTTGGGTTAAGTGTTGTTTGTTAAGGGGTCTTTTGCTAGTTTTGGGTTATTTAAGGTGTTCTGGATTGGGGGAATGCAATAGGCAAAGGATGGAAGATAAAGGCAAAAAGGAATTTGATTCTTTAATGAAGCCTGCCAAAGAGACAAACTTATTCAAAGGATCTCTCTCAGGTAATGTATCTGATTTTGGTCTTGTAAGGCAAGTAAAGTTCAGGAAATAAAGAGTACATTCCCTTTTATATAAGTTGTACAAAACTGAGGCAAACAAATGCTTTTCCTGTTAGGATTTAAAATTAAAAGTAGATGCACATTTTTTTTTGCTAAACAAAAGAATATATTGGATTGTTTTAAATCAAAGGTAATACTACAAAATAACTCACAATTAGTATTTTGGCAATTGCATAACTCTCTAAATTAATAAGTATCATTTTTAAATAATAAACATCTTCCTTCAAAATTAAGAATACTTAATGTTTTAATTAATAACTTGTTTAGTTGATAATTGAAATATCTGTTTTAGATGTACTTTTAATTCTTTCCTTTATAACAGCTCTTTGCGGGTTATTATAGTGGGGGAACATATCAAGTCTCTTTCTAATAAATATTCTCTTTTTAGAAATGATTTTTGTAACTTGTTCGATCATTTGAATTCACAGTCAGGATATCAAATTTAAATTAAAATTGAAGGATGGCACGACACAATTAGTGTTGTTTCAAAGCTCTTTTCTTTTCAAAACTTATCTTTCCTGTTTTCCAATTTTCTCTAAACCGATACCGGTGACTTATTCGATCGTTTTAGTAAAACAACAATTTGGGCCGATATAAAAATAAATTGTAATTCAGCCCTTTGTACCTGGACTCAGGCCCATTGGACTCCAATTAGGTTTAAAATTGGGGATGACCGGATGAGCAATCGCTTCAATCTGAACCGTCTATAAAGGATAGTTTACGGCTGGGATCAAACGATGAATAATGATATAATGCCATTCGTTAAACCCTTCCCCAATCGCCATCTCCTTCCTGCAAAATCCAGCCTCTCTCTTTCTCGTCTCTTCCTTCTCTGCTTCTGTGAATCTTTTTCAATCGCCTCTCTTTTTCTCTCTTTATCCCCTTCTTCTCTTTGTCTTTCTCTGTTAATTTTGTGTATAGGCCCAGTGAGGAGAATTTAATTGCAAGTGCCGGATGAGTAGGTTTACCTCATGATCTAACTGCAATTCTGAGGGCTTATACATTTCTTTTTTCCTTTATCTATGAATTTGAGTTTGAATTCCACTGAATGTTGATTTCTTAAACAAGCGATAGACAGTTGACATTCGGCAATCCTCCCCAGTTCTGATTAGTGCTTTAATCTTCTTGATTTCTCTGAAATATGAACATAAGCTCTTTAGTCCTTAGACTGGATTTTGGAATCTTTTTAGTTCAATTATTACGCCATTTATTTTTTCTAGTACGATATTACCCTTGTAAATCGTCTGGACAAAATCACTGTCGAATGTCGAATGTCGATACACTTTGGTATTTGAACAATATAATCATCTGGAATATATTTGTTCGATTTTATGTATTAACTGTGTGTTTGACAAGTGGAACAGTGATGGCGATCTAATTATTTCGAGTTAATTGCTCTCATACCCATGAAAACATTATAATTGCCTATAAAATTACGACAACTCTGAAGATGTTTTAACTTGTGTAAGTTTGATGTAGGAGTACCTTGAAGCACTTATTATAGGTGCTACATTTTAAATTGACTTTAACTATATACAACATTTATTCATTAAGATCCATCTTTATTAATTGTTCAAATATGATAATCTTATCTGAGTACATTTGAAAACATTAGTTAATATTTATTATTGGTTAAGCTTTGATAGTTAAATTTAATTAGCCCTGTTAACCTATGTTGTAAATAATGAGAAAACCGTTGTAATTTAGTATTTATTGAAGTTATTTCATTAATTTTAAATAAGAAAAAAAAAACACTAATTTATTTAGTTTTTTTACTTGTGGTACCAATCATTATTGAATTATACCTAAATTATTCTTGAATTATTACCGAATCACGACTTTTTAATTGAACTGAATCCAAACTATTCATTTATCATTGTATATATACAGTAATTGTAGTATGTAATTTATATTATTCAATTTAGAGGCTGATAGGATTTTGTATTAAAGGCTTTATAAAGATTGCTTAGGAATAAATATCAAATGCCCAAGAGTCATAAATCCCAAAGGAAAGAATGAATTCAGAGCCCATTCGGGATGGGGGCTTAACCCTTATTTGACTTATCGGAATCAAATGATGAAAGACATCGAATAGAGACCCGAAGTAAGATAGATTTGGGGTCAGCTTGAGATGTCCCGAGACGAAGATCAAACCGACCTACTCCAAAGGTAAGTCTAAACCGACTTAAAAGTCTATAAATATCCAGAAATTCAATGATAAAACGGATGAAAAATATGACACAGTAAGAGTACGAATGGGATAGAGTTACGTGCTTAAAGAACCCAAATTAAGTTTTATCTTGAGCTGCCCTTCACTGAAGGTAGCCCGTATATTGATTGCGTGGCCCAATACTATTTGGACCGGAGCGTATCAGAGGCGTTGCGATCAAGTGCCATGTAGCACGTGCACAGCACAGCATCTGCTAGGATTTTTTTAAGATTCGTGCTCTAATTGATTCACAGTTTCACACCAATAAATCTTTCGTCAAAATCTAAATCATCTGTGCGCGCAGCATGTGAAGGATCGACATGCCACTGTTAATATAACACAGGATGCTCATTTTTTTATATAAAAATAAAATATCTTAAATTCTATTATAAGATCAACAATATCTTGAAAATAAAATGCTGTATCTATGAGTATTAATTGTTTTGCGCTTAAGTATTTTTAAGCTTTATGAAATTTTGATTTATAAAATTTTATAAAGCCTACAATGACGTCAATGCACTAGGACAGCAAACGAATCATTTTATATGAACTTGACTTGTTTGCCTTCCTAGTACACAGATGACATTCTAAATAATAAGTATTCAATGTAGAAGTAGTTAAAATGTATTTGGAGATCAAATTATATATATATATATATATATATATATATATATATATATATATATATATATTTTTTTTTTTTTTTTTTTTTTTTTTTTTACTAATTTGTTAGATAGGTACAATATTGTAATTTTTGAACGGTTCAAAATATTTTGATTTTGTATCTATAAAAAAAATAAAAAATATATATATAAAATTTGGTTTCTAAGCACATTTTAATACAGACATTACATTGAACAATTTGGATCGACTGTTTGAACTTTGAAAATATAAATAAAAATAAAAATGATCGTAGTACAAAAACAACGAAGCATTTTAACCCTACTCATTTTATAATTACTTGTTCGTGCCGATTTTATAAAATGAATAGGCCCAATCATTTTGTTCTTTTCTTCCTCAAGCGAAATATATTTTCCTAGGAAAATATGTTGCTCAACATTTATTCCATTCCGAACCAGTACACTTCTCTTTGCTCCCATTATCGGCCTAATTCGTATCCCCTAATCCCCCACACCCTAGTACCTCAAATTTTGATTTTAGATCCAGACCGTCCAATCTGCTCTGGCGCGAATATTAAAAACCGGTGGATTCTATTTCGGATCGGGTTGTAGGGGTGCAAATGGATCGGATAATATTCGACTGTATCCGAATCTGTATCCAAAAATTTGATACGGATATCCGATATCCGAATATCTGTGCGAATACGGATACGGATATAATTTTAAATTTTAATTATCAGTATCTGTATCCGAATAGTAGATATATACCATATAGTTTAATGTATATTATGAAAATATTTATGTATCTGATATCCGATCTGTATCCGCACGTATTCATGTAATATCCGATCCGTATCCGTATCCGTATCAGAAAAATAAAAATGGATACAGATATTTTACCACTATCCGATCCGTTTGCACCCCTATCGGGTTGGCCCGGATTCAAACTCAAAAAATTGAGATATTTATGTGATCCGGACCCGGCCCAAAAGCGTGGGTTATAATTTGTTTCGACAATTCTGAGAAATCGGCGCTACTAACCAATCATCGGAGTCGCCATTTTCACAAGTCGAGTTGTTTCTGGCCTGTCCGAAGCAATCAAGCGGTTCTCCCGCTCACCTTGTGTGTCTTCCCGTTCCAAACCCTAGACCCAAAACCAACGACATGGATCTGCTCAAAAGATATGACGAGAGTGACGACGACATCGGAGGGGAAGAAATGGCAACCTCCTCGCCGGATTCCTCCCCTCTCCGCCTCTCCCTCCCTTCCAAGACCTCCGCCCCGCCGGTCGACGAGACCGCTCTCGCGCTTGCCGCTGCTGGCTCGAATCGATCGACCAGTGGCCCGTTGGACCCTACCCAGCACTCTGTCTCCTTTAATCCTACCTATGACCAGCTGTGGGCACCTGTTCAAGGCCCCGCTCCTCCCTCGGCTGGACACACCTCCTCTGCTATACCTCAGGTGGGGTTTCACACTATCTTAATTTTGAAGGCTAATTAGTGGGGGTATAAATTTCTGAATTGAATTATAGATCTAATTAAGGAAATTCTTTTCATTTCTCAAGCTATTAGTTTTGTAGTTCTACTCAATTAACTTGTCAGTCTTATGGGTTAAAACACCGAACTGACACCAATCAATGCAAGATGGTTCAATGTTGACATTACAAGTGGTTTCTGCACTGTTAATGGTAGTTTTTGGTTCTATTGTTTGACTGGAACTTATTTTTAAGTGACAATTAAGCCTTGGTTTCGTCCCTATACCTCAATTGAATAAAGAGACCCATTTGCACTTCACCCACTACCCCAACACACAACAAAAAACAATTTACCCTGATTTTTTCTGTTTCCATAGGTTTTTTTAATGAAATCTTAAACTAACATTTTGCATTTGACCAGGGTCTTCGCAACCATAAGCTAGGGTTTGTAGAGGATGCATCTATTCAACCATTCCTCTTTGACGAACAGTATAACACCTTTCACCGGTTTGGGTATGCTACCGACCCATCAGGCCTCCAGTATATAGGCGACCAGACTGCTCTGGCTACTAACTCAGCACTATCTGTCTACAACTTACCCCCTCATGAACAAAAGCGCCGCCGCCTTGAGATCAAATCCAAGGAAACAGAAGAAAGCACCTTTGACCCAGAAGCTGACAATCCAGCCACTGATGAGTGGCTTTTAAAGAACCGTAAAAGCCCATGGGCTGGTAAAAAGGAGGTAATTCAAGGAGAACTAACTGAAGAACAGAAGAAATATGCTGAGGAACATGCGGTAAAGAAGGCCGAGAAGGAAGGTCGCGGTGAAGGAAAGGAGAAAGCAGAAGTGGTGGTAAAATCAACATTTCATGGCAAGGAGGAGAGAGACTACCAAGGCCGGTCTTGGATTGAACCTCCAAAGGATGCTAAAGCCAGTAATGACCGTTGTTACATACCTAAGAGGTGCGTGCATACTTGGAGCGGGCATACAAAAGGTGTATCGGCCATACGGTTCTTCCCCAAGCATGGCCACTTGCTTCTGTCAGCCAGTATGGATACCAAAATTAAAATTTGGGATGTGTTCAATTCACGCAAGTGCATGCGCACTTACATGGGCCACTCCAAGGCAGTGCGTGACATCTCATTCTCCAACGATGGTACCAAATTTCTCAGTGCTGGTTATGATAAAAACATCCAATACTGGGATACTGAGACCGGCAAGGTGATCTCGACCTTCTCAACTGGCAAGGTGCCATTTGTTGTGAAACTGAATCCAGACGACGACAAACAGAATATACTCCTGGCTGGCATGAGCGACAAAAAAATTGTACAGTGGGATATGAACTCAGGCCAGATCACACAAGAGTATGACCAGCACCTTGGTGCAGTCAACACAATCACTTTTGTGGACAACAATAGGAGATTTGTAACATCCAGTGACGACAAATCCCTTCGGATTTGGGAATTCGGCATCCCTGTTGTTATAAAATACATCAGCGAGCCGCACATGCATTCAATGCCAGCTATTAGCCTGCACCCAAATTCAAACTGGCTGGCTGCACAGAGTTTAGATAATCAGATATTGATTTACAGTACAAAAGAGAGGTTTCAGCTGAATAAGAAGAAGAGGTTTACAGGACACATAGTGGCAGGTTACGCCTGTCAGGTGAATTTTTCACCTGATGGAAGGTATATAATGTCGGGAGATGGAGAGGGGAAGATGTGGTTCTGGGATTGGAAAAGCGGAAAGGTGAATAGGACATTAAGGTGCCATGACAGTGTTTGTATTGGGTGTGAGTGGCACCCACTTGAGCAGAGCAAGGTAGCAACCTGTAGCTGGGATGGCACCATTAAATACTGGTGAGTATAGCATCTCTATCTGAATATCTCTATTTTAGAGTGTATGGTTTTGGTATGAATTTCGGTACTGTCTGATGATGATACTGGCTTATTTCTATTAGTGTTCTTGCTTGTATAGGCATGGCCATCATGTTAGTTTCCAGATGCCTGGGATCATATATTAGAATTTGCTACATGTTATGGTACCAACTTGTTTGGGATTAAAGGCTTGGTGGTGGTTGTTGTTATGGTACCAGGAATCCTAGTTTATGCTATAAATATTATTGTCATGCAGGCGTACTTCCTGTCATTATCAGACAGTGCATGCCGTTGTTAGGAATTTAATGTTTTCTATTTAAAGTTTTAATTTTTGGTTCTGTAATGATGTATGGTACCAGCAGAAATCTGCTATCATTTGTGCTTTGAAACATCCATTATTTTGGTTAATTTTGTACTTTCTGCTGCTATGAGTGGCTGGAACAAGCCATAAGATTGGTGGATTAGATAGAAGTAAATTTTTGGGCAGAAAAATTGTAGTTTGCTTTGGGGCAAGCCAAGCTCATAGAATTGGTCTCTCCAAGGAATATCCATTATAGTTTGCATTTTTTTTTTCTTCTAATTTTAATTGCTTTCGGCCATGCAGGGATTAGGCTGCTTCACATCACTCCAGTGTCAGCGATTGAAAGAACTTTGGATAACACAATTGTCAAGACGCAGCTAAATAGGTTCGACCTGTTGATGCAAACAATTGCCAGATGTTTTTCTGGAAAGGCTACATGTCATGTTTAAATATTACTTGTTGTGATATGTTTCTTTGAGGATCTTTAATGATAAATTTTGTAGCTATATTAGCAAGCATTAGGTTCAAATTGTTTATCTTGCTGTGTGTGTAAATTATTGTTGCACTGTCCAAGAAATGTTGCATCTCGGCCCCACTCCCAACTTCAGTTAGATATCTTTTCATTGTTTTTGGTCTTTTATTGATCCGAATTTATTATTCTGTAGCATCACAAGGAACAATTATGTACTGATTTTCCTTTTCTTTTTCTCAGGTTTAAATTTCCCTGATTACAGAGCAGGTCCAACTCAATGTTTTTTAAATGTAAATTATGGTAATTATTCATACAAGTCATTGAGCATTTAGTCGATAAGTCTTTCACTTACTATTATTAGAAAAGATTCAATTACCAAATATACAACAGTTTTTATTTTAACAAATAGTGATTGCTGTGCAGAAATGAATGATCTTCCAAGACTAAATGTATACAAAAAAAATATAAATTTCCTTCCAGTATGTGAAAAACACATGGTCCTCTTCGGTACTACTACAGAAATAGCCGTAGTGTTGTCCTCAAAACCCAATATATACCCCCCACAATTCTCCAAGAAAGAAAAGAAAACATATATGTCAAAGAGTGGATAGATTACAAGAAAGCACTATTCACCCGCGAGCAAAATATAAACAAAACAACCAAATATCAAAAGATATATAAATTTCCCTCTGGAAACTCAGTACGAGATGACCGCTGGTACACCAAGCTGACACTGACTCTTGTACATAAAACAAGAAGCTAAAATATTTCACACAAAATTATGTGATTCAGTATCGGGCCCGTCAGCGTTAAGGACACGCTTGGTCATGTTTGCTCGCTGCATGAGGATTACCAGGGCTTGTACCACCTCTGACATTGGCGGCCTGAATTCTGGCTCAGACTGTAAATATGAAAATTCAAAATGCTCAATTAAATATCAAATTTCCAGTGATAGATAAGAATACATGAACCACCAGTTGAGCAAGTGATAATGTTCTCTCTTGAAAAAAATACTCCTATTCTTTCATTTTGACTTTAGCTATATATTTAATAAATACTTCTGATGAAAAATATGCTAGTAACCGTAAACAGCAATAAACAGTCCATGTACTTTATTAGGACATGTCATTACAAGTTTTTTTTAGCTTGGCTTGGAGATTATGTAAATACATAATGTAATATTCCCTATGTGGGGATCTCATTTAAAGAAAGAGCCTATAGAATGGCTGAAAAGTAGAAATTCCTTTGATCAGGGGTAGATAGTGTACCTGCACACACAGAGCAATGACATCGGCAAAGCGAGAGAGAGATTTAGCAGGGTATAAACCCTTTAGACCCGGATCAACCATGCGGTCTAAGGCATCAATATCATGCAATTGTGGGGTTGCCCATCTAACCAATGACTGCTCTGACCGTGGCTTTGAGCTGCAATCATATTCAAATTAGTATCTCGAATCAACATAAGAAGGTACTTCTGCACAAATATCCTAAAAAGTCGCTCATTAGCATATTTGCCTTGGTACGTACCTGTCAAAAGGTTTTCGACCAGTGAGAAGCTCAAGCATGACAACACCAAAGCTGAAAACATCACTCTTAAGATTATACTGTCCCGACATGGCCACCTCGGGAGCATTATATCCGGAACTCGCTTCTGCAGCCTGTGGTTCATATGACATGATAAAATTTAGGAAGTATTATAATGGCTTTGTTAATCACTTCAGAAATCTTTTTTCCCTTGGTAATATATTTATTACCTGAGAATCTGGATTGGCAATCAGGTCTGCAAACCCAGAATCTGACAGGTGGGGGTTCAGATCACCATCCAGTAGAATATTTGATGATTTGAAGTTTTTATGGAGCACAGACGGTGAGCATGTCTCGTGCAAATACCTTGCAACATAAAAATAGTTAGGATTTCACAGAAGAATTGCTTTTTATGGTTGCTAGAGAAATGGCCAAAAATAAAGATGTTTGTTGGTGAACTTTAGATGCATGTTGAGTGTAGTATAAGCTAATTAGAAAATGGAGGTCTCCTGAGGCAAAGTGAAGGAGTATTGAGGTCAACTGGAGCCGATTTCCTTAAAATGAGGCTTAATTTTACAAAGAGGGCGAACTGGGAGGGTCTATAGAGGTAAATTAGGAATTAATTGCAAATTCAGGTTTCCTTGGGTGAAATCTGAACTTGCGGTGCTAAGTCGCACTTCAAAAAAAAAATCATCTGAAATTTTGACACACAGGAGGAGATTGCAAACCGTTGGCTTAAAATTACAAAGTAAACGATTTGTCTGACACCAACATGGACAAGCCAGATAATACATCTTCAGATTGAAGAAAAAATGCACTTACTCGAGTGCACGTGCAGAGCCGAGAGCAATCTTGACACGATTGTTCCAAGAGAGGGTTTTACCATGTTCCTCAGGATAATAAATAAAATCATGCAAAGACCCGTTCTTGTAGAACTCATACACCAGCAAGCGTTGCCCATGCTCATTGCAGTAGCCAGTTAACTCGGTCAGGTTCGCATGGTGCAGCAGCGAAATGTTTGACACCAACTCTGCAAAGTCCTCTGATGATTGGTTTGGTAGCGCTGAGCGACTTATTTTCTTCACCGCCAAAAGCTGTTGGTATAGGAGTACAACAAGTTTCAATCTCATGTTTTGATGGGTTTATATGGGCTTCATCATTTGAGAATCTTATTTTGAATCCAATGATAGGTTTCAATCTTATGCCAAATGGAGAGTTAACAAGCCATTCTCAAATATGAATTTTTTTTCTTTAGAAGAACTATATATATATTCTAGGGTATTATGTAAATTTGAAGTTTTAGGTAACATATACCTATATAAAATTCTGCATAGCAAACCTGATAGCCTCTATCAGGATTTCAAAAAAAAAAATTCTGCATAGCAATGACAGGTGAATAGGCTTTTTTTTTCTGAACAGTATATATTTATATGAAATTGAGGGGCTTCTGTACAATGGAATGTGCATGGCATGCATTTGTTCAAGGGCTATAGCCAAGCACTTGGGTTCTCTATTTTTTTATTTCTGGATTATTCTTTTCACCGTTTTGGATCCTGCTTGACAGTTTAGGTCCAATTAGTTACTGCAATGCCATGAGGTGCCAATTCTTGTCTATAACAAGTTCAGAAATGTACTTTTCCCCCATCAAATTGGGCTTTGTAGGAATTGCCGAACGACCCCTCTCCCAAGAGATTGTCAGGACTAAACATGTCAGTTGCCACTTGTAAATCAGCAACTGAATAAACAGTGGCTTTGATGGAAGAGAAACTGATCTTCTTCAAAATGGGCTTCGTGGTAAGGTCCTTTTCATCAAATGATTTGTATAGGTCGATCTTCGCCGGCGGCTTCAGGCTCACTGAGGTTGATAGGGAGGATTTTGGTGCTTCTATTTTAAATGATTTTAGTTCGGACCCCCCTACAATTATTTAACATGAACATTTATATTGTTGAAGTGTACTGGGGAATATAATTTGCATTATGTATGAGGTAGGAAAATTTTCCTAAGGGTATGCAACAAAATTTTGTGGTGTAATACAACTCAATTTTGTAGCCAAACACAAACCATATTCATTTGAAGCAAGAGGTGTTGATGGTTCATCAGTTCCCCGATTCTTTGAAATCTTGGACGATTTTCTTCTCCTAATAAAAATTATAACGACGCCTACAATAACTGCCCCAAGGGCCAAGAAGGATAAAACAATGCCAGCCACAACTCCACCATTTAACCCCGATTTTTTAACAGGGGTATTATTGGAAGGGGTTGGCTTACGACCACCTGGAGGTGGTGGCGGTGCTGTGTATGGAGGTGGAGGTGGAGCCGGCCCACCATTAAATGAATTTCCACCAACCCTAATGTATGAAAGAAATTATAATAAGAAATAACAAAATTAAAAATCAATACTATGGAGTATATCTATATAGAGCCCAGCCCAGTTTCATAACTCAAAAAGATTTTTCTCTTATCGTCTTTTATTTTGGTTTCCTGAGGATAAGTGGATACAGTTTAAAGTTTCCTTTTTCCCTTTTGGCCTTTTCTCCTTTTTATGTTAAGAAACAACTAGCAATTTAAATTTGAGACATTATGTCATGCGATTTGTGTTTCAATTTCGTTGAATTTTTGTTCTGGTACTTAACTAGTATTTCAAAAAATAAATTAGATACTAACACGGGGTTGATCTTTTGCAACTGAGCAGGAATCCATCCAGTAAAGTGATTATTTTCAATGTTCCTACAAGACATTGTAAAAGTTCGGTGATTATTTTTCACAACGGAATATGAGGAGAAAACAGGAATGACTTGATATTATGCTTACAGATCTTTAAGAGGGAGGTTCGCGAGTACATCTATGGTACCGCTAAATTGATTGTTCTGCAAATGACTACAAAAAAAAGTACCAACAAATAAATGATTATCCAAAAATATCTCGGTATACTTGATATGCTTATAGTGGTAAATGGGAAACAGGCCCTAACTATGTCATCCCATATCAATAATATTTACTGCACAGTTGGTCAGTAGTGATGATACAATTGTTTGTTTTAAAACTCTACCAAGTATTCAGTAAGTTTGTTCATTTGGACTGAAATGAATTTAGAACTGCAAGGTCAAAAGGGGAATTGAACAAGACTACATATGAGTTCACGAGACATTTTATCTGTTTGGGTTGCAAACTTAAGTTCTAATTTTTTGAGAGACTTTCTTACAGAGTAGCCAGTTCTATCAAAGAAGAGAAGCTGTTGGGAAGGTTGCCAGTAAAAGTGTTAAATGAAAGGTCCCTGCATATAACATAATTAGTCTCAACAATGAAACATAATACTAAAGGGAAAAATAGCGGCAGAGCTGCAGAGAGATGGAATTACTCGTGAATAAAAATAAATTGAACTTACAAAAATGTAAGATTAGAGAGGAGGGAGAAAATATCATTCAGACTACCAGATAATTGATTGTGCCCAAGGTTTCTATAATTTAAAAAAAAAGGTAAGTTAGTTAAAAGAAATTAACTTCAGCACAAGAACACAAACAGATATGATTTTGGGAGAAAAAAAAAACTCACATATATGAAAGGGCAGTCATCTGAGAAAACGAGTAGGGTATCCCCCCCTTAAATTGGTTCTGAGCAAGATTGCTGCACAGAAAAATAAAAAGTAAACGGATAACAAATTAAAAGTATTTACTATATAAATACTAGAATTTGATTTTATATTTTAGAGGATAAAACTGCAAAATGTGCAAACTCACATCCTTTGGAGATTGGGCGGCAAACCATATGGAATTTCATTACCACCTGACCCGAGATTATTGTTGCTCAAATCTCTGCATTAGAAAAATTAAATAGAGTTTAAAATTGACATTTAACATTTGCTACATAAAATTTAATACTTTTTAGATTAATTAAAAGGAAAAGAAACTGTATACTGACAGCTCGACAAGAGAGGTCATGTCCGCCATTTTGTAACCCAAATTGCCATTTAACCCCTTGCCTGATAATTTTCTGTTAATTTCAGGCATAATTAGTGAAATCATTAGTCAAATGAAAAATGAAGGATATCAAATGACAAGTGACCAAATTCAATTATATCAGGTACACATTCTATACAAAGCGCCAAACAGTCTGGCCCTCTGCTGGTACAGTCTGTTACATGCTACTGCTAAAGGCAGATAAATTACAAAGCAGACAAACTCCATAGATAAACTGTACCAATCCGTTAGTGTGGTACAATCCCAGCTGGTACCATGAACCAGATAGTTACTGAAGGAAAATAATTATGTATGATATCATGAGCACCAAATCCATTATTAGCGAAACCGCGAAGCAGAAACTAAAATAAGTTTCACTTGAAAATGGTGGTGTTGTATTAATGTGGATCATTAGAATTCTACAAGCACCAACTTACATTGCAGTAACTGATGAACCGGAACACGTAATGCCAAGCCAGGATTGGCCGCACGGATCGCCCCCATTTGTCGTCCAACCAGTGAGCTGGGTAGGTGAGTTGAGAGAAGTGTATAGCACATTAAGAGAAGAAACTGGAACCGTCCAGTACATGACAAATGGAGAGGAAAGTGTCAGCTTTTTTATTATAATAAAAAAAATAGCTTGCATTAGTCTTTGTTACAAACTTACAATCATGGCAGTATGTCATCACAAATTATTTTTCTTATGTCCTTCAGTTGATAGGCAGATTTAGTCTATCTGAGTACATGCACATCACAACTTTTGTGTTTTCATTTAATTGTTGGATTCTCCTAAATAGGTAATATGTTTCAATAATACCAGTGATCAAATATTTCAGTTCTTTTCTAACTAAAATGGTAAATCATCTCCCAACATTTAAAAGCAAAAACAATATTTAGTAAAATTTATCTAATTATAGGAAAAAAAATTAAGTTAGCTCAAATGAAATGACAAAGCAAAATAACCAAAGGACCACTTTTTTCAAAGAAAAAGCAGAATAAACAAACAATAGGACAAAAACAGTACCACTTTTCTGAAAGAAAAGCTTAAATTTCAATCAGTAGTAGGAATATCATTATAGATTTAAAAAAAATGACATAAAAAACAAACAAGCTCTGATGGCTAAAAACTCTTGAAAGAGTACAGAAATGATCCAAATCCTCTCTCCCTCTCTAACATACACAGATCAATTCTGGTTATAAAATCCCCAAGAAAAAATGGAAATAGTTTTTCTTCTCTTACCTAAAAGGCTAAAGCCATAAAACCTCTATACGATCAAAAAGTTAAAAACAAACATCACAAATATTAAACAAGAAGGAAAACAAGGATTTCCAAAAAAAAAATCCAGATTACAAGTTTTCTTTCTTTGTTGTAGTCTTGTATAATAAGCTTGAGTAAAATTATGAAAAAAGAAGAGTAAACAAAAGATGAAAAAAAATAGTAACTTGCTGAAAAACCAAACTCACCATCCTTTGTGTTTGTATTTGCATGCACATGGATGGGATTGCACGCCCAAAAGCAAGTCAAGACGAAAACCAGCTCAAATCCCATTGCTCTTTCTCTCTCTTGCCTCCTTCCGGTCATGGTTTCATGCCCAGAGAGAGAGAGAAACAATGACAGATGACAATGGCGATATTACTGGTTTGGTCTCCTCAGCCAAAGGAAAATATTCTTTGTTCTCTCTCTCTCTCTCTAGCACCCTTTTGTTAATTAAATTTTGCTAGGTTTGATAACTTCATTAATTTTATTCGTTTCTCCGTTGAGAGGTCAGAGGGAGAGAGAAACAGAGAAAGCTGTCAGCACAACCAAACAGACTCAGTCTTTAACTGTTGCATCAGAGACGTTGATATTGCCGCTTTTATATCTTATCTATTTACATTTCTATATTTTTTTAATTAAACCCTTCTTTTTAGTGCTATCCCGGAACTTGCCCTTAACAATTCAGAAAAGGATAAATACCTTTGAGTAGGGATAAAAATAATGACAGGACAAATTTATATTAGAAATATGATTCAAATTACATATTCTCACTAAAATGAAAATAGTGAGACCGTATTTGTACGACCAATTGGTACATTGATTTATAATAATGTGTTTTGTATCAACAATTTACATTCATGCATATTACACATAAACAGAGAGGAGGATTGTATGTTCTGTGTTAGTATACCGACTACCGATTCACAGCTATTTTTGAATCTGTTTATGTAGATACTAATAATTGTGCAGTTGCGATTACTGTGTACGTTAGACACATAAACAAATAGGAACATATTACGACTAGAGTTGCAAAGAACTTTCGCTGCATTTATATGGTACTTGAATTTAATTCAGGTAAAAGATTAATTGAATTGTAAACTGCTATTTCTATTTCTAATTCCTTACAGCTTGACCTCACGCAACACATTGATAGAGACAAAATTAAAATATATATAACCGATGCACTATATGAAGCTGAAGTCAATATATTTACCCTCTAATTAATGTCGCACTCCAATGATATTTTTACAGTTGTGTTGTATGAACTGTCACACAATATTCAAAGTTGTTCACATCAATTAACTCGCAATAAAATGGATTTTTTGATCTCGTCGGTTTTTCTTTTCAAATTACAAATTCATTTCTCGTGTCGATATAAGAAGTTTTGAATTAGGTTTATGCAAGTAGCTTTTGACAAGTTCATAGTAGACTACTAAATCCTATGCAAATAATTTTATATATTGAAAAAGTAGTTATCTTTATCATTGCAGAACAGAACAAATCTTAAATAGGAAAAATTGTATTCTTGAATCTATTCGATGAAAGCTCATCTTATAGCAGCCTCGAGTGGTCATGAAAAATATCAAGCAAACGCATGTGAATTTAGGTTCTCAAGTTTGTCTGCATACTCCAGTTAAGGTTTGATAGCTTAAAATTCATATTCTAAATGGAAAAAAAAGGTACGAAAGGGGGGGGGGGGGGGGGGGGGGGGTCTAAAATATGTATACGCAGTTGTATGAATATTTTTTTTGAAACCTTCACAGAGACTGCGAAGTTGTGAGGAGGAATCGAACTCTCGATCTTTGAGTATAACAATCCTAGAACTTTTTTCTAGCCAACTGTGCTACCTCCTCTTTCTCTTGTATGAATATTACTGAATTTGTCGGAAATATAAATTAGATCTCTTACAGTTATATAAGAGGAGGTTCCAATCCCTCATTTTTATATCTTTATTTTCAAAATTAAAAATATTGATTTAAACCGCTTAACGTGATATCCATACTAAAATATGCTCGGGATGAAATTTTATAATTTTTAAAAAAAATTTAAATTTTTTTAAGATAGATACAAAATCACTGTTTTTTTACCGTTTGATAAAGTGATTTTCAACCTATCTAAAAAATAGTAAATTTTTTTCAAAAATTACAAAATGTCATCTCCAAGCATATTTTAGTATTGATATCATGTTGAGCGTTTCGGAGCGATAGTTTGAAGTTTGAAAATGAAGATATAAAAAATAAAATACGGTGAAGTATGAAAAACATGAGGTATTGGAACCCTCCTCGTTATATAATTAGAGGTTTTAACTTTCTTCATTGTACATTTATTTACACATAAAATTTCACAATTTTTAAATTTACACATAAAATTTCACAATTTTTATGGTTCGTTTACTACCAGATTAAGTAGTCAGAAATTTATGAATCTGGTTTACTTTCTAAATTGCCTGAAACTTATGCGATTTTCAATCCAACTGTCGATCTTATATACGTACTCTTTTTTCTCCTAGCTTTTATTTGGCAAACTATTGTAAACTTTCTATGAAATATGAAATTATTTAATAAATCCATTGAAAAATGTCTTATAATTGATATATTTTGATGTATTCATTTTTCAACATCTTAATCTTAATCGACAATCTGTATTTATATCTTAACTATAACTGTACTTCAAAAATTATTAAATTTTACGTGCATGCATGCATCTCTCAAAAAAATAAACAAGATTAACAGATTTTTGTTTGAGTGTAAATTTTGAAATATAAATGGAAAAATTTGTACTAAAGGCCTCTTCGTTTTCTAAAACATTAATAAAACAATTTAAATCTCAAAGTAACAAATAAGATCATTATGCATAATCTATTTCACTCTCTCTGCACCAAATTAAAACGTACAATGAATACCCAAGTTAATTAGTAGATTTTTTTTTATGAGTTTCTAATGCATGTCCAAACAAAATGAAATATTGTAACATTTTTAACGGTGAAACATCACATTTGACAAATTTTATTTTTTTGTTGGAACTTTTTGAATTTTAAGTGCTAATATTTAAAAAAATATAGAGTCATACCAAAGAAATGCAGACAAAAACAAAGTAACAGAATGTGTTAAAAGTGTGCCCTGCATATAATTAATATAAATCATTTGTATGCTAATTAGCCTCACCCCCCCCCCCCCCAACCGTATTAAAACATATGAAAAATGTCTAATTCAATAAATTATTTTAAGTTCTTAGTTTATGTTCGAAAAAAAATATATCGTATCTTTTTATATGCATGAGCGGAATTTTTATCATTACACTAATATTAACATTTTATATGCCTGTTATCTCCATTAAATTTGTTTATTTTGCTCTTATTTATACGTGCATAAAGATAATAATGAAAGCTACATAAGACCAATTTATTATTATATTTGAGATTTATAATGTAAGTTACGAAAAAAAAAATACTAAAATAGAAAACGTATTAGAGAAGTCAATAATAGACCTATTCAAATCCTATTCTAGTAAGAAACATAGCGCACAAATAAATTTTAAAATTCGCGTGGAATGTAAAAAATAATTGGTCTCTATATGATTTATAAAACAAACAGGGGCTAACGCGGAAATATAAATAATAAAAAATTCACTTTTTGGGGTGTCTAAAATTAAATATCTTTTTCAGAGTAGAGGGGGTCACAACTCACAACTCACAAGTACTCTATAGGGAAAGGGAAATTCGTGAAGGCCAGTTAATGTTATACTTCTTCCGTGCAGTTCTTCTATGCCTGCCAGAAAACAAATTCTGTGTATCAAGCCACCGACATGTGGGACCTGCACCCCCAATTTACGTTGACTTCTAACCATTTGTTTTTTATATCTCAGACTATACTAGAGTTGAAAACGGTACCGATAGTGATAAAAATTATATTTATATATTTTTTTTGATACGGATACAGAGCGAATACGGATTCGGATCAGATCAGATATTTATTAAGATAATGTAAAATATTAAAGTTCATAATAATTATCGAATTATAATAGTAAATAATGATTTTTTTTATAATATATATTTAAATATATGGTATGCATCTATTATTCGGATACAGATAATTGAAACGTAGAACCATATCGGTATCCTTATCCACACAAATATTCAGATATCAAATATTCACATCTAAGTTTTCGAATACAAATCATATATTATTCATACTGTTTTCACCTCTATCTCAAATGCTAGCATTTAGGAAAAATAAAATTCACAAAGTAGCATGAAGCCATAAATACTGGAATTCTAGCGGAAACATCCACGCTTCGCTTTGGGTTAAAAAAAAAATTGATGTTTGAGGTCTGAATTTACATCGACATATTCAGAAAAATTTCATGTTTGATTGAAACGCAAAACTCAAACATCGATACTTTTTTTTCTTCGAAATAATCGATGTTCAATCCTGAGAGAAACTCAGACCTAATATGCATTTCACCTATGAGTAAAGTAAGCCCAATCTTAATTTTGATCTCCGTTTAAATTCGTATTTTTTTTCTCACTGCATGCTATTTTCTTAATTAAATTTTTTTGAAATGCTACGCATTAAAAAATTAGCTCAAACACATCACCTTACATACCTGTATCCCCTCAAATTATCTGAAAATAAAATAAGTAAATAAAAAACATTGTTCAACTCTAATACAACCTCTTATATTTAAAATAGACATTTGAGATTCAATCATAACCTTGCTTTCTCAATCCTCAAATACCGGTGGAGATACAAATTCTCACCCTGCAGCGGATAGAATTAGCATAGTTACAAGATTCGTGAATTATTCATGAATAATTTTTTTTTTGTTATGGCAAACCGAACGCTGAATTATTCACAAATAATTTGCGAATTTAACAAATTTTTTCGAATTTTACGAATTATTCACAAATTTTCTTCGAATTTTTCTCATAATATTTTTTTTTGTTTTTTTTTGCTCTCTTGCAAGACTGGGATATTTAATTCGAATAATTCCGAATCATTCATGAATTATATCTGAATTATTTCTAAATCTTGAACTTTTGACTTCATCAAACCAAATCCAAATAATTCATGTCACTGCACTAGACAACAGATAATTTTGTTTGAAACGGACGTACGCAATCCCAGTCAGTATCTTTTGATTTCCTGGGTTATCATTTATTCATTCTCGTTGAACGAGACTTATTTGTGATGGGGCCCACGACGGGACCCGCAATACACTAATTTATTGTTCGTACAGTCAAAAGCAAAGGCATCTCATTCAAGCTAGAGAAGCTATGAACGTACTTTGTCCCCCCTACATAATCGTTTTAAACCTTTTTCCTGATTTCTTGTGGTGCTCCCGCTGTAATTAGCTGAGTATTTAGAAAGAGCGAAAGAGAATTGGTTGTGTCGTCAGCGGTTTTATCACGCATGTGATATATACGTCATGTCATGTTATGTGTGTCGGTCACGTGATGTAATTTATGTATTGCGTGATTTATATTTTTGATGATCGAAAATAACATGTCATAGTACATTAAGCAAACTGATCTGGTCACAACACGTGTTAAATTCTCCAAAATTATATATTTACTTTTACAATATTTTTACTTTTTAGTATTTTTTACATTATTCTTTATCAATCAAGTCACATTTTGTTACATCACGTATAGTCACATCATGACAATACATCACGTGATCATTTACATAACGCGACTATCTCTTGCTAACTTTAGTCACATTACGTGA
This sequence comes from Carex arenaria, assembly GCA_964058825.1. Classification (NCBI taxonomy): domain Eukaryota; kingdom Viridiplantae; phylum Streptophyta; class Magnoliopsida; order Poales; family Cyperaceae; genus Carex; species Carex arenaria. Next base: position 827,972 of record CAXKVW010000127.1, read on the forward strand.
AAAATAAGATGATCTGTGTGTTGTTACATGATCAAATTGCAACTTGTTAATCACATCGCATCAAATTTTTTCTTCACTGTTTATAAATTATAAAGATATCTATGCATCTTCTTTGCTGGTTACATTGAATTCAATCTCTGCACAAGCATCCAATGTTAGATGCATGCCGAATTTCGTCTTGGTACATCGTTTCAACTTTCAAGAAAAGGGTTAGAAAATACTGGTTAAAATCCAAAGTTAAAGAGTTAATAACACACGGCTAGACGCTAGAGTAAAAATCAATTGATTTTCGTATTTCGTATAATCATTCATCAAGAAAACTAAACGCATTGATAAAGATAAACAGAAAAAAAAAAGGTGTTGTACCAGTGCGCGCTGCACCGGTACAATGCACCATCCAGCGTATGATTTTTTATCCGATCAAGACAGTCAAAGTTCAGTTCAAGGCCACTAAAATAATTAACTGGATTGTGATTCGAATTCCCAAATTCCAACCTGATATCATGTATTCACGAATGCCGGTTGGAATAATTTTCAATTTTGATTATTTTTACAACTAGGAGTGTTAACGCGTACGGTAAGAATCAGGTGGAAGTATTTCAATACTCGTATCTATTACAAATTGTCTTTATCTGTACCTTATTCATACCCTGCTATAAATTATCTTACACACACTCTATTCTTATCCGTTATGATTGTCGAATAACGAAACAATAGCTGGTAAATAACGAGTAATTAGGAGTGTAAACGGAGCGGATTCGGACCGGATAATGCTAATACCATATCCGTATCCGTTTTTCAATGAGCAAATACGGATACGGATACGGATAGTAAACGGATATCAAAACTCAAAACCAAATCCATCTTAAACGGATACGGATACAAAGCGGATAATTCACGGATACGGATTCGAATACGGATACAGAGCGGATATCTGTAGAATAATCCACCTCTATAAATAATATAATATAAGTTATTATAATCAAAATATATTATTTTTATAGTAATGAAAAAATGCAAAAGAAAACAACTCGACTGGGTTGTGCTTTGCCGATCAGAAGTCTATTGAGCTTTGCCTATGCAGGTTTGAATCCTGCTGTTGACGCCAAGTAGAAAAATTCATTTTCCTGAAGACCGGAGCTCATTTCTTATCCGGTTCGGAGCTCTTTGGAGTCCCACAATAAAAATAGAAGTATAAGGTGAATCATTTATATACTCTAACCGCCTCCTCAGTAAAAAGTCACGTGATGAAGTTGTTCCGCATTGGAAAAATAGAAGTATATCGGACCCAGGTTAGCAGATTTGGGTGCTTCATTTCCTGTTCCGGATAGTTCGGATATCCGCTCCGTTTACTTATTAGAAAATATATCCGTATCCGGGTCCGGTTCACTATATTCAATTAATATCCGGATTCGTATTCGGAATTATCCGGATAATACTAATTTGATAATTATTTTTATTATTTTCTTAAATGAAATATTAAAATATATACATTTATTTCACACATGTATAGTTTTTTATTGAATTTTTTTTTCTGATAATACTAAGCAAAAGTAAATCAATTAAAATGCTCTCTTTAATGCTTATTAAGTATTAACATATATAATATATATAATATTTTTTTTATAATTATCCAATTGGGTAATGGATACGAAATTGACTTTACTCGTACCCTTACCAGTTTAGATAACGAAAAAAAATCTTTACCCATACCCGTATCCGTACCTGATAAATTTACGAAAAAAAAATTCTTACCCGTACCTATCTTATCGGATATGGTATAGATCGGATAAATGAATAAAAGAGTGCCATTGACACCCCTACATACAACACCATTTTTTTATTTATAGTAAATGAGTATATTTTATCTTTGCTTCAGTAAAACTGAAAAGTTGAAAGTTATTTTTTCCTGTCAGTAGAATTATAAAGGGTCTGCTAATAATTATTTAAGGCAATTTTGTCCTGAACTCACCAACACGAATTCTGATGGGTTACTGCTGATTTTAGTATCAATTCTAATTCACTCTATATACAAATTTGAATTATATATACACAATTCACATTATATAAATAAACTTAACAAAAGTATTATTATTAATTATGTTTTATAAGTATCAATATATGTTGAACAAACTTAAATTTATAAATAATTCATAATTTAATCCGTGCTAGCACGTCAAAATATGTGTTGACTTATTTGGGACAATGGAAAAATGCAATATAAATTAATTCTCAAACCTTAAATAATTTCAGAGCCATTCTACACTCTAAAAAAAAAATCTTTTTTTAGTTTTAATGACATTAAATAAACTGAGTTCTTTTATATACTCGCCGTGTTAATTGTGGCATGTGATGGTCCTTCAAAGTAGTTTGATTGATTTTCTAATTCAATTAACAGCTGGAAGGAGAGCATTTAAATCCAAAACTTTTTGCTACATCAGTCGGATACTCATGATGACAAAAATAAAGTTACATTTATTGCTCCGATAAAACTGGACAAGTTTTTTTTTTTTTTTTTTAATTTAAAACTGTATGAGCGTTGCGTACTAGGTTATAAACATTTATTAGAAGAGGAGGATTCAAATGTACTATTTTTTTGTGCTCTAATATGTTTTAATATATTCTATATCGTTTATTTCTGTTTTCAAAGTCTGTACAGTCGATCCAAATTGCTAAATATGTTCGTCATGATAAAATATGCTTGAAGACAATTTTATATTTTTTAGAAATTTTTTATTATATTTTTTCTTAGGTATAATATCACTTTATCGGATGATCCAAAATCTCCTCAAAATAATAATTTTGTACCTATGAAAAAAATAGTAAAAAAATTCTAAAAAATATAAAATTTGGTCTCTAAGCATATTTTATTATGAAGATCATGTTGAGTGGTTCAGATCAACCATTCAGACTTTGAAAACAGAAATAAACAATGTGGAGTATATTGGAGCACAAAAAAATGGTGCATCGGAACCCTCTAAGAATTGCAGTTAGGGATTCCAGATTTTTGCTTAGAAATTAAATCTAATTCTTGGGGAAAATGGAACGATTATTTTCTGTCTTTGAAAAATAGATGAAACTGCATCATTAATTAATTTATAGAAATTTCAATTTTCTAAAATGAAAGGATACAAATTCGATATTTTTTTAGAAATTAAAATATAATTCTTAGGAAAGGAAATGATTGTTTAAAAAAAAAAGGGATGTGCCATCTGTGAGCTAACTTTTATTTCATGGAAATGAAATGGACGCTGATGCCTTTTATCAAAAAAAAAAAAAGATGGAACCGCACTACGTGTGCAAGTATCTGTATTGGTCTAAGTATTTTTTTTTTTACAGAGGAGGGAACAAGTTACCGGCATTTTTATTCATAACCAAAAAAATAAATAAAATATTATTAATAACCGGCCCTCCGAAAATATTTTATCCATACCCAAACCGCCCCCTGGGGGGGCGGTTTACCCCCCATCCAAACGGCCCCCTGGAGGGGCGGTTTACCCCCCACCCAACCCGCCTCCCCGGGGGGCGGTTTACTAATTTTTTTTTTTTTTAATGCGATGATGGATGGATTATTTATAATTATGTTTCTAATTTATGTATTTTATAATATTATGTATTTGTTTATATTTTTAATACGATGGATTTTATGATTTGTGAATAGTTTAACAATAACACATGATATGGATAGATAACAATAATTGTTTTGTAATATTATGTTTGTTTGAGCAGATTGAATTTATTACTTGAATTTTAAAAATAAAGATTTGAATACATAACACATGATATGGATAGATAACAATAATTGTTTTTTTTTATCTAAGCAATGCACTGATTCATTAAAAAAAATATTAGTGTGATCTCATTGTCTATGCCAAAACACCCGTCATTTTTATCCATGCCCATCGAAACTTACATTTCATTGAAATTAAAGTTTTATAAATTTTTTATATGTTTGTTTGAAATTAGATAGTAAAATATATAATTTAGTTTTTTAGAAGGACTGAAACAAATAATCCGGATCAATGTTTTTCAGATCAGGTTTTTCGCGGCTGTAAGAAAAAGTAAAATATTTCATTGTGTGTTATTAGAAAAAATAAAACAACCATAACTTAAAAAAAATGAAATGGATCAAGGGTCGGAAACATCGTTTTTTTTTTAAACTTTAAACGGTCATATCTTTTGCTAGGAAAGTCGGATTTGCGCGTATGACCCCAATTCGGAAAGGGGAGGAGGAGACGGTGTTGACCGTCACCCGGGGTTAACCCCGGGTATCCGGAAAAATCAGAATCGCCAAAAAATATTGTTTAGTGCCTCAAAAATTAAGTTTAAGATTTTTAGTGTCTTAATTGAATTTTTTTATGTTAAAAAATACTTTTTAGTACTGAGAAATGCACCAGTAGCAAGTGCAATTGCCACAGGAGAAGTCTCATACAAGCATTTTGTCTTCTGGTTTGATTTCAAGGACTGAAAGGTATATGCTCTAGTAAACCTGTAATTATAATATAGTTTACTAGTTTCGTTGATTTTAAGAAGCGTAGGAGTCTCTTTGCAAATTAGTAGTCTAGATAGGAACATTATATGGAATATATCACCTGATTTTGTCTTCAAAATATAAAGCATGCTTAGATACTAAACAAATTTTAAATTGTTCATTAGAAACAATTATCTATATATTAACAATCATTACTTCATTAGTTATGTGTTCACACAAATAAAGAATTCATCAACATTATCACTTTGAAATTTGTTACTATTAACAACCATCAAATGTTTTTTAAAGTTTACAATTAATAGTTCGTCATTGTTCAATTATATTATCCATTTAATTGTGTGTATACATACATAAGTAAACAAATTAACTATTTGCTCTTGAAGACCGACTAATTAGACTAATGACATTTTTCTTAAATAGACTACATATTTTTTATTTTTTTAATAAAAGGTATAATGGATATTTTATAAATTTAAAATAAGCTTTAACAGACAAAGGGATTAAAATGAGTAAATTTGTAAGTGTTTAAAGTTTAGACAAGAAATAAATATGATATTATGAAGTTTAGACAAGAAATACGTAATATTGACAAATCATAAATCATAAAATCCATCATATTAAAAATATAAACAAATACATAATATTACCAAATATGATATTATGAAGTTTAACCCTGCATTCACTTATGTTTTAAACTATTCACAAATCATAAAATCTATCGTATTAAAAATATAAACAAATACATAATATTATAAAATACATAAATTATAAACATAATTATAAATAATACATCCATCATCGCATTTAAAAAAAAAAAAAAAAAAAATTAGTAAACCGCCCCCCGGGGGGGGCGGGTTGGGTGGGGGGTAAACCGCCCCCCGGGGGGGCGGTTTGGGCATGGGTAAAATATTTCCAGGGGATCGGTTATTAATAATATTTTATTTATTTTTTTGGTTATGAATAAAAATGCCGGAACAAGTTACAACAAATTTTAGTTACCACAAAGTTACAACAACTATTTTTTTGTATTTTCAAAGTCCAAATCGTCGATCCAAACCGTTCAACATGATTATCTAAATAAAATGTTCTTCCAGATCAAATTTTATATTTTTTTGATTTTTTTTTACTATTTATTAAGATGGGTACAAAATTCAATGGTCTGAATTTGACTAGTTTTTGTAAAATACTTAATAAATAGTAAAAAAATTCAAAAAAATATAAATTTAATCTGAAAGCACATTTTATTTAGATAATCATGTTGAATGGTTTGGATCGACGATTTGGACTTTGAAAATGAAAAAAACCGTTGTTGTAATTTTGTTGTAACTTGATCCCTCCTCTTTTTATACGTTAAATCTCATCTTAATCACAGATTTGTCTGGAAATTGTCGGAATGTGCTTGAAATTGATGCAACACAAGAAAAAAACCACAAAAAGGGGGAGAGAGGGTGTCCGATGCCCATCGGACCAAACTCGGTTCGATAGGTGGTTTCTACCGTTCGATCTACTTCATGATCCGTGTGCATGGATATTAAAGTGATGTGCACAGATTTTAAAGTAGATTGGACGGTAGAAATCACCCATCGAACTGAGTTTGGTCCGATGGACATCGGACACCCCCCTCTTCCAGGAAAAAGGTGAAAAAACCTTCATTTGGTATAGTAATTTAAAGAGAATCATACTATCACTAAAAGCACAATTGATGTATTATCTATCCAGCAAAAAAAAATTATCAGTAAAAAACTGCCTCGTGTCAGTAGCTTATTCCACAATTAGTGTGGTTCTGTCGGTTTATTCTTGGTGGAACTATTATTCGACGAATAAAAACAATTAATTTCTTTTTCAAAAGTTTTAATTTTTTTTTAAGGATCAGCATTTGGTCTTGTGGCAAAGACAATGACCTCTATTCGTATGGGAGGTCACATGTTCGAATTCAAATGGAGAAATCCCTCCTCTATTTAGCTAGTATGACATCAATGTCATATGACACTAACTTCAAAATTGATTTAATAAACTTCAAATGACTAATCCAAACCGTTCAAACTGATTTACTTTATGAGCGATGTGTTTACATGTAACTTTTTTTTATATTTTTGAGTTATTTTAGTATCAAATCAAGCGGTAAAAATGTTGAAAAATGAATGTATTAAAATTAACTTAAAAACTTACACATTTGATTGCTTGACTTGATACTAAATAAATTTGAAAAATTATAAATTTTGCATGTCAACGCACAACTAATGAAGTAGATTGGTTTGAACTGTTTGGATTCACCGTTCAAAGTCGATTCGGTAGGTTTTGGAGTTGGTGTTATATAGGCTAAAATGACACCGATGTTATACTAGCCACTCCCTAAGAGTTCAGCTAGTATGGCATCAGTGTCATATGACACTAACTTCAAAATTGATTGAATAGACTTCAAATGACTAATTCAAACTGTTCAAACTGATTTACTTTATGAGCGATGTGTTTACATGTAACTTTTTTTTATATTTTTGAGTTATTTTAGTATCAAATCAAGCGGTAAGATGGAGGAATTTTTGAGTTATTTTTGGATAGCTTAAAAATTAAAATGAGAAAATAATAGTTGGATGGCTTTAAGATGGAGGAATCCAGATGAAGGTTCGAATCGCAGGTTCCAATCTTTACAAAAAAATTTGATTTTTGAATTTCTAAAAAAAAAAAATGACATTCATATCTTAAAAATTAAACAAAGGAGATGGAGCACAGGCAAAAGATGGTCCACAAAAATATTGTGTTTGCCAATTTATAGAAAGAGAGTTTGTTTCAACCTTTTCAAACAAAAGGAAACATATAGAGTTTCCTTAACAAAATTCAAATAATTTACCGTTCAAGTGACATGTGATTTTATGCGTGCAGATCGACCGAAATTTTTATTAATAAGAATATAAATAAAAAATATCGGTTTTGGGTAGAATTTGAAAAGTGAGAAAACCGTAATTTTTGACAACGTCCTCTGGACGTGATTTTTGACAACGACCAGATTAGCGAAACATAATTAGCGCTAAGTAAAGCGTTAAAAAAACACACACTGTAGCTGACCGTTATCGTCCATAACGGCCATTTTTTTTTTAGTTCAGTTCAGTTTAGTTCAATTTCAGAAAAAATCACTGTAGCTGGTTACTATTGTCCATAACGGCCATAATTTTTTTTTAAACGCATTAGTCAGCGCTAATCTAGCCGTTGTCAACAATCACGTCCAGAGGACGTTGTCAACAATCACGGTTTTCCCACTTTTTAAATTCTACGCAAAACCTTCCCCAAAACCGATATTTTTTATTTATATTCTTATTAATAAAAATTTCGGGCAGACCGACACCATTTTCAGATATTTGCAGCGTATACTTTTTTTTTGTCCCGCATATATCCTTACATGAGATATTTTTTTCTTCTTATTCTTTTTTCTCTTCCAATAATTATAATGGAGAGGAATTATAACTTTTAAGGAACATGAGGTATCATGAAGTAAAGGTGAAGGGAGAATAAAATATGGTCCCTAAAATTATTTGGTTTGACAATTTATAGAATACATTTTCAAACAAAGGGAAATATATAAAGTTTCCCTCAACAAAATATAATTTACAGCGCACAAACTTAAACTCTAAGGTTTGTCAGTTAAAACTTTATAATCATTGGGTCGAATTTAAAATATAATTTTTAATCATGATATATTTGACGAGTCAAATGTTTGTATTCTACATTTTAATGTTTTTTAGTTTATATTTGTATAACATAAAGATTGAAAACTTACAAAAATAAATGCTCTAGAAGTAGTCATCACTCAATGTAATTTGAAGAAAAGTAATGTTCGAATTGTTTGAAATTTGATGCAAAATTCATTTATATGGACAACAACATATCATAAACTTTTAGTATTTCTATTTCTAATCTAATTTTAACTAGTATTCCTGGTTTAAAAAAAAAATCATGCATTGTTGGGTAGTTCCAACATCAATTTAGTTAATTTAGATCACACACAGTAAAAGCATCATGGTAACAAAAATGCAATATTGTTTGTTATGAAGTAAATTATCTAATGTGCTAAAAATGTTTAATTAAAAGCAGCAGCTGTAGCCATTTGGAAATCCTTCTGTTTTGTTTCTTCAAAAATGAATCCACCAATGACTACTAAGAGCTGGCCTTTCCAAATGAATTAAAAAAACTGTGGTATACAAAATTCAAACTGATAATTTTATTGCATTCAATTAGTTCTCAACTATAATTTTATTGGAGTTTTGAGGGATATTGCAATTTGCAAACAAATTGACCTGACTCCTGAGAAACTAATAATTTTGAAGGTAATAATACGCTTAAAACATCAAAACATAAAATTTCAGCAAATTATTATCGAAGTTTAACTCGATCTTTATTGCCACGAAATCTGAGTCAAAGAGTACAACAAGACGTGCACCATTGCTAAACATACATTTCCTACCATAACATATAATAGTTATTTTATTCCCATTCAACACAAAATGGAACAGATTTGAGTTTACCACAAAATCTTAACTACCAAAGACAAGCTGAAGGCACTACTACATCTGAAATGCCCTTTCATCAGCTACAGAAAAACAAAATAAAAAGAAAATGCACTCGACATCCTAATGTTATCAGTACCTATTCTAATGTCCCAATAAACAATTAGCATACGCTTCCAAAAACCACAATTTGTCCAATTTAACCTTTCAAACCAGATTGCCATAGATGCCTTGTCAAAATGAAATTCCACAAAAGATGTCAATGCCCCAATTGCTGACTTATTCTAATAAATAATGACATCTCAACACATTTATCCCAAACCAAAAGCTTGATTTTGGTACAATGTCAAAGACACAATGATATGCTGGTCATTCTGGACACTTTGCATGACTTTTTGCTAAGAAAGACATCTAGGATATTTCAATTCTGACAGGATGCATTAGATAACTCAAAGTCATGGTTGGGCGCGCTGATTATTTCCCCTGACAGTTGTATAGCTAGGATTCATACATAATCACTTAATCAGTAACCTTAACTAAGACCATCTCGGGCCAACAATCATAAACTGAACCACAACATACAACATACAACATACACCAAAACCCTAACCCTACTCCCAGAAGCATCATAACCTAAACTACAACATACAACTAAAAGATACATTACTTCTCATTTTTGCTCCTGTTCTTTTGACTTGCTCACATCAGAAGAGGCCTCCTTAGTTTCTCCACCACTTGGTCCACTTGCACTTTGGTCCTTTGGTTGCGACTCGGGGACCGGGCTAGGAACGGCATCTGCTTCGGTAGAAGGAGAAGCTTTGGGAGTGTCAGCTGTGGCTGGAGCAGCTGGTTGGTCAGTGGATGCAGGGTTCTGTGGTTCTTGTTGTGAGATCGGCTGAACTTGGACCACTGTCACTCCCTGAGCTTGTGGTATCACCCCTTGTGGCATCATCTGTTCCAAGTGAAATACATGAGAGTGCGACCAGCCAAGACCAACCGATTTTTTATCTTTCAAAAATTTGCAGTTAACTACAACCTTACTGTGATATTAATAAACATCGAGACATATATCATTTAGTATAGCTCATGCATAGTAGACTAATCTTGTGTTTGGTTGAGGCCTAACCATTGAATAAGGGTTTTAGGCCTCATTTATTCCACCAAACACGGATTAATTAGGCTGGCCTAACTAGGCGTACCTCTAAAATTAGGCCTGTAACATTAGTCCCCCTACAGCCCCAATGTCAGCGGATATCCAATTTTTTCCCCCTCACTCTCTTCTTTAGTCGATACTATTTCTTTAATAGCTTGGGCCATGTTATAACTTTAGACCTCAACCAAACATGAATAACTTAGGCCGGCATAAATTGAAATAACCAACAATAGGCCTCCGAAACTTTAGGCCACAACCAAACATCACCAAGTAGCAAAGTAAAAAAAGAAAGCAAAAACAGAAAACAAGAGCTTCCAAAATTTAGAATTTGAAAATATAGGTAGAAACCTGTGCTCGAATAGCTTTAGTTTGGGGTTGTGCATCAGCCAGGGCAGCCAAAAAAAGAAGATTTCGCTGAAGCTGAGCTTGAAACCTGAAATTTAAAGTTAGTTGAGCCTTGTAAAACAGAATAACTGCAGTTTTTGTTACTTCAGTACAAGTTGTTGCTAGATTATAGGTGCAAGAATGTACTAGTCAGTAGCATAAAACTGCATGGCTATACCAACTAAGTTGGAATTTCTGGTTTCAGTAAAGTTCAATTGCTGGCCTTTGCATCTTAATTGTACCAAGCATGATAGATAACAAGTGCAATAAGAATCATTCAACAAAAAAGAAAAGCAAAAATTAGTGTTTTTATTGAAATAGATATCTACATATCCATATTCATATCCGTACTTGAGGACTAAATTAGCATCTACATCTGCAAATTAATTCCTATCTGTATCTGCGTACTAATCCACATAAATTGTACGTATTTGCATCAGCCAACTATGTTTTTAGCCCTAGAAAGGGTCTAACCAACCAAAATAAACAATATTTGATGATTTGATCTACTATTATTGCTTCTAAGTGAAATAGCGCAGAAAGTACAAAGCTTTTTTCTCTGCAGAGATAACAAAAGGATGCCAACACCTTGCTTCTAAAGTATAGTTAAAAGGAAACTTACTGGGCACTTTCTGACATCTTTCCCAAATTTTGGTTGTCCAGAATTGTCAAGATCAGCTGCTTATTCTCATCTAAGTACTTCACCATAAAAAACCAGAAAGCATATTTAGAAAACCAGTTATGGTTTCAAGGAGGTTAATCAAGTATCAGTAGTGTGAAATTTGTCTCAAATATGGAAGCTTATCAAACTAAATCCAATGTCTCACTCTAAACTAGACATGAAATTGATCAGCTCAAACAATACTTGATTAAAATTTCTTCTGAAAAATAGATTGATTATTCAGTGTATACCAACTATAAATACAATTGAGGTGTAACTTTCGTCATAGTTTCTTAAGGTTGATTTACTATTTTTCTGTTCTTCGACAGCATGAAGTCGAAATTGTCAATCATTTTTGTTCCTACCATAAACAAATTCACCATAATATGCCGGGACAATTTGGACCAAATCAAAACAACGGCCAACAGCATTATGTCAGCACAGCAACGATTCCAAACCTAGATTTCAAAATACATATGTTAAATCGAGCGAGAGAAAGAAAAAGAGAGACCTTTTGAATCTGGTCGGTGGTGACGATACGGGACTCCGGGATCGGCGGAGGCGGAGGAAGCGACGCTACTGGCGCCGGGGTTGTTTGCTGTGCCATCTCTTCTCTCCTTTCTCTTTCGTATTTACCTCACTAAAACGGAGTGCAGGTGCTGTCGGTGCTTTCTGCCTCTGTTTGGGGAAAACGACGAAGCGCGGCCGTGCGAGCGCTCTATTTTTGCTTCCGATCCAGTAAGCCCATATCTAACAGAGTTTTCTGTTTAGATTCAGACTGTTCGATCCGAATCAGGGCTAATCCGGCCCGAGGTGGATGAAAGGGGTTCTTCAATATTCGTGCGGATTCTGATCGGACAGTCCATATCTAAACAGATATATTCCGTTATCTTAGTTGGGATGAAAAAGTGTATAGTGTTTGGCAAAAAACGGAAAGAACATATCGAAAGCTGGAAAGCAGAAAACTGGTCCGGTTAAAAGGTTTGAATTCAATTAAAGGTTCTGCAATTACCAAACCCGTTAATCGGACGCATAGGATTTCATTGGATTGATTTTCGTCCGATGAGCATTGGACCCCTCTTATGTCGAAGAAAAGTGTCGTAACTCGTAACTCGTAATTATGTTGATGGGCAAAATAGGCCAAGCCCAGAGATCGCATATTTATGCAAACGGAGGAAAATTTGGGGAATAGAGCCCATGTTGTACCCTTTTGAATTCATAGGGCCCATATTTCTGTTTAGATCCGAACCGCCCGAATATTTATTGGACCGTGCATTCTACCTTGGATGAGTCTGATCCGATGGTCTGAATCTAATAGCATACATTCCGAATTATAGCCGTTGAATTTTTTTTTGGGAGTAAAAATTGAAGGTCAAAACACACAACTATTTAATATACAAAAAGAATTGTTATTTCGGATTTTGAACTTTCACACAAAAAGTATTGTCTTTGCCAGATGCTGATTTTCAATAGCCGTTGATTTTAAATGTTAGAAAAGTGATTTTAGAAATAATATCAATTTGAGCATCTATTACAATGAGAATTTATATTTTTTGACGTATTCTAATAAGTAAGATGTCAGAAAATTTTGTTTTCGAATAAAAAATATTACATGACAAGTTTAAATTTTTACATATTGGGGACGTGTTTGGTTGTAGAGTAAGTGATGGAGTAAATTTTTTACTTCACTTTTAAGTAGTCAAACAAGAAGTAAATATGAAAGATTAAGATGGAGTATTATTTGAGTTAATCTGGAGTAAATTATTCCACTTCTTTAGGTGAAATAACTTACTTCACGTGTGAGTTTCGCGATTAGAGTAACATCAAACTTATAATTTTCTCTCTATTCATCAACTTGCTCTACTAAACTTCAACCAAACATGATTAATTCAATTTATCTTAAACTTGAAATAAGCAATTTAGTTCCGTAGTAACTTTACTTCACAACCAAACATGACATGAATATAAACTAAGGTAAGAAATACTTTTAAATTTGAATGTATGCTAGCATCTTTGAAATTTTTCAGAAACCATAAATAAGAAAAAAGAATTTACTAAACCAACTTGATTGCTTTGGTTTTTACAAAAACCATAAGAACCAAAATGTCATTTCGGTCCGAAGTATTTTTTTTTCAGGAGCGAATTGTCATTTCGGCCCGATCTGTGAAACGAGCCATTTTCACATATTTCAAAAAAATACGATGTACTTGTTGGTATAAAACTTGTGAAAACACTTCAGACCAAAATAGCAATTTGGTACGAGAAAAAATTAAATCTTCGGAACGAAATAGCATCTCAGTTGTTATGATTTTTGTAAGAACCAAAACAACCAAGTTGATTCGGTAATTTTATTTATTTATTTATAGTTTTAAAAAAAAATCAGCATTTTGGGATCATCGTTTCATTTTTACAATTGTAGTGAGTGTGTAAAGTGTAGGTACTTTGGTAGCATTAATAGTTTGTACAATTGTACGGGACGTTTTCCATGTAACTATGGGTAGGTGATATTTGTAGTGATTTGAGAATTTAGATTTGAATAATTTGTGGTGTGATAGTTCAAACTTAACCGTATATGTATTTGTTCTTAGTTTTTATTCTTTTTCAGTTTTTAATAATAACTTTATTAAAGACTTTTGTTAATTAAGGAGAGTTGGTTCAACCATTTTGTTAAAGAAGAATAATAAAATATAACTTCGCAAATCTATCAAGAATAGAATTATAGAACCTTAAAATCAAAACAATAAATCATAAGAGGAGTGAACGAAAGAGGAATGAAGCGGAGATGAAATTGCTGTATTTTTTTTCTTCTGAAATCTCACCTCTATATTAGAATGCTGAGGTATTTTTTTCGCTCTTGGGTACAATCTTATAAAAAGATAAGCTTGAAATGAAGCTTGAAATGAAATTGCCCCTCTAAACTAAACTAAAGTGAATGATTTTGGGTGTTTAGCAGTGTAGGTAACATATATGTTTTTGCATGAATTATGTTGTAATAAGTACTAGGTAGTCTTTACCTAGTTTATAAAAAAAAATAAAAAAAAAATAAACTAAAGTGTTTATTTAGAATTTTGAACTTCATCTAAACATCAACATTTCATTAGTATCGTACGACTTTAATACAACTACATGATGCAAAATTTAATTTGTTGGTATTTAATATTTTAGCTATTATAAGTGATCAGATTAATATTCTTTCCATGGTTAAAAAAATATACATGTGATAATTTGTTGTAAATTCCAATTTGGTCCTGATGTCATAATGTAATGTCATCTCTAGTCTATCCTAAAATTCCTACAATTCTGAATTCAATCGTGGAATTATTTCGAGATGCGTTCTCGAAAAAAATTCAACGGCTGAATTAGAGATTGCAGAAATTTCAGGTATTGTTCAATAGATTTGGAATTTCAACAGATTTATTTTATTATTTGACTCCATCCTTCATAATATGCCCAAGTGGACGGTACATCCTTCAACAAGAAAATTAACCAATGGATGGATCATGCAACAAATTCTTAGAAATAACTATTGCTAAAGATCAAGATATCCTGAATTTCAGAGATATCTGCCAATTAACAAATTTTACAAAATATGATATAATTATATAATTTTTTAAATAACATGACAAAAAATATATTTAACTTTTTTTTTAAGTCAAGAGGTACACAAATGACTACATCATGTCCATTGTCAACATGATGTGCACGGAAGTATTTAAAAATGGATAGTTTCAATATCTTATCAGTTATTATAGTTCTGATGGGAATAAAATTATGATCCTTATCTAATTCGTTTAATTTATATCGAATGTCTAAGTTTAAAAAAAAATGTTAACTTGTGTTAAATCGGAATCAAACGGCTCGGGTTGTGCATCATAACCCTTACCTTAAAACTGGAGATGTGTCAAAGAAAAATTAAATGAAGAAATGGATTCCATAAAGAATTGAAATCTGCTGAAATCCCTCTTCCTGAATAGTGTTTATGAAATTTCTAAAATTTCAAATCCAACCATTCAATTTTTTATGCACGCATTCCGAAGCAGCTGATTTTTCTATACACACATCTCGAAACAGCTCAACGGCTAGATTAAAAAAATCAGAGATTTCAGAAATACACGAATGAGAATTTTAGCAGATTCGTTTCCTTCTATAAAAGGTACGAACGGCGCAATTTGACTTGTTGAATTTGTCACCCTAAACCCTAATTCATGAACACTACATATATTAGCAATTAAGGAAAGCGATTTGATGAATACATGTAACACGGAACGAATCATGAATGCCTCTGTTTAATCATTGTGTGTGTGTGTGTCTATATATATATATAAATGACAACATCTCCATCAATCTTTGTAGTTGCTAAGACTCAAATAAGAGAGAATCTGGTGCAACCGTTCTTAGACCTTAATAATTATGATCTTTACTTGCACGATAACTTTGATGATCTCTTTCTTTCGTAATTTGGATGTTGCTATGATTTAAGAAAGAAAGGAATTTGTCTTCTGTAAATCCGTGTAATGATTTAAGAAATAAATATAAAGAATGTTTTTGGGACTGAAAAGGATAAAGATAATGACAGCGCCTCTTTATCATTTCATGTAACATAAAATTAAAATAAAAAATATATGATCCTTGCCCAAAATAAAATAATATCAATATCTTTATCCAAAAAATTAAATAGCTGAAGTACCGTTGACTATAAAATTACATTGCCCATATATATATATATAGTGTGGCTAATATGCTTTCAGTAGCATAAGCACCGAAATATATCCAACTTCTTTTTCGATTTTCGAAGTCCAAAACGTTGATCCAAACTGTTAAATGTGTTCTCTATCTTAAAATGTGCTTGGAGACCAAATTTTACATTTTTTTGAATATTTTTTTTACTATTTATTAAGCCACTTTGAAAATCGCTGATCCAACGGTGGCTTAACCCAACAGTGAAACCGTTGGATCAGTAATTTTCAAAGTGGCTTAATAAATAGTAAACAAATTCCAAAAAAATGTAAAATTTGGTTTCTAAGCACATTTTAATATAGAGAACACATCTAACCGTTTGGATTGACATTTTGGACTTCAAAAATCGAAAAAGGAGTTAGATGTATTTCGATGCTTATGCTACCGAAAGTATACTAGCCACACTCTCTCTCTCTCTCTATATATATATATTAGCAAGTGAAAAGGAGTATACTAAATGATGACAAACGCTGAAAGTTTCGTTATTTTAATTTTAAAGCACCTCCATACGGAGATGTTTTAACCTTACATTATTTTAAAGGAGCGTGATAACTGCTGCTCAGATTTACTTTCCGATCAAATTTTCTAACTAACGATTTTTTATCATAACAACAGTATGCATACGTCTTTATACATAACATATCAAGTCTTTAAACCTACCTAATATATGAAGTCTTTAAATTTAACATTTCAAGTTTCTATACATATTATATCATATCAAGAAAAGAACAATGACACGAATATTACTCAAAATTACTTTACCGTGGGGATTTCATTTGAAAGTGAAAACCGAGTAGAAAACGTTCGTAGATTTAAATTCGCAAAAAAATTCACAGTTCGTCGTAAAAATGAACGAGATTGATCGAAAGAAAAAAAAAAGTTGATCAAATGATTTTTTTTTCTTTTAGCGTGGGGGCGAAGCATTTTCTCTATTTTAAAACATTCAAAGTATTTTTCTCTAATATTTTAAAACTTTAAATCACCTTCTAATATTCTTAAAATTTAGTTTTTTTTTTTTTATAAAGATTAGAGGTAAAGCTATCAAACTATTTAATATTTATAATAAATTTTTTCATTCGGATTTCAAACCTAAGACCTTCTACACGGAGGACAATATTTTTATAAATTTTAAATCATTTCTGAAATTGTTCTCTTGATTTCACCTGTTAGCAGTTTCTTTTAGTAAAAAAAATGGAAATCAAACCATGAAATTATTTAATATCCACAGAGGATTTGCTCCTTCCGGATTTCGAACCTGCAACCTCCCATACAGAAAGCATTGTCTTTGCCACTAGACCAAAATCTGGTTCTCTTCACCTGTTAGCAATTGTTATGTTTTATCCATTAATTTTCTAATTACTATTTATATTTTACTCTCTTTGTTTTACCAGAAAGGTGTTCCTCTAAGCAAATGCAGCACTTTCAGTTCCAGTAATTATCACAAATACCCGATTTTTTTGTTGTAAAAATTCCCACCTTTATTCCCCCTGGTTTTTTTATTTAAATATTGAACATGTCTTAATTCCACCATTTAATCAAATAAATGGATTTTGATTTAACAAAACAAATTTCTACCTTTATTCCCCCTTTTTTTATTTAAATATTGAACATGTCTTAATTCCTCTATTTAACCAAATAAATGGATTTTGTTGTAACAAAACAAATTTCTACCTTTATTCCCCCTGTTTTTTTTATTTAAATATTGAACATGTCTTAATTCCTCTATTTAATCAAATAAATGGATCTTGATGTAACAAAACAAATTTCTACCTTTATTCTTTTTTTTTTTAATTTAAATATTGAACATGTCTTAATTCCTCCATTTAATCAAATAAATGGATTTTGATGTAACAAAACAAATTTCATCCTTTATTCCCCCTGTTTTTTTTTTAATTTAAATATTGAACATGTCTTAATTCCTCTATTTAATCAAATAAATGGATTTTGATATAACAAAACAAATTTCTACCTTTAATCCCCCTGTTTATTTTATTTAAATATTGAACATGTCTTAATTCCTCCATTTAATCAAATAAATGGATTTTGATATAACAAAACAAATTTCTACCTTTATTCCCCCTGTTTATTTTATTTAAATATTGAACATGTCTTAATTCCTCCATTTAATCAAATAAATGGATTTTGATATAACAAAACAAATTTCTACCTTTATTCCCCCTGTTTTTTTTATTTAAATATTAAACATGTCTTAATTCCTCCATTTAATCAAATAAATGGATTTTGATGTAACAAAACAAATTTCTACCTTTATTCCCCCCTGTTTTTTTATTTAAAAATTGAACATGTCTTAATTCCTCCATTTAATCAAATAAATGGATTTTGATGTAACAAAACAAATTTCTACCTTTATTCCCCCTGTTTTTTTTTATTTAAATATTGAACATGTCTTAATTCCTCCATTTAATCAAATAAATGGATTTTGATGTAACAAAACAAATTTCTACCTTTATTCCCCCCTGTTTTTTATTTAAATATTGAACATGTCTTAATTCCTCCATTTAATCAAATAAATGGATTTTGTTGTAACAAAACAAATTTCTACCTTTATTCCCCCCTGTTTTTTTATTTAAATATTGAACATGTCTTAATTCCTCCATTTAATCAAATAAATGGATTTTGATGTAACAAAACAAACTTCTACCTTTATTCCCCCTGTTTTTTTAATTTAAATATTGAACATCTCTTAATTCCTCTATTTAATCAAATAAATGGAATTTGATGTAACAAAACAAATTTCTACCTTTATTCCCCTGCTTTTTTTTTTTTTTTTGAATTTAAATATTGAACATGTCTTAATTCCTCCATTCAAATAAATAAATTGATTTTGATGTAACAAAACAAATTTCTACGTTGACTTAGATACTACTACTGCTGTATACTCATGAAGATGAGTCAATTCAAATATGCTTAATATCATAATATGCCAGAAGATGATCAGTTTTGCCTAAAAAGGACACACTAGGTCACACTGTAGTCAACTGAGGAGACCGGTACAACCCCATTTCAAACATACCGACTCAGAGTTTGGCTAGCAACAATTTAAGTATGCTGCTGTCTTTTCTGGTTAGATGATGTCACTTGTTAGGTTTATACTCACAGGAATTTTGGTTGAACTTTTTTTTTTCCACCCGTTTTCTTGTTTGTTCCGATCTAAGTTCCCATGTCAGTGTATTTTGCTGGGAGAAAAAAAAACATGAGCTGTATTAATTTTTTTTTCTCTAACTGTTCCCTCCTCTCTTTCATCCATTAGAGCATCCACATCTATGATATTATTAGAGTTTCTAATCTAAAGTAATAGTTTTTAATTCAGTTTCAGGAATATGGAAGAGTTTCTTATTTATAAACTATAAATAATAGTTTATTATTAAGAAACTGTTTATAAACTCCACACGAGTCAAATAATTGGTTCAAAATATTTTTCATTTTTAATTTATTGTTGATGTGGCTTAATAGAAACTTTAAAATTAGTTTCAGAAATATGAGAGTTTATAAATTTTAGAGATTTTAGTTTCTAAAAGATAGTTAACAGTTATTTAGAAATTCATTTGAGTTGCTGTGATGTAGATGCTCTTACATCTCCAACTCTTAAGGAGTTAAACATATGCATCTCAACTGCACTTTATTGAGCATTGTGAAACTAACCGGACTCATGAATCCGAACATGAGATTATTTTTATTTGATATTTTTTGAAAATAATATCAGAAATTAAAATTTAAGTGTATGAGGTAATTTATATAAATAGATTGGACAATTTAATATTGGTTTGATTAATTTTTTTCCATATTTTTTTTAAATAATTCAAGATTTTCCACAACTAATTTTATGGTACAAACCAAACACTTATTTCAGCACATTCACATAATTAATTTTGAGCATTTATGTGGGTTTACATTTTTTTTTTAAAAGTGGATTTCCAATCCAGTCAAATCTCATTCCGTGTAATATCATGACAAACGAACATGTCCTAAAATATTAAAACTTAAAAATTGTTATCTCCGTAATCTCATCAACAACTTCATTCGTATGATTTTAATAGTATTTTTTATTTATTATGATCGAAATACTCATATTTTTCTCGTATTTTGTCTTCTTATTTAAGAAATCATTTTTGTCAAAATTTATTTGTAGGAACTTCCATGCAATTAATTATATATTTTGTGTTGTATAAGTGCTAAAAGTTTGCAAAATTACTTATTTATGTCATAATTTTACCTGACCATAGATAAATACAACATATTGTAAATGTAGTTGGCGATATTTTTGCAATGTGATTTATCTTATATGTATGGACATTCAAGAACTCAGGGACAGAGCTACATACAATAAATGGGATCAATTGACCCCCATTCATTTGCAATTTTTTTTTTATTTATACTATATTTTTAATATAATTTAAACTAAAATATTATGAATAAGGTGAAATTGACCTCTATTCGTAGTAGAAATTTTTATATACTTAACTCCATTTATGTTTGACCCTATAGCCTGAAAGTCTGGCTCCGCCCCTGCAAGGACCAACATATTTAATTCATATACAATGATTTTGTGTGTACGTACACAGCATCAATTGCTCAAGTTTTTCTTAGTTTTGTATTTATGAATAAATTTTTATATAGTTTAGAGTAATAAATATGATTCTATTCTCAATATGAAAATTTTATATAATTGATTTCTATAGTTTGAAAGTCTAGTTTTACTTCTGAACCATATATATTTAAGTAACAGTTATTTTAGCATAATAAATGATATTGAAGATTTTCCTCTGTTTATTCCTCCGGAGTTGGGGCGGTTTGATGGTGGGATTAAGATTTGGTCCAAATAGCTTTGGACCGGACATCTTCCAAAGTCTCTAAAAATTATACGATTAAAATCTGAACAGTCGATCCGAACCGCTTAACATGATTTTCATATTAAAATGTGCTCAAAGACCAAATTTTATATTTTTTGAAATATTTTTACTATTTTTTTTAGATACGTACAAAATCACTGTTTTTGGACTGTTCAGAAGCAATGATTTTGTATGTATCTAAAAAATAGTAAAAAATTTGGTCTCTGAGCATATTTTAATATGAAAATTATGTGGAGCAGTTCGGATCGACTATTCGGACTTTAATTGTACGATTTTTAGAGGCTTTGTACGGTGTCCGGTCCACAGCCATTTGGACCAAACCTCATCCCATTGGTGATGTGCATCATATCAAATTTGATCTAATATTGATCGGAGCAGTCCAATCAACATCAAAATTTATATAAATCTTAAAATTATTCATACGACTCTTAACGTAAGTCGACCGAGCATCAATGCCCATCAACACGTCTCTGATTCCCTCTCTCTCTCTCTCTGGTTTAAAAGGCGTAAAGCCGAAGCAGGAGAGTTCTGTTTAAGTTTTAGATAAGAAAGCGAATTCTTATTCATAGAACAAACGCACTTTATGTCGCTCTCCAATGTCTAAGGGGAGGTGCACTGGGAGGTTAAGAGCATAGCATCCTTTGGTTTGGTCATATCGGCTTATTCAGTTCACAACGGAAATATCTGTGATAAAAAAAAAATGGTTAAGAAGGACAACGGATAGGCATGTATGCAATCGGCCAATCGTGCAAATTGCGACACATTTACTTTCACTATACAACACGTGATATAAATGTTAAATCCTTGTCGACGAAGGGAGAGGAGTGTGTCCGATGCCCATCGGATCAGAACAGTGTTCGATGGGTGGTTTCTACCGTCCGATCTACTTCAAGATCTGTGCGCACGGATATTGAAGCAAATAGCACAGATATTAAAGTGATGCACACAGATCTTGAAGTGAATCGGACGGTAAAAACCGCCCATCGAATAGACTCTGGTCCGATGGGCATCGGATACCCCCCTCTCCCGTCGACGAATTCGTATTCTCTGCCCTTTTGAGTTAATGCATATGAACTATCCGATTAGCTTTAAGATTCGTACTAATTAAATCCGCACTAATATTAAAGGTCTCTATGTTAAAATCAGATAGCTAGATTGACTTCGTTTAAAATTAGACGACTGAGTTCCTCATGCGCCTAACTTGTCTCGTCTCTCTTGACAACAAATTTATTTAAAAATAAATATATTTGAAAGAGGATTTAAATGTCTTTTTTATTTTTATTTTCTAACTTTTTTAATAATACATTTTTTAAAATTTATACGTCAAATAAAACTGTTAGACTGAAAAACCATCGGTCCGTCATTTTTTTTATAACAATTGAAATAAAATTAAAATGTCATAATTTTAATATGTGCATGAAAAAATGATATTGATTATATGTAACAATTTTATTTTAACGATTAATTTAAATTTTAAAGATGGAGGCACGTTGGCACAATGAAAATTTGTAACCTTCTCATTGATTTTGATGAATTCAAAGTGATTGAAGGATATTATTGTTCTGATTATGGGAAAAATAAAAATTGCGCGTTTGTTTGGTTATTAATTTTGTTTGACCTCGCTTCTCCTTAATGAGTTGCAGGTTTGATAAATCCTTTGTTGTTATAAAAATAATATGAAATTTGAAAAAAATGACCTCTGTTTTTAAAAAAAATATATATATTGTGTCACGGATTACAGGATCGTTGAGAGAGTACTTGTTGTCTGTTTTTTTTTCAACCGTCCATATTTGTTTGTTTTATTATAATCTGAATAGAAAAAGAAACATAAATCTGGACTGCTAAAAATTTTTTAACGGTTAGATGAAGAAAAAGATAAATCTATTTTTGTAAAAGACTGGTCCTATGCATAATGAGTGTGAAACTTATTTAGATTTCTTATTTTAAGATAGATTTTTTTTTTCATAGAGAGATGAGATTTATTATTTATTTTTTTGAAAATTTTCACAAAACCTGTGATTCTGTGAAGTCATAAGAAAAAAATCAAACTCTCGATCTTTGAGTAACCAACAATCTAACTGTGCTATCTCTCCTTTCCCGAGAGTTATTATAGCCCCTAAAATAAATTTCGAAAATACACACAGTGATTGCATAACACACTTAATTTCAAAAATACAAACAGTTGATTTAGTAATTATGGATGAAGTCATAGGGTTGGAATAACATATCTTTTGTCAGGTATTGCACTGGATCTGAATTCGCAGTGAAATGAGATCTTTCATCGAACTAAAAGGAAATGAATGGTGTAAATCAATTTGCCGCAGATAAATCATCCCATCGCCCATCTCCAGAACAAAATAGAATATTCCAATAATGAATCCTTATAATTAAAAAGGTGGATAAGATATCTGCTCATTAATTATAATCTGATTGTTGTAGCTACTACCATGCTTTTCAAAAAAAAAAAAATTATAATCTGATTGTTTATTTTGAGTGAAAATAAACAATCGAAGTATCTTGAATGGTTGCAACGATCCACCAAATTCATGAATGACCCTCTTTGCAGTGGAGAGAGGGGGGGTATCCGATGCCCATTGAACCAAAACAGTGTTCGATGGAGGTTTCTACCGTCCGATTCACTTCAAGATCTGTGCACACGGATATTAAAGCAAATCCGATGGGCATCTTCTTTTGCAGTGATCCACCAAATTCATGAATGACCCTCTTTGCAGTATCTAGTTTCTTATTGGAACCAGTCATGCTTTGACACGTTCTAGTATATAAGATGCACACGTGTCAAACAATTCTTATATCTTAAAAGTAACACGGCCAAAATCTAGTCACCCACCCTTACCCAGAATACACACTCCACGTATACCAGATATAAATTAATTATTACCATCTTCAAACATTTTCTTGGATAAGCTTTCCTCTGGGCCCCACGTGTACCTCTTATACCTCCATGGTCTCTGGCTAACAGAAGTCTAGACTCTAGGGTGCGTTTGGATGAATAAAAAATAGTAACAAGAATAGAGCTATTTTTAATTTTAAAATAGTAGCTATTCCAATATTTTGTAGGAATAGTATAATAGTGGGCTATCTCACAAAAGACAAACAAAGAATAGTAGCTATTCGCTAATTCAAACACACTCAAACACCGGATAGTAGCTCAGAATAGTGCTAATCCGGAATAGTAGCTATTCTTCACCCATCCAAACGCATCCTAGGAGTCTAGAATGGATTTCCTTTTCTGATTGGACGATCTCATTAGTCAATTTAGGGCGGTAAACGAATTCATTCATAGCGAACTTATTTCAATTTGAGTTTGAGGTCTGATCCCATCTGTACCTCTTATGCCGAATTCAGATTCAGTGAAGTAACTTAATTTTTGAGTTTTAAATTGAGACTGCCACTTCAATCCGCGATAAAGTAACTTAATTTTTGAGTTTTATCGGGACTGCCGCTTCAATCCGCAATAAAGTAACTTAATTTTTGAGTTTTAGATCGGAACTGTTGCTTCAATTTGCGATAATCCATTCTGAAGTGGAGCGCACAAATTACGAACGATGAATTTGAATCCCGAAATGATCTCGAGCGATGGATTCGAATCAGACAGTCTTGAACCCAACAATTATATTACTTTAGAGAATCCGAACCCTCTTATACCTCCGTGGTCTCTGGCAACAGAAGTCTAAGAGTGGATTTTTTTTTTCTAATTGGACGATCTCATTAGTCATTAACCCTTTGATTAGAATAAAAATCAACGAGATTAATAAAATTTAATTTAATGGAGAATAAATGAAAGGAGTTAATTTTAGATTGAATTTATTTAATCGGAACGAACAAAAATATTGAAGAAAATAGTTTCTAAATATTCTAAAATTTCATTCATATTTATGAATTTTACCATTATTTTTTTAGGATTCTAGTTTTTTGTTAAATATTATTTACTTCAAAACCTATCAAATCGGTTTCCAACAACCAATCTAAATCGTTCAAACTGATCTACTTCATAAGTGATGTGTTTACATGTAAAATTTATAATTTTTCAATATTATCTATTATCAAGTCAGGCAATCAAAATGTAGAAGTTTTTAAAGTTAATTTTTAATGTATTCATTTTTTTTATCATTTGTTGACCGTTTGACTTAATACTAAAATAATTCCAAAATTATAAATTTTACACGTAAACACATCACTCATAATGTAGTTCAGTTTAAATGGTTTGGTTTTAGGGAAAAAAAAAATCTATCTGATAGGTTTTAGAGTTAGTAAGTAGCACACACACCACCAATGTTATAGTAACCAGACTACGCAAAATTCACAAAAATAACAAAATAGAAATTTACAGATCAAGAGTATCAAAAGTATGAGTTTATCAGAGAAGAGATGAATGTTTTCTCGCTTTTCCTCTCAGCGTAAGAACAAAAACACAGAAGGGTTGAACATGTAAGAAGAAGGAAGAGTCGAACAAGATGAACGTTTTGGACCACTGCAGGAGGCTATAGCTGACGCTAGGACGGATGTGGGATACTACATGGGCGGCGGGGGTGTGTAGGCTCTATGGCGTAAGCGAAATAGAAGATGCTTCTCATAGGAAAAAAAAAAAAGATGGTGCCATCATTGATCAATGAAATAGCTTTGGAAAATGGAAATACATATTTGTGGATGCTTAACTGCTTGTAGACATACTACTCTTGAAAGAACAACAAAAGATATTGAAAAGTTGTTCAGTGCTTTCCTCTCAGTACTTTTTTGTATTTAGATAATTGTACTTTTTTTTTAGTTTGGGTAAACCGGGTGCCCTGATAACTTGTAAATATTTTCTTACTAATACAAATCGTTAGTAGGCTATCAGTCACTAACTTAAAACAAAAAGGATCGTTACGTCTTTTTACTCAGTTCCGTACAATTTTCATCAAATTTCTTTATTTTGACCTGAATTTCACGGCGCATTTTGGAGGAAGAAAAGTCACAAAAAATGAATTACTCATCATCTTTTTTTTTAGAAGCATGCAATAGCTACCAGCAATTTTGGAGGAAGAAAAGTCGCACATAATGAATTACTCATCATCTTTTTTTTAGAAGCATGCAGTACCTACCAGCAAGTGAATTATTCTCCGTCCGCTTTTTAGAAGCATGGTAGTAGCTATCCCATCATATTACTGTTGTTCTACTGATAAATGATTAAAATTGAACAGTTCAAAATTCCTTCTCTGTTAAAGACTGCTGAGAATCGTCTTGGCGGGATGATATGTACTGTCAATTTCTATTAAGATTCATGGGTGAATCGAATTTTAACGGTCCAAATTTTATATTCTCCTTTTTGGCAACGCATATCAAAATAAGTAGTGCGGCTGGTAGTAGCACCTTAGCATCAATCGTTCTAACGGGTTAATAGATCGAGGTTGCACGACAACACCCCCCCCCCCCCCCACACACACACACACACACAGATATTCACTTACATCATTTTTTTTGTGATATAAAATTACACTACACATTTTTAAAGTTCAAACAATAGATCCAAATCATTCAACATATTGGATATATACAAATGTGATTGCAGATCAAATTTTATATTTATTTTTTTACTCTTTATTAAAATGGGTACAAAAATTCAATGGTATGAAAACAATAATTTTGTAAAATACTTGATAAATAGTAAAAAAATTCAAAAAAAGTAAAAATTTGGTCTCTAAACACATTTTAATATGGAGATTATGTTGAACGGTTTGGATTGACTGTTTGGACTTTGAAAATTTAAAAAATGAATGGTGTAATTTTCAGCCGAGCAATCTGTATCCTCTAAGTTACCAAATCGAGTACAATAAGTATTGACAAACTTTCAGCCGAGTAATTAAAATTCAGTGTCTATTTATATATGAGTTTTTTTTTTTTAGATTCATGTCAGGTTTTTTTTTTATTCAAAACCCGTACGTATCTTCCATAATAAATCATTCTAACATTACAATATTAAAAATGATTAAATGCTTGGAATTAAATAATAAAAGTAAAAGCTTTCTACTCCTTTTAAAATGATTCATGCCAGGTTTAAACTGACGAGTCAGATCTCAGTCAGGTACTGGCATATCCTCTGAGATATCTCAATTTTTGCGTGACCGACGTGTCCGGTGCCTATTTGGGGGGACGTAGGGGGCAGTATTAGTTTTGCTTTGAGATTCGTGCAGAACATATTTGAACGATTGGGATATTCCAAAAAGTCGAGCAAATTTTGATATATCTGAGAGGATACGAGTTCGTACTGCACTGGGTCTGAATTGTGAATTCCACAACCCACCATAAGCGTGAATTGCGGCGTGACGCGTGGTACCCCATTGGACAACCGGATGGATTGCGTAGCATCCGGCTTTTCGATCTAACGGTTCATATATAATATATCTTTTATGTTTTTTTTTTTTTGTTTCTGATAATTCTGCTTTACAACTAGGGCTGTCCAAAAAGCTCGTAAGCTCGTGGCTCGCTCGCGACTCACATTGGCTCGATCGGTAACAGCTCGTTCGATAGTGGACCGAGCTGTTACGAGCTGGCTCGCTAACAGCTCAGGCCAAAATTAACGAGTTGAGCTTTTGCCCAGCTCAGCTCGCCAGCTCGCGAGCTAGCTCGGCTAGGCATCAATTTGTGAATTTGTATGAATTTGTGTGTATTTTATACTGTCAAGCTTGATCCAGCTCGGTTCAGCTCGGTCCAAAAATGTTTGTAAAATTTATTTTCTTCTTAAAACAAGGTCTAACCAAATTCAGTGAGCCAGCTCGTGGCTCGCGAGCCACCTCGTGAGCTGGCTCATCACGAGTTTGAGCTGAGATTTTAGTTCGCGAGCTGTTAACGAGCTGGCTCGCTAACAGCTCGGTCTAGAATTAACGAGCTGAGCTTTTGCCCAGCTCGGCTCGAGCCAGCTCATTTACAGCCCTATTTACAACCGACCGTGTTGCTTAATGTTCTTTAGGTATGACGTATGAATATTGATCAATTGTCAATTGAGCATAGGAAAAGCAACAGCCAGTAGTGACAAGGTTCGCAAATAATTCTTGAATTATTAGTGAATTATTCGTTTTTTTTGTGATGCTGAACCAAACGTCGAATTATTCGGTTGATCGAACTTTGACCGAATAATTCGTAAATTTTACGAATTATTTCCAAATTTTACGAATTTTTTTCGAATTTTTCTCATAATTTTATTTTTTGGTTATTTTTTTGTTTTTGCTCCCTTACAGAACTGACATCTCTGATCCGAATTATACCTGAATTATTTCCGAATCACGAATTTTTGACTTCGCCGAACCGAATCCGAATAATTGATTTGTTAGTGTGCCATAAAGTATAAATTCGGACGAGTTATAACGTGGAGGGATCCAGCTCGGGGGAAAATATGGATGTGTTTGTCATCCTTCGATGCGATAATCAACGGTTCAGATGTAGCCATGCTTTTAGCGAGTTATTCTGTAGAGAAGTTTGTAGCAAGTTGATTTATGCGTGGTATTCACCCGTCTCAGCTTTAGCTATAAGAAAACGACCGCACCTTTTTTTTTCTGATCAGTGTGACTGTGATCATATTAGTGGAAACAATATTTTTAATTAAATATTTTGTTCTGGATTATGTGATTAATTATGGTATATTATTTATTAATTTATAATTAATTAGTGTTCGTTACTATGCACAATAAAATAATTTGAGGCACGGTAATAAATAATCTTAGGTTTAGAAACTGCAGAGGGAATGTCATATTTTTTCATATTTGAGATTTTCGTATGTTAAATGTTCCGAAGTGCAGATTTAAGATGCAAAAATATATGTTTTTTTAAGAATTAGTCTTATCAAAGATATATAATTTTCATGCGAAAAATTATGGATTCGAAATCTAAATAGAAAAATTATTTTATTGTAATAATAATGATATAGAATTTGAAAACTTAACATTCATCTTTATTTAAAAAAAAATAATATATGTTGTTTTGTCTTTGCAACAGATCTCATGACACGATGAAAAATGCACAGTAATAATTAAGTTGTTTTGATTAATTTTTTTTTACTTGGAATGTCTAAAATGCTAAAACCCCTCTGCTTGGACATCACTCTTCATGAGTTTTCATTTTATACAGAAAAATATAAATCTAACGTACTAATTTCACTTAATATTCATAAAAAATCTCTCTCAATCTGAATTTCCAACTCACGATTTTTTTCTTTAATTTAATTATTAAGTTATCTACTGTCCAATAACATGCCTATAAATGACTTTTTAATTTCCAAATTTATTTAATTATTTTACAAAATTCAATGTTAAAATTATTAAAAAAGAATAACCATCATTATTCATTACCAAGTAATCCCTCTTTCTTAATTAATTATTATTCGATTTTACTAGAGAGGAGCCAGAAGCCCAAAACACAACACAGTCTCAGGTCAAAAAACGACATCTGTGATCAGCATTGTGGCGGCTGTGATGTCACGGGTAGTCGGCTAATCGACCACCAAGAAAGACCCAGCGAATTGTTTTTTTACAGCCACTTGAGCTCCATCTGCTGATCCATAAAATCAAAAAATTCAACCGCAGATGCCCAAATCGCTCCACCTCATCGCATTTCGCTCTCCTTGTTGCACCTACGCACTCCTTCCTCTTCCTGTCCCTTTTACCCCTCCCACATTCTTTCTCATACACCTGGTTCATTACGATTGCCTCATGTGTCTCATGATCATTCAATCTTCTAAAATCCATCCAATAGAAAAAGATGAAGTTAAATTATTTGGAACCGTCAACCGTCCATTGAATATAAGCATCTACATCTCTGAAACTATTAGAGTTTCTAATCTGATGTGGCAGTTTCTAATCTAATTTTAGAGATGTGAGAGAGTTTCTTATTTAAAAACTATACAGTAAAGTTTCATATTATGAAACTGTTTCAAAACTTCATGCTGATCAAATAATTGGCTTAAATTAGTTCTCATTTATAATCTGTTGCTGATATGGCTTAATAGAAACTCTAAAATTAATTTCAGGAATGTAAGAATTTGAAACTTCAGAGACTTTAGTTTCTAAAAAGTAGTTAACAGTTATTTGAAAACTCATTTGAGTTGCAGGAATATAGATGCTTAAGAGGGATATAGATGCTCTAAGGATTTGTTATAATAATATGAAATCATGATAATATGGTTAATTGTTCGGTTCATGCTCCGGGTCTATGAACATACATACCCTATTAACCGTCACGATCTCTCACTCTCAAGTCGCTCAACCCCCTTTGCCCACTATGCTCTCTCTTCCCCAATTCCAATTCTCTCTTAAATACTTATCAGCCTTTCTCTCCTTCTTTCAAACCTAAATAAACTACCAAAACCAACAATCCACAGATATCCAATTTCACCTCCTAAAGCATAAGCTCGGAAAAGAGAACATCAATCATGTCGACCTCAATCCAAACGGTGTCGTCTGTCACGAAAATTGCTGAATTAATGGTTGGAGTATTAGTAATCATCTTCATACTATTTCTCTTGTTGGTGTTTTTGTACCTCTATGCGAGGCGGTACCCAGGCGCGATACCAATTTTCGGCCGGGTCGGGGCCCGACTTGTTTTCCCTTCGTCAGAACAGGAGAGAAGTGTGGAAGCAACAGCGCCGCCATGTGGCCTTGATCCTAAGTCTATAGAATCTCTCCCCTTCATATTTTTCAAACCTGAAGATTTTGAAAACAGAGGAATTGATTGCGCGGTGTGTTTGTCGGAGGTTTGCAACGGAGAGAAGGCAAGAATTCTACCCAAGTGCAATCATGGATTTCATTTGGACTGCATAGACATGTGGTTCTTTTCCCACTCTACATGCCCGTTATGCCGATGCCCGGTGGTCGATGATGTGATGCCATCCCGGCCGTTGGATTATGCCAGCATGGTAAATAGTACCGACACGGCCGAGTCAGTACCAAATTTCCCCACAAATGTTCTCTTTTGGGGTTCACAAGACCAAATTAGAAGCGGGGTCGCGCCGCAGTTGCCAAGACCGGGAGAAATTTCTGTAGTAGAAGTCCCAAGACAGCCGGCTGAGAATCCGGTGATTACATCAGCGGCATCGCCGTCGGTGGATGAGACAAAATTGCTGACCCCAACAAGGGTTCGTTCATTTAGTAGGCTTCTAATGAGGGGAAGCAGGGGAATTATAATTGGAAATTCTTGTAATCCTAGAACTGGAGGTGATGATATCGAATTAGGGCTCCGAGCACCGGTGGCGGCCGAGTCTAGTAACCCGATAGCCACCATAAGCTCATGAGTAAAATATTTTTCTCTGTTTTTGTATTTTTTTTTTTTTGTATTTTTGTAATTTTTCATACGATTTAGTTTTTTTTTTTTTGTGTAGTGGGGTAATTTGTTTGTTTTATTTTTGCTATCTGTATATTTTTATTAGATAGAAACATGTACAGAGGCGAGGTTACTGAACATTTGAGTTTCAATGGTCTATAAAGAACAATTGTAAATCTATTACATAAAAATCAATATTTTTCATTTTCTATCTAATTTTGTTATTATTATTTTTGTTGCTTAGTATGTTTTACTTGCAAGTTGCAAGTATGACTTAATCTTATTCCTAGGAAGGAAGAAAGTGCATTGAGAATTTGAGATTCTCTTTCTTTCCCATTTCTTTGACCGTTGACATATTCTCATATTAATGTTAGAAAAGGGCGATGATAGTCGACCAGCCTTTCATTCCTTTTTTATGGGCAAAAAATGGAAAGAAATAGTACTACAAACAAATTAAATATGCAAATAAAT
The DNA here is from genome assembly GCA_964058825.1 of Carex arenaria. Classification (NCBI taxonomy): domain Eukaryota; kingdom Viridiplantae; phylum Streptophyta; class Magnoliopsida; order Poales; family Cyperaceae; genus Carex; species Carex arenaria. Next base: position 859,548 of record CAXKVW010000127.1, read on the forward strand.
ATATTTTGCTGGTTTCTGTATGTAGGACCCGGAAAAAAAAATTCCAACAAAAAAAGGACCTCAAAAAAATGAAAAGCAAATAAGTATAATTTGCTGGCCTCTGTATATACAGAAAAAAAGACTGATAGTTTTACAATTAATGGTTGGTACCGGTCACTGGTACAGGATAGTGCTTGAATTAAGCACTGAGGTGTTGTATTAGTGTTGGTACCAATTACTGGTACATGATAGCGTTTTGGTTTGTTTTATTTATTGAAGGGATGCTCTAATTGAGAGTTGTAATACAAATTGACAGCCACTGTCAATTTTTTTCAAGAAAAAAAAATAAGATAGTTTTACAATGGTAATTCTAATATAAAAAAAAAATTATTCAAATTAAAAAATTAAAATTATAGAGTCAGGGAGTGCATCAAATTTGGATTGATTTAAAAGACGTTCATTTTTCATCAAATAATTTAAAACTTTAACAGTGAAGTTTTAATGACTTTATGATCAATGATCAATTAAATTTCAAATTGACTCAAATTTGCTACACACCCTATCTAAATAATTGAGACCCATTTATAATTTAAATAATATCTATTAAATATATCCATCATAAGAGTTTAATATATCATAAAACTTATATGTACGTTAGAATGATTCTTTTTATAAACGAATAGAACAAGGCATGATGTTTTGGGAAACATAAATCATCTTATTAGAGTGCTTAATATTTATTCCAACCGGTATAGAATTTGATTATACATTTAGCAGAAATTGACGTTGACATAAACTTTAATTAATTTCATACAACAGATAGCCAATTTGGAATTAAATCAACAGAAAAGTCACCAAATCCACATAACTTGAAAACTGCTCCAAACAGCAAAAAAACCAAACCCCCTCAGCTAAACTGTTGGAAATACAAATTAGTCAACAATTTGCTGACCAAAATAAAACATCGGCACCGTTTATCTCAACTGAAATGCGTTATTGCACGAATTTCAAAGCAGACGAAAGGTTCAGATCCAACGGGTCACTGTCTATGCTAAGATGGAGACACGTGTGAACATAAAATATTAAACGGTCGATATCATGTTGATGACTGGATGGATGTAGGTTTGAAGAAGATAACCTTCCAAGACGGTCAGTTTCAGAGTACATCGCAATTTGCCAGAGTTTTGGATTGCAATTTGGAGATTCGTTTCTATATGAAGGGGAAAGTTTTGGTTTTGCTTCTTAGATTAGAATTGGAAGGATTAGCACAACATCATCTTCAGTCGTCATCTCAAACTTTTTTCTTTTCTTTGAAATTTCTGATTTTATTTATTCAAGTCCATAAAATCCTTGATATCTGTAAATGTTCTGTTCAAATCTGTAATCGATTTTATTCAAATTTTTTTTTTATTGTATTGATTTAAGTTGTTCGTTTTAAGTCGAACTGCACAATTTGGAAAAAAAAAAAATTAGATTATACTATTTTTGAGTGAGAATAATAGCAAATTCATGGCCCAAGATCATGATGTGTACGTATTTATTCAGGGTTTAGGGTTTAAAATTTAGGATTTAGGATTTAGGATTTAGAATTTAGCATTTCTATTAATCTAGAATAGTCTAAAGTTATCACTATTCTCAACCACTAATCTGAAAATCACTATTCTTGCACTAATCCTTGAACGATTCAAACGTACCCTAAAGATCCCTTTACCTCCATCAAAACAATTTATTTTGTAATTCAGGATCAAAATTCAAAACACAACAGCAACTGCTTTATTTTCTTCTTCCACTTGGAGAGTGATGGATAAAAAAAGTTTAAATTAGAGAAGGAATTAGAGATAATGAAGAGATAAAATGGGAGAAGCAACAGCCAACAGGTCTTAATGTGCCCCCACACTTTGACTGAAGGTGACTTGAAATATGATATTTCTATAGCCATCTTAACCCATGAATCATGATCAAAGCTTATCTTGGTTTTGGTCACCTAAAAATATATATTAAAAACAAAATCAAGGGGTGGGGTTTTGGTGCAAAGACTTTGGATAAAATTATATTCAAAGCTGAATCTAAACCGTCTAATCGGTACTAAAATTTACACGAACAATTTAGATTCAAGAGGTCGTTGAAAATTATTAAGTTTTAAATCTTTTACACGAATTTCAACACAAAACCATCCGATCGGTGCTAAAATTTATGTCAACGGTTTAGATTTACAGAGCAGTTTAAGTTCAATAAGTTCTAAATTGTTCGTACGAATCTCAATATAGATCGAACAGTTTAAATCCGACAGTGAATAAAATTTGTCCAAAATATATTGGACAAATCCCAATTCCAAAAATAAGTGAAGATCACAGGTGTGAATATCGTTTTCTTCGTTGGTATATGAATATCCAATTGGAAAGAGATATATATATATATTTGAGTAGAACTAGGGTGCTCCTAAGTTCACCCAACCTCTTGTGAACTTGACTCTAAAATATATCGAATCGACTTTAAACGATGAATCCAAACCGTTGAAATCCTTCTACCTAATGAGTGATGCGTCTACATGTGAAAATTTTAAAGTTTCGAATTAATTTAATATAGAGTCAACTGATCAAAAGTTTAAGGTTTATAAATTAATTTTAATGCATTCATTTTTTGGACTCCTTTGACCACTTGACTCTATATTAAATTAATTCGAAACTTTAAAATTTTCACATGTAGACGCATCACTCATTAGGAAGAAGGGTTTCAACAGTTTAGATTCTTCGTTTAAAGTCGATTCGATACATTTTAGAGTCAAATTTACAAGAAGTTAGGTGAACTTAGGAGCACCCTAGTTCTACTCATATATATATATATATATAGAGAGAGAGAGAGAGAGAGAGAGAGAGAGAGAGAGATTCTTTAGGCCATCTTCTCTTGACCCTGAAAGAAAGGAAATTGGGTACATCTGCTCAAGATATGTTGTTTTCTGTGATGTCATCATCTGATAATATTGCCAAAAACATAGTTATACAGTGCAAGTCCTTGTATTATTTAATTTTGATTTGGTTTCTCCTTTGGTACAAGTTGATCATTCAGGAAAGATCCAGATAATATACTGTTTGTGTGGTTGTGTTGGCCCAAAATATTTGTAAAATTGACCCAAATATGTAATCAATTCTCATGTCAGATAGTAATAATTACAACCAAGAATCACGTCCATTTATATTAATTACTTCCGATATAAAATTATTATAAGTTTGACATTAACAAATAGGAAAAATTGGTTATTTGCCACTCCAAAATCTTCAAATCTGAAAAATGCCATCACAAAACTATAAATCTGAAAAATATCACTTTAAACTTAGTTAATTCTTAAATTTGCCACAAATACACAATTTTTATACTTTTTTTTATTAAAAATTAACTGAAAAATACAGTTTTGAGATACGTATTTCTATATTTCCCTATATACCCTTTAGACCCCTCATTATACGTATCTCAAAATTGTATTTTTCAATTAATTTTTAATAAAAAAATAAAAAAATTGTATATTTGTGGCAAATTTAAGAATTAACCAAGTTTAGAGTGGTATTTTTTAGATTTATAGTTTCGTGATGACATTTTTCAGATTTGAAGATTTTGGAGTGGCAAATAGGGAGAGGAGGGTGTCCGATGCCCATCGGACCAGAGTCTGTTCGATGGGTGTCCGATACCGTCCGATTCACTTCAAGATCTGTGCACATCACTTTAATATCCGTGCTATTTACTTTAATATACGTGCGCACAGATCTTGAAGTAGATCGGACGGTATCGGACACCCATCGAACACTGTTCTGGTCCGATGGACATCGGACACCCTCCTCTCCCGTGGCAAATAACCAATTTTCCCTAACAATTATTAACTGATTTTGACCCTCATCTCATAACACAAAACATATACCCCATGTTTGGTTATGGCCTAAAGAGTGGAATAAAGGGTTTAGGCCTTGTTATTCCACTAAACGAGCATTAATTGAGCCGGACTAAGATGAAATAAGCCGATCTTTAGGCCGGCCTAAATTAAACCACATCATGGCCTAACTCTATCGATTATAATAATATATTATTAATTATTATTATTGGTATATAATTATTAAATTAATATCTTATATTGTTAATATATCAAATAATTATTATAATAATATTATATAAATAGTATTTTTTATTAATAATTATTATTCATTTATAATTATATAATTAGTATATTTTATTGTAAATATATTAAATAATTATTATAATATATGTAATTATTATTAATATATTAATATTATATAATTAGTATCTTATTATCAATAACTATTATTAATATATCATCACATAATTAATATCTTATATTTTTAATATATCAAATATTTTCTATAATATTATTATATAATTAGTATATTTTTATTAATATATTATTATACAATTAATATGTTATATGGATAATATATTAAATAATTATTATAATAATATTATAATATATTATAGTTATTATTAATATATAATATATAATATATAACTAATATGTTATATGTTATATGTTTAATATATTAAATAATTAATATCTTATTATCATTATTATTAATATAATTATATAAATAATATTTTATATTGTTAATATATTAAATAATTATTATATTATTATTATCTATTTAGTATCTTGTTACTAATAATTATTAAAAATATATAATTATATAATTAATATCTTATACTATTGATATATTAACTTATTAATATTATTATAATATTATAATATATTATAGTTATTATTAATATATTAATATTATATAATGAGTATCTTATTATTAATATATAATTATATAATTAATATCTTATATTGTTAACATATTAAATAATTATTATAATAAAATTAATAAATTATAGTTATTAATAATATATTAATATTATATAATTAGTTTCTTATTATTAATATATAATTATATAATTAATATCTTATATTTTTAATATATTAAATGATTATTATAATATATTATAGTTATTATTAATACTTTAATGTTATCTAATTATTAATAATTAACTAATTTAGGCTTCCAAAACTTTATTCCACCAATTCTAACCAAACAAGGAATAACTTAAGCCATGACCATGATCTAACTTTAGACTTCAACCAAACATGAATAATTTAGACCGGCCTAAGTTGGAATAATCAATTTAGACCTCCTTAGCTTTAGTCCACAATCAAACATGGGGATAAAGATTAATTTTTTCCCTTGTTTAATAAAAAGTTGCATTAAAGTTGTATTGGTGATAAATAAAGAAAATGTTTCATTTATGATTAGTAGCTAAAATTTACATGGAGCATGCTACTTTTTTTTATTCTTGTTAAAGTACGGTGTCTACTTTGATTTGTATTATTTTTTATGGTAACTCAATAAATCTAAAATGATTTTCTTTACATGAAACATATATATTAATTTTACACTCTTGTTAGATTACGGTGTCTATTTTAATTTGTATTTTTTTTTGGTAATTAACTCAATAAATCTAAACTAGAATTTGAGTAAAAAATAATTTGGCTACATGAAACATACTAATTTTACACTCTTGTTAAATTAAGGTGTATAATTTTATTTGTATCTTTTTGCATAACTCAATATATCTAAACTAGAATTTGAGTAAAAACTGATTCTCTATACGAAGCAAACTAATTTTGCGTTCTTGGGAAAAAAAAAATCATTGGTTCATGAAGTAAAGTAGATCATTTTTAACAATTTAAATTCTTCGTTTGATGTCTAATCGATAAACTTTGAAGTTAAGCTCACAAAACACTTGGTGAGCTTAAGAACATCCTAGTTATACTCAGAGAGATTCGTCATAAAGCCACATAAAACCATTAAAATTGTTTTATTTATTTAATGGATGTCTTTCAAATTGATTCATATTTAATGCATGCTCTAGTAAATAATTGAGCACATGTACAATTTTAATTTGTTGGTTTAAATAATAGTGTTTTGAATATATGTCCCATAAGAATTAAATGTACATATAAAGTTAAATTTACACAAAAAAATTACTATCATCACATTTGAATAGGTGAGGAATAATACTAAACTCAGGAACAACAGTAATTTGGAATTCTATTTTGTGTTTGAACACAATTTCAAATACTCTCTCTCTTAAATCAACAGCTATTTTACTATTCCAACAAAATATTAGATTTTTTAATTTTTTTGAAGAATAACAAAATATTAGATTTGCGGATATCCTTTCTAACATCACGGTTCATCCAAACGCATCCATATGACTATTGAACATGTAAATAACAAATAACTGTAATAATCTAATTTTAAAACTTCCGAGGGACTTTAGGGTGAAAAGAACAAATATCTTTCCGGATTCTTTGATGTACATATTGACAGTAAAATCAAAATAGTGCTATTTGTTTATTGAAAATAATAAAATTAAATTCCAGCTTCGTAAATTCAAGGGGAATTTTTTTATCTGTAGAAATTAAAAAAAAGGAAGAGAGAACATCATATTTTTATCGGTAGAAAGATCGGTAGTATTTCTACCGACTCTAAAAATTAAAAAATTTGGATCGGTAGGAATTATACCGATCCAAACTTAGCTTTTTTTTAATTTGATGTATAGATAGACGAAATTCTTTTATTAGATCTCTAGTAAAATATGAAAGTTTTCCAAAATAGATAGAATGTTTATGTTATATCTAAATTTTTAAGATACTCTATCTATTTATATAAAAAAATATATATTTTATTAGAAAAAATTAAAAGAAAAAAGAGACAAATTGATTTGAATGGTAAAATTTCTACCAATTCAAACTTTTTAATTTTTAAAATTAGTACAAATCCTACTTATCTTTCTACCAATAAAAAAAATGTACTGATCTTTCTATTTTTTTTCTCTTCTTTTTCTTTAATTTGTACGGATAAAAAATATCAATTCAAGGTTGTGCATTTTTGTGACGGACGTAATATCAGACAAGGTGCTTTTCAATCGTAAAACTTTTGGTTTTAAAGTTTGAAATAGTTGTCACTTTGAAAAAATAAACCTAGAAAAGACAACGCCGTGGGCCACGGTCATATCTTAATTTCTCATTATTGAAGTTAAATGTCTATCTTTATATTGGAAAGATACAGCAAAATTTGGTTATATAAAAATTTTAGTACAGGATGAGATGTATGTGTTATAATTATCATATGTTTTAGGGATATTTTTAGTTCTGTTCGGACAGAGAGTTTTTCCGTAGCGTATGAAAAATAAATCGAACATAGGCAACAAATTAATAGGGGTGAGAACAGTGTGGCTAATATTCAATCTGTATACACAAAATTTAGATGTGGATATCTGATATTCAAATATCTGTGTGGATAATAATACTAATAGTAGATATATACTAGATATTTTAAAATATATTATGAAAAAATTATGTTATTCACTATTATAATTAGATAAATACTATGAACTCTGATATTTTTTTATATTATTTTAATAAATATCCGATCTGATCCAGAGTCGTATTCGTATTTGTTTAATATTCACTTTGTATCCGTATTCCAAAAATAAAAAAATATATAAATATGATTTTACCACTATCTGCTCCGTTTTACCTCTAGCCAAATGAAAAAAGAAATATAAAGATTCTCTTTTGAGTTAATGCAGAGGATACGCGTTCAGATGAGGAGGTATGAGACCAATTTCAACTTTTTTTTATTTCTCCACTTTGTTTTGTTTCAGTTCATACTACGAGACCAATTTTTTTTTTTTTTGGTTGAAAGTCCGTAGGCGACATTTCATTAATCAAGAACAAACCAGTTACACATTAATTCGTACCAGTACATACACATATGTACCGGTACTTAAAATATTACAACTGAACCCCTTAACAAAAGTAGACAAGAAAAATCAGAAAAAATAGCAGAACCAAAGTTACTACGAGACCAATTTTGCTGTTGTTATTTTATCTTTGCTTGGCTGAATTGAAAAATATCTATCCAACATAGTAAAGTGATCGTATTGTTTCTCATTCTAGCTAATACCAGAATAAACCGGTACTATCTCAAACTTCTCAGGCGGCCATGGATCAGTTGCAGGAATTACTCATGGAGCTGACCCAACTGACAGAGACAGCAGCACAGCAGGATGAGGCTGTGTGGAAATGGGAAAAACAGGGAAATTTCTCCGTCAAATCGTACTATAGGGCATATGAAATGGGGCCATACATTGGCACGGAGAATGCCAAGATATGGCATCTAAAGTCGCCACTTAGAGTTATGATTTTTGGTTGGTTGATGTTAAACAATTGAATTTTGACGGTGGATAATCTGGTGAGCAAAGGATGGCAATTGGTTAACAGGTGCAGTCTGTGCAAGAGGCAATCCAAATCGGTACGACATCTATTTAGTACATGCCAATTTATTGGGTTAGTCAGAGATGAATTAAAAAGAATTCAACCAGAGTTGGGAGCAAATGCAAACTTCATACAAGGACGATACAGGTCGGCACTGTTGAACTCTAAATCGCAAAGGATAAAAAGAATACAATTGGCATTGGTATTAAAGAGAGGTGTAGGCGAATCTTTCAGGATGTCCACAAAACAGAGGTGCAGATTGCTTGGGATGTTCTGAGTGAAGTTAGAATATGGTTTCCTGAAAGATGAACATTTAGCAAATAGACCCCGTCCTGTTTCTTTTTTGTTATTTCTTTAGCTTATTTCTTTTACTTTGTCATTTTTGTAAATAACCACTGTACATAAACTCTATCTTACACACTTTGTGTAAGCATTAATGGAATTTGGGGGCTTGACCCTCATGTTTCTTCTTCAAAAAAAATATCAGAATAAAAATTGTAACTATATGTCAATACAAACTGACTACAAATCAAATCATGTATTAGCATGATTGTTTCCCAAATCATGTATCAAGCGCCAACTCTTAACTCAGTGCTTGAGCCTTGAGGCCGACTGATCGATACGGATTCGATCAATACGAAACAGGATCAGATCCGACATCTCAGTGGTCTCAAATCCGAAAAGATCTGAAAGAAAATATGCAGGATTAAGTTTGAACGATTTTATTTATACCTTATTATAGAGTGAGTCTATGGTACTATGCATATCACGATTTAGTCTGTAATACGGATCAATATTTTTATTTTCAAAATTTTAATAGTCGATCTGAATCATTCAAAATAATTTTCATATAAATATGTACTTGCAGACTAAATTTTATATTTTTGAGAATTTTTTTACCATTTTTAAGATAGGTTGAAAATCATTGTTTTTAGATGGTCTATAATTTTCAGATCAAGTAATTTTCTACCTATCTTAAAAAATAGTAAAGAAATTCTACAAAATATAAAATTTGGTCTAAAAGTAGATTCATAAGGGGAACAAGTTGAACGGTTCGGATCTACCATTAAGATTTTGAACACGGAGATATTGAACCGTATTACGGATCAACCCGTGATATGCATAGTACCATATACTCACTCATTATTGTATCAATCTTATCCTAGTTGTTCTCCTTATTTATCATAATAGGACTCATTTTTTTAATTAAAAGAGTTTATTTTTTCTGCAAAAAAATTTATGGGGTTAGTCGTGTTTTTTTTTATTATATAAGTTCTTAAAGTTCTAAACTAATTATTTATTTGTCAAAAATTTACCAGACTAAAAGATTCTTTATAAAAAATATTTTGTTAAAATTCAATTTATTTCTAATTTGATGTGTTAAATGTTAATTTAATTGCACAGTTTCTTAAGATTTTTTGTAAATTGAAGTTCCGAATAAATTAAAACATAATTTGTGATGAATTATATGCAGCTGTAATTAATTTCTAATGAAATTTTGAGATGGAAATACTCTAAGCCGACCAATGCCCTAAACTTGGACAATGAAAAAATGTGAAACATAAAATTGGTGATTGCATTTGTTTAATAATACACAGTCCAAAAGCTTTCGAGAGGTATTTCCTCAGTGAAACGTGTGACCTCTCCGTAAGACGAAACTCCTGTTCCTGCACTAAGTCGGTGAATTTTGAATGTATATTTACTAAATTTATATTATTTAAATATTAGAGTTTCAATATGTCTGAGCAAAGCTAGGGTGTAATGTGCTCACCAAGAGAGTTTGGTGAGCACAATTCCAAAAATATACGGGATCGGCTTCAAACGACGAATCCAAACCGTTGAAATCCATGTACTTCATGAGTGATACATATACACGCAAAATTTTGAAAGTTTCAAATTTATTTGCTACAAGATCAAGCGGTCAAATAAATATAAGTTATTTTATAAGTTGTTTTATATATTTATTTTTTCATAATTTCTTTGATCGCTTGACCTTGTAGCAAATAAATTTGATCACTCATAGAGTACATGGATTTCAATGGTTTGAATTCGTCGTTTGAAGCCGATCCGATATACTTTTGGAGTTGTGCTCACCAAACTCTTTTGGTGAGCACATCACACCCTAGATTTGCTCCAATATGTATTGATCCAAATTTATAATTTTAATTATTACAGAGAGCAGAACTAGGGTGCTCCTAGGAGTACCAAGCTTCTTTGTACTCTTAACTCTAAAATTTATCGGATTAACTTCGAACAATGAATCCAAACCGTTGAAATTCTTCTACCTCAAAAGTGATGCGTCTACATGTGAAAATTTTAAAGTTTCAAATTAATTTAGTATAAAGTCAAGTGATCAAAAGACTTCCAAAAAATGAATGCATTAAAATTAATTTAGAAACCTTCTAATTTTGACCACTTGACTTTATACTAAATTAATTCAAAACTTTAAAATTTTCACATGTAGACGCATCACTTGTAAGGTAGAAGGATTTCAACGGTTTGGATTCGTCGTTCAAAGTTATCCGATATATTTTAGAATTAAGAGTACAAAGGGACTTGGTACTCTTAGGAGCACCCTAGTTCTACTCTATTACAGAATATTTAAACTATCTCACTCTTTTATTGTAGTATAAAAATTAAAAATTGATATTGAAAATTTGCCAATTTGAAACAGATAATGAAGAAATTATATTATTGTTTCCATTCCAATAAAGACTTTTGAAAAGGCCTTCAGATTGGGAAGCCCAACAGGAAGAGGCGGAGGGAGGAGCCCAGAGAGGAGAGAGGAGAGAGGAGAGAGGCATTCAGCCATGTCGTTCGTTCCAAATCCTCTGTCGTTAACAGTCCCCGACCCGGCGTTGGAGTCATGGCTGCGCGACTCCGGCCATCTCTACACCCTCGACACTCTCCCTTCCTCTGTCTCCTCTTCTCCTAGTAAACCTTCTCCTTCTAGTAAACCCACCCCATCATCCCGTCTCTCCTCCCTCCGTACCCTCGCCACTCTTATCTCCATCAACCCACTCGCCAAACTCCAAGCCTCTGACCTCTCGGGCCCCACCCCTTCTTGGACCCAGGACTTCATCGGAGGTCCAGGTTAGTTAGTTAGTTAGGTTATTCAATTCAATTCCTTCTTATCCTGTTTCATGTACAATTAATAATTATTAAATTCTTTTTTATGGTCCTTCTTATCCTGTTTCATGTATTATAATCGTAGGTGAATACTCGTGGCCTGCGGAGGCCTCTCAAGCTCGAATGCGAGTGCAAGAGAATGTGCGCCACTATGCAAGGAATTATATGTTTCTCTCCCTTCTCTTCTTCACCTGTTGCTTGTTAGTGCCCTCTTCATATAACTACCTATATACCTACATACAATTTCTTTTCTTTCAGATTCTCAAACAAACTTTACTGACGTACAGGTATCAAATGCCAATCTCTCTTTTGGGATTGCTGGCATGTTTGGGCATTTGGGAAGGTGTAAGGTTATCCATCAAAAATTGGCAAATGGACAAGTATCCTGTTTTGCAGCAACTCATGGTGCATTTTTCTCTGATCAGTAAGTGAATTTATCAAGTGGATCAGCATGGTGCATGTATGCCTTACCAGAACAGCTCTCCTATTCTCTTTTGTCTTCGCCTGTCCTGCATTTAAATTGCTGATGATATCGATTAAAAATCCGAACTTAATTGGTTAGAGGTTATCTAGAACTGATTGCACTTAAACGAGCTGATTTGGTTTAAGTTGGCATTTCAAAGTTACAGGAAGATTAGTACAGTAATGGTGCTATACCTCACTGTCTTTATCAGCCATAATAGTTTGCCAGTTGAAGCTAAATCATGCATTATTTGTATTGCATTTTCCTATAGTATGATGTATGAGGTGAAAATTTTGTACCGGCTGCACAAGCTTTATTTCTCAGTTGTAAAATCTGCCTTTGATTACAACTCCAACTAACAAGTACTTCCTTTACCTACCTTCAATTATATAGTTACAGCAGTGGTGCTTTACCTGTGCAATCTCCAATTTGCACTTGTCTATGCCATCGGCCTTAGTTATGCAGGTATGATGAAATCTGATTTAAACATCTTATTTTTCTTAAGAGAAAAGTCTCCTGTTTGGTTCCTGAACTTCTATTTAGTTCAACTGTCCTGTTGAACTATTGCACTTGGTACAATACCGTCCTTCCTCCAGTTGACACTTAACTGTGCTAATGTGGTGCTGGCATAATAACACTGTGAACTGGGCACAGTGTTGGGACATGTTGCGGATGTGGTACATCATCGTATTGTTAGATTGAAACATGTAAATAGTTAATTTAACTGATTTACAAGCTAAGTGGCTTACCAAAGGCAATAGTTCAGAGCTGAAAGGAAAAGAAGAAACTTTCTCTAGTTCTTAATCTTGTTTGAACTCTTGTCATGTTTTGGTCCAGATAAGTGTAAAGCTCTTTGATTGCGGTATCTGTTGGGTCTTTTTTGGTTTGTTAAATTCAGTTTCTGTTTTTGCTTTAACTTGCATTTGTATTCACTTCCATAAGTTTTATCACCTCACCAAGTTCTCAAGGATGGTCACCCCTTGCTCTCGTAAACTGAATTCCACAATTTTCTGAAATCAGATGATAATATGTTTCCTTTTGCATAATTTTCTTTTCCTGGCAGCAATGCTTATCCATGCTTCTCTTCGCAAGTTGACTCCCTTAAATAAGTCAAATGGAACATGCCAGCCAAAGAAAGTTCAGAAAAGGAGTGCCCAGCTTTCTCTAAAATGATGCTACCTGTGATGTAGAACAAATGGGTCAACATACATATATATAGGTTTTTTTTTTGTGCTTTTTGTTTATTTTTGTACCTCAAACAAATCCATTTAATGCATGCATATGAAATATTGAAGAAACATTTCGTAGCTTTTACCCAAGTTTTGGTTGGTGAGAAGTTTTGATAACTGTTGTTCACAAGAGCAGGTCGAAGCAGCTAGTAAGTAGTCTTGCCCTTATTAGAAGTACAAAATTGCTCCTGAAGGCAAATAGAAATTATTATATAATTCTGGCCTTGTGTTTTATCCAAAACACCTGGGTTGTATTGAATATCCAAAACTCGAGAGAAAGATAGCCCCTTGTACAAATTTAGTCAAAGTATTAAGGTGGGGCTTCTTGACAAGAACAAAGATGATCGATGTTGTGTAGCCCGTCGACTGAATATGTGTGTGTGTGTGTGTGTGTAGGATACCGGCCTGTCCTTAAACTTATCAATCTACGTAATGTAATATATATATTAAACATCCATCCAACTGTAGAATTTATTATTTTTTTTCTTTTTAAAATGAAATGTCAATGTAAAATTGTAAATTGTAAGTGTCTTAATTAGCTAGTTTCTGTTTATTTGGCAGCAAAGCAAACACATGAAGGATAAGGAAGATGAAAACTTATTTGCATTGTTAGTATGAGATCAATTTTATATATTCGTATTATTTTACTCAAAATTAGATAAAAAAATTTATGTATAAGCACAAAAAATTAAAAAATGAAAATTATTTATGATGGATTAATTAAAAGTTAAAGTTTTGTCCCCATTTTGAGCATGTTAATCTGGCACCCGAGTCTCTCTTCTCAGGCCTTGCCTTGATATTTCTCATATTTACATCATATATGGTCAGCAGATATGATATAGGTAAATCACAAGTTCCACATTTATGCACAGAAATGTAAATTTAATAACATCTATACTGCAAAGAAAAACAATATAAAAGAAAAAAAATATATTCTGAGTTGGAGATGGCCTTTTGCTTCCTACATGCTGAGTTGGAAAAAGAGGACCAAATATTTTTTTTCATTCAAAACAGGTTCTGCTGTAGCTGATTATCTAACTTTTTACCGTTCATATACTTGGTAAAAAAAAAATTCAGAGAATATTACAGTAGCCGTTAGAAGAATTGAATGGCTAATAGCTCCTTTCAAAGATTCTTGCAGAGAGACCGGTTAATTACCAGGACCTAAAATTAAACTTACAATTCGTTATATCTTGAAATTAAGCCTAGCAATCATCAATCAGCAACTATAATATCTCAAATTAGAAAATTTGAAACTTTGCAATTGTTTCCTATATCTCTTACCCCACCTCTCCTGTCTACCCCTTTTTTCCCCTTAACTGGTCTGTTCAAGTTATTAACAAACAAAAATAGAATGCAAAAAACACAAAGTGGATATATATAAATATGCAATCCATGAGAGCAAATATAGAGCTTTACGGATAATATAGTGCTCCGGGGATAACCAAAGACGGACAATGGCAGGTGGCGGATTAGACTACGAGGCGGAGCGTAAAAAAACCATTGCTGCCACCGCCTCCGCTATATTCCTCGTCCTTCTTGTCGTGGGTACAATTGCATTCATCGTAATCCAAGCCGGAGATGAGGCTAAGGTTTCGACCTACAACATGCACTCCTCGTCAAAATCTGTTCACATGCTTTGCTCTTCAACGGATTACCCCAGAACATGCGTCTCCACTCTCACAAAAGCGCTAAAATCGAAATACAACGAATCATCGTCTATAGAAGATCCAAAAGAACTCCTCTATGCGGCCCTTCGCGTGGCAAAAAATGAGGTTGTCCAGGCATTCAACCGCTCTCAACTGTTCAAATCCAAGGACAGCAGGATTCATGCTGCTGTATTGGATTGCATGCACTTGTTTGATGAATGTAGGTACAACATAGAGAGATCACTGAATAGATCCATCGAATTTGGCAACAATTGGTCGAACGACCTTGAGACGTGGGGAAGTGCTGTTATATCTTTTCAGCAATCTTGCACCGATAGTTTTCCGGAGGGAGAGACGAGGGAGAAGATGAAAATGCTGATGAAAACAGCCAAGGAGGTCTCGAGCAATGCGGTGGCCATTATTGGCCAGGTGGCAGGGCTTCTCACTCTGCTCGGCGATCAAGAAATTTACAGCAGCCGGCACCAATTACTCGAGAATGCTAAAAGTTTGCCGGTTTGGTTATCGGAATCAGAGAGGAGGAGCATTCTAGGGGATTATGAGAGCAAACTCAGACCCAATGTCACAGTTGCAAAGGATGGAACTGGGAATTTCACAACAATATCAGCTGCATTGGCTGCAATACCAGAGAAATATAATGGAAGGTGAGTATGTATTCTACTCGATGCCTGTTCTATATATCACGTATTCGTACCAGCAATTCTGGTAATTTGATCAAATTAAGTGATCCTATTGATTGGGAATGCATCTATCATGTGAAACTCAGTTTTGAGAATTTAGACCGTGTAATTTTCCCTAAGAAAATCAAGCACATCTCTATGTATTTATAAAAAAAAAACTCGAATTGTTTACTATGATAAACTTTTTTTTGTTCTTCAAGTAAATTAACAAGTTTTGAGGTTCTGATTGTGTTTTTTCCACATCTATCTGATAAAGGTATGTGATATATGTGAAGGAAGGGGTGTATGAGGAGACAGTAAATGTGCAAAAGAGGATGGTAAATGTGACAATGTATGGCGATGGATCCTCTAAAACTATCATTACTGGTAGCAAGAATACCGTAGATGGCACCAGGATGTGGTTGACCGCAACCGTTTGTAAGTAATATATAATTTTTGTTCTTCACAAACTAGTATCAACTCAACTGATACTACAGGAATAAGTTTAGCTTGATTTGCTAATTTACCTCGATCACTTTATTTTTTTCACTCATGAATTTCCTTTACACATATAGCCGTATCTGGTGATGGCTTCATCGGCATGGGTCTCGGATTCCACAACAAGGCTGGCCCCGAAAAGCACCAAGCAATGGCATTGCACGTGATGGCCGACAAAACCATCTTTCTGTCATGCTGCATGGAAGGTTATCAAGGCACACTCCATGCTCAGGCCTATCGCCAGTTCTACCGGTACTGCGTGATCAAAGGCACCATCCATCTTGTTTTTGGGGATGCTGCTGCAGTGTTCCAGCAATGCAACTTCTTAATTCGTCGGCCTCTTCCCTCACAATCCACCATTTTAACAGCTCAAGCAAGGTCCGATGGCCAGCAAACGACCGGGTTTGTAATTCACCGGTGCAAAATCCTACCTGATCCAAGCCTTCATTCAGACAATACCAGTTACAGCTGGAAAAATTATCTAGGTCAGCCATGGAAGAAATTTTCACGGCTAGTCATTATGGAGTCGCATATTGGGGCAATTGTGCACCCGGAAGGGTATACACCTTCAGAGGGTGCGAAGGACGACAAACAGTCTACTGTTTATTATGCCGAATATGGAAATATTGGCGGCGGATCCAATTTATCGAAGCGGGTGAAATGGCCTGGTTTTCATGCTATCGGCCCCAAGGAGGCAAAACGGTACACGGTTGGGAGATTTCTTCATGGCAGTTCTTGGATTCAGGCTATAGGTGTACCAGTAAAGCTTGGGCTGTATCGGCATGTGGCATAGGTTGACTAGTGTTGAGTTTGCCTTGTCAAGTATGAGTTGTTGTACATAAGAGAAGGTAGTAGGCAAATAAATAACATAAGACAAAAAGAAAAGGAAAAGATGACTCATTTTTGTGGTTTTTTTTTGCTTCTTTTCCTAACAATGCGTTGTAACGAATATATACAAAGCTCTAGTTTACTGATACTTACAATTACCCTATCAAAACATCCTATCCATTTAACTAGCAACATAATTTTTTTTAGAATTAATCTGACAACATTGACTTGGAGTCATGCATCCATATTTTGATTTGTGTGCCCATAATTTCTGGGAACAGAGTCCGACTCTGCTGCTCTCCAAATAGGAGAGCAGGACCTGCTATTCTAATTTCAGCTGTTCATCTGTATTGAGATTCGTGCATAAAAAATTCAACGGATAAGCTCTCCTGTTTGGAGAGCAACAGAGTCGGACTCTAATTCTGGGAACCGCCAGATGAATTAGCCTTTTAATCTCCTACAAAGTTTTTCTGAGGGAGTCATTCCCTTGCTCCAGCAGAGAAAAATCGGAGAGGGGACGAAGAGGAGCGGAGGGGAGAGTGCGTGAGTTTGTTATACAAAAGTTCTGAGATTTGTCCCCTCCAAATCGGGATGGAGAGGGAGTAAAATTAGCCCTGAACTGTCATTTCCCCTCTTGTCCCTTCCCTCTATGCAGAGGTTTCTAGAGCACAACCTAAATCTCAAAACTCTTAGGAATAGCCTATTCTAATAAGACAAAAATTTGAATTTCCTATTCTAGCTATTTTAACACAACCAAACATTGAATAGGCTATTCTGAATAGCTTAATTTCAAAAATAACATATTCTCAATCTAACCAAACATACCCTGAAAGAAAATAATCCTGGGGTATCGCAAAAGATAAAATAACTTTCTTCCGAGTTAAATTATTTTGGTATCTGTTTAAATTATAATTTATAAGTGATTTGTTTTAAAATTCATGTCAAGCTAAAAAAAGATACAAATATCATTCTATCTTCCGAAATTTTTCCGAAATTTTTATTAATAAGAATATAAATAAAAAATATCGGTTTTGGGAAGGTTTTGTGTAGAATTTGAAAAGTGGGAAAAACGTGATTGTTTATAACGCCCTCTGGACGTGATTGTCTACAATGGCCTGGTTAGCGAAATTAGATTATCGCTAATTAACGTGTTTTAAAAAAAATCTGACTGTTATGGATGATAACGGCTAGCTACAGTGATTTTTTCGGACCATATCACCATAGAATTGAACTGAACTGAACTAAAAAAAAAAACATAGTAGCTAGCCTTTATCGTCCATAGCGGCCAGACTTTTTTTTCTAGCGTTAATTAGCGCTAATCATATTTTGCTAATCTGGCCGTTGTAGACAATCACGTCCAAAGAATGTTATAAACAATCACGTTTTTTCTCACTTTTCAAATTATACGCAAAACCTTCCCAAAACCGATATTTTTTTATTTATATTCTTATTAATAAAAATTTCGGTTCTATCGGTGGGTATCACACGAACGCATATCTTCTGAGGTAACATAATATTTCTGAGATGACCGCACGGGACTGCTTTAATAGTTGTTGAAAAACGGTTCAGATTTAAACATAAATATTATGTTACCTCAAGTGATATGAATTTGGTATCACACTGAATCTGAACCTCTGTAAACATGAGTGTGTATCCTCTGATATCTCATATTTTGTGCGACAAACGTGTCCGGTGCCTATTTGGGATAGCAAAGGTGGCGGTCTGGCGGATATTATTTGTGTTTCTGAGATTCGTGCAAAACGTATTTGAACAGTTGAGATTTTCCAATAAAGTCGCGCAAAATATGAGATATCTCAGATAATGCGAATTCTGTAAACATAGGGAAGCGTGACAAGCGTCCATTTATTTTCGTGAGCAGATTAACTCGTACATAAATATGATGCCACCTGAGCATGTAATCAATCTTGCATCCTACTAATCAAATCATATCATATGAACTATTTGGTTTAATAAAATGTCCTTTCAGAGTCATTAGTGACGATTATAGCTTTTAAAAGATGAAAAATATGGTTGCGCCAAAAAAAAAATGAAAAAAGAACAAAAAAGATCCAGCTGACAAGTTGCAAGTCCCATAAAATTTATATGCTCATTAAATAAATTTTGTCAATTTATCATGTTATTTCTTATTTCTAAAATAAACATATTGCCTTTGCAGCATATATGTTTTTTTTTTCAATAGAAGATGACAAGTTTTATTCGGTGAAAGGGTGAGAACAAGACAAATGGGTAAAGATAGTGCAGTTTTAACTTCACACAGTCGCACAAATTACATACAATCTTATTTTGACTCTATTGTTCCACGTTGTATAAAATTATTATGTTTAGAAACAGATTCAGAATTTATGTCAGGATAGAGCAAGAAATTAGCTAATTAGATTCAAACTCATTAGCTAATTGATCAATAGAAGCGGCGAGCGACGATTGATGTAGGAGGCGATCAGAGGAGCCGAGTAGGAGCAACGGCTTGTTTCTTTGCGTTGATTTGCATGACACTATTCCTCGCACACACCTTTTCCAAGAGAAGAAAGAATTCATTAGCAACATTTAAAGTTTTAAACCACAATCTAACCTCCTCGATTACCCTATCAGTCAGTATTGAAGGGGTAGCTCGCTAACCCCAAAAAACCTCTTGTTACATTCTTTCTAGAGTATCCAGCATATGGAAGCAAGGATAGTGGATTCCCACTTCCTGGGCAGTGGCTGATGACCGCCCATGCGTGCCTTTGATTGCCTCCAAATTTCTTGCACTGTCATTGCCGGTGTCATGATAATGTAGCCCAGATGTCACAAAGCTGGTTCATTGGTCTCTCTCTCTCTCTCTCTCTGAGAAGAAGATTCGGTTCTCTCTTTTCTTTGCGTTGATTGGGAACCGAATCTCACATTTGCCCACTTCCTGAGCAAAAGATTTGGTTCTCTCTCTTTTCTTTGACAGAGAAACGAATCTCCTGCCCACAAATACTACGCACAAGGTTCGTACGTCCACGGATGGACAGTCATAATTTAAGTACGAAGAATATTTAAATTTTAAAAAGACACAACCCATAATTTAATTATCATTGTTTAAATCGAAACAGACATGAAATGAATGGATGGATGGACTCTGCGGAAAGGAAATTCGGTTGTCCTTTTTTTTCAGAGTGAGCTGCGACAATCTCAAAATGGTCTGCAACATTTGTTTGAATTGTGGACTTCCAAAATTTAAACATAATAAGGCAATTTAATTTTCATGAATGGGTAAAGAATAATGGGTTTCATTTCTAATTTACTCCAACTTGTTTAAACTTAGGCTAAAGATTTGGTTGTTGTTCAAGTAAAAAAAAAAATTGGTTTGTTATTGTTGGTAAAGAGTTATGGACTTATTATATTAAATTTAATTGTCAAATTTCAGAATGGAACAACTGCTCACGTTGAGTCTTACTGAATCATCCCCTGATTACGCTGTTATATCAATTTTTTTAATCTAAATTATGCAAAAATAAATGAAACTCTAAATTAAAAATTAGTTTTTAATCTAGTAATAAATACAAATATGCCCCGTAAGAGATCATGAAAATCCTGTAATTAAATGAAAGTTGGTAGGATCCTTTCTAAATTTTCTGGAAATCTAAATCTGTCCGACTCATTGAATCTAACTGATCTCATTGATTTATATTAATTAATCATTAATTAATTAGTAATGTTGGATGCTGATGCACTGAGTCCCAATTTCACACTATCCCTCTGATCAAATTGTCCGCAGGTAGATGCAAATCCTCGATTGACTTCTCTCCCAAGCCTAAGATACAAAGTACAAACACCTCTCGTGTCGTGTCGCGAGACGTTTTTCTGAGAAATATAAAACCATCCTACGGATCGTCAGGGGAGATGCGTCGCTTTGTCACAGAGAAAGCAAGGAGGGTTCTCTCCAGTTATCTCCTCTCCAGTTCGCGGTCTCAGCCTTCTTCTTCTTTATTACCTCCTGTTGCGTTGTACAGCACCGCTGCGGCCATGGCTTCTAAGCTCAATCCACCTGTTACAGTCGAGACTCTCAATCCAAAGGTGTGATCTCTCTCTCTCTTAGTTGCTATTTATTTGCAATTGTCAATGGGATATGTCTAGTGAGTAAGTTCGGTTTGTTTTTGCTAATGTTACTGTTAGTTCCTCAAGAGAGAGAGATGAGAAGCGGTTTTTTTAAAGCTCCAGTGTCTTTCCAAATAGTTATTCTTCTTCAATTTGAATAGGTGACTATGCCCCATGGCTTTGGGTTTTAAATTTGAATGAACTGTAAACTCCTTGAATTGAGCTTTGTACATTGACCCATTTGCAAAATTGGGTTTGCGTAGAAGTGGTTGATGATGCTTTTGTTTGTCCTACCTTCTGTTTGTTCTGATCAAATTGAACTGAGAATTTGAGATAAACTGACACTCCTAGTTTTGCATAATTCTGTTGATTACTCTTTCAGGTTTTAAAATGTGAATATGCTGTGCGTGGCAAGATTGTCACCCAAGCACAGGTACTTTAAATTCTAGTCTGCTACGTTTATGCAACCTTTTTCTCATATTGAACTATAGAACATTAATATAAATTAACTTCTTCACAGCGCTTACAAGAAGAGTTACAGACGCAGCCAGGTTCTCACCCTTTTGATGAGGTGCCTCCCTATATCTCTTGTGAATGAAATTACCTACTGACAAATTCTTTTCTGATTATTGATTTTCGCTTTTTTTTTGTGTAGATTCTATATTGTAATATCGGAAATCCTCAATCACTTGGCCAACAGCCTATTACATTTTTTCGTGAGGTCAGATAATGGTTCTAACCAATCTATTAATTGCATCCCTAATTGTATTCAAATTTTCTTCAATAATCAAGCATTTTCCCCTACCAGGTTCTTGCGTTAGCAGACCATCCAGCTCTTCTGGACAAAAGTGAGACTGCTGCTTTATTTAGGTATATGTATTTACAACATCAGCAAGACAATTATATTAGGTTTTAAAGCTGTTATTTATTTCCCTCTCTTATTTCTTGGGTGCAGCTCTGATTCAATTCAAAGAGCATGGGAGATTTTAGATGGGATCCCTGGTAGAGCTACAGGTGCCTATAGTCACAGCCAGGTCAACTCTCAATCCTTTTATGACAGCTAGAAAAGATATTTAATACATTTTTGACAATTAGCTGTGATGTTTCTTTGTTTTGGTAGATGTTTCGATTTGAAATTTTGGTTAATTTCAGGGAGTAAAAGGCTTAAGGGATGCAATTGCGGCTGGAATAGCTGCTCGTGATGGTTTTCCTTCAAATGCTGATGACATTTTCCTGACCGACGGGGCCAGTCCAGCTGTAATTCAGAATTTTCTTTTCTTTTTTATATTTTTATTTCCTTCTTGACACATTCAATTACCACTATCTAAATATTTCTCTTATAGGTGCACATGATGATGCAATTATTGCTAAGGACAGAGAAAGACGGCATTCTCTGCCCCATCCCACAATACCCTCTTTATTCTGCCTCAATTGCTCTACATGGTGGCTCTCTTGTATGTACTAAATATTTATTCATTTGCTTCTTCTATATTTTGCCCTGTGTTATCTCATTTTATTCAGCTTAGCAATATTATCAAAGGATATATTTTGTTATTTGTAGGTTCCATATTACCTCGATGAAGCAACTGGGTGGGGACTGGAAACCTCTGAGTTGAAGAAGCAACTGGAGGAGGCACGATCAAAGGGAATAACTGTCAGGGCATTGGTCATAATAAATCCTGGAAACCCCACAGGACAGGTGTCTTTTAGTCTATGACTATTTCAGTAACACCTTTCACCTTTTACTCTATGATGATTTCAGTCTATTGGTGTTAATTTACTCAAGTAACTATGGCATATACAATTCTAGGTTCTTGCTGAAGAAAATCAGCGACAAATTGTTGAGTTCTGCAAGAAAGAAGGCCTGGTTCTGCTAGCCGACGAGGTTAGAAATTTTTTGTTCTTTTGTTTTCATAAGAAAATGTGGTTTTTACTGACTTGAATCAGCTGATGTAGTTTATTTTTTCTTCTTGTAGGTATACCAAGAAAATATTTATGTAGATGACAAGAGCTTCAACTCATTCAAGAAAATTGCACGGTCAATGGGGTACGGTGAGGAGGATCTGGCCGTGGTCTCCTTTCAGTCTGTTTCTAAAGGTACCTAATTTACAAAAGAATGTTGGTACTGTACCAGTCATACTTAGTCCCAGTGCTCTGTGATCAGGTTGTACTGGTTTAAAAACAAGCCTAGGTAATTCTTATCTTCATTGTTTGATATTATATACCAGTATTCACTGCTGGTCATCTCAGAACATCAAATCATCAAGTATACCTCTAATCTACAAAATGAGATAGCTGAAAACCCCAAGTATCTAATTACCATGGAAATGTGTATGGAACATAACCATGATATGTTTTTTTGTTTAAAATAGGGTAACCAACCCACATCACTTTTTTATGTAAATTAATGTCAGAGAGGTATTTGCCATATTTGAGGGTTTATTGGGGCTTATGTACAGTTTTAATGATTTTTTACAACCTTCAGCTCATTGTTTTTTTTTGGGCAAAAAGGGTACTATGGAGAATGTGGAAAGAGAGGAGGGTACATGGAAATAACAGGCTTCAGTGCTGATGTAAGAGAACAAATTTACAAGGTCGCCTCAGTAAATTTGTGCTCTAACATCTCTGGTCAGATTCTAGCAAGCCTTGTTATGAATCCCCCAAAGGTATGCTATGCTGAGTTTTTCTGTTTTAATTCTAAAGGAACTTTTTTTAGATGATTTTTACATAAGATATTGTAAAGTTTAAATGATGGATATCTTAATTATGGTACACATACCAGAATAGAACCTTATTGGCTGGGTTGGCAAATTTCATTGGTATTTCTCTTGGGTACTGGAACTCAATGCTTAAGTTTCAGTGAGCATTTATGAACTCTTGACCTTGCATGTAGATACCACATACCTAGAACACCTTAAGAAATACTGGTATTGGCTAACTAAATGGAAGTTCAGATGTATTTTTGATGAATGTGCAGGTAGGGGATGAGTCATATGAGTCTTATATGGCAGAGAAGGATGGCATTCTCGAGTCTTTGGCTCGGCGTGCAAAGGTTTTTATTTTCCTATCCAGATAGATATTTGTGATATTAGACAATTATAGTACAAATATAAGTAGGAATGGGATGTTCAAGGTAATCAAAGCAGTTTTAATAACCACAGAAGCTAGTAAACAAGGTGGAAAATAATTGAAGACCCTGTGGGTACAAAACTGGTATAATACAACTACTTATTGATTAAGCATATATATACAGGCACTAGAAGATGCATTTAATTGCATGGAAGGGGTGACATGCAACAGAGCAGAGGGAGCAATGTATCTCTTTCCGCGCATCCACCTCCCACAAAAGGCCATCGATGCAGCGACAGCCACTAACAATGCGCCTGATGCCTTTTATTGTCAACGCCTTCTAGAAGCTACAGGGATTGTTGTTGTGCCTGGATCTGGCTTTGGCCAGGTTAGCTTCTTCTGATCTTTAGTTGCTGTCTTCTATCCTACAGTAGTACCAGTACCTTTAGCGAGAACTATAAAATAATAATTAAATATAGCTTTTCTATATTAATTTGCAATAATATGCACGGAGTACTCGAGACCTCTTGAGCTTTACAGCACAGTGTTTATCAGCTCTTTTTTATAGTGGTTTTGAATATTTGTTCTTACTGACGCATAAGCATGAGAAAATGTTATAACGACCACTACACACAAGCTATTTTATGTAATCTGTATGGTATGGCAGGAACAGATCAGACTGTGTGGCTTACTGTATGGTGTTGAAACCTAGTACTACGGGTTATTTGCAGATCCTTGGATATCAATTCTCTTATAATATTAGTATCTTCTTTATTGGCCTGTGCAGGTACCGGGGACTTGGCATTTCAGATGCACAATTCTCCCGCAAGAGGATAAGATACCAGGAATAATTTCTCGTTTCAAGGCCTTCCATGAATCTTTCATGTCTGAGTTTAGTGACTAATTCATGCTGATCTCTCTTCTAATTTATCAGATGAGCAATTCATTTTTGTGCCCTTTTGTTTTGTGTTTAAAATAAGAAAGCCCCCGTCATTGGGGTTTTGTTTTCACTTGTGATTTGATGGATCGAGAGCAAATTTCGTTGGATTGAAACAGTGAATAGCAATTCTGGTATTTGAGCACATGTCCAGGTAGCTTTAGCCTATAAGCTTAAGTGCTAAATAGTCCCTCAAATTTGAAAAATTAGCAGTTTTTATTAAAATATATATATTCACTTCCAAATATTTTTTATCATACACATGCGAACAGTAATTGGGGGGGGGGGGGGGGGGGGGGTGGGGGGCGCTCGTTAGTCGCATAGTAAATGGAGGTTCCTAGTTTCACATAAATAACTTGTGAAGTGCCTTCTGTTGCTTCCACAATGCACGAATTTTTATTTAATAGAGTTTCTTACCAGAAAGAATAATGGTGCATTTTGAAGGATTCATTTTGTAAGATTTCTAAAATTGTGAGGCAAAAATATGAGAACCAAATCTTGCTTGCAATAGCCTTCTGTTGCTTCCATAATGCATTAAGTTTTATTCAAAATATTTTTTTACCGTAAAGAATGGTACTTCCATAATGCATTAAATCTTGCTTGCAATTTGTTTTACAAGGTCTTTAGAATTTTGATGTAAAAATATGCAATAACAAAATCATGCTTGCAATTGCGCTGTGAAGTAACATGGAACCTACCAACGGGTTTCAAATTAAAAAAAAAAACATGGAACCTTTTTTTTTTTTTTTTTGAGAAACATGGAACCTTATTTTAATCTATATTATAAAAATGCAGATTTACTTTTGTAGGATATTTACAAAAATGTTCCTAATAATGTCCATATTGTGATTTGCAAAGTTCTTTTTTTTTCTTTTTTGTAACTGTTCACAAAAAAAAAATTTTGAATCATCACAAAATAGATAGTTTAGAAAAGAATAATTACTTCTGATCTTAAACAGTTCTCTTAAAATTGTCTTTTGTGGCAATCAACTTAAATTCTTACAGTAAAAATATTACGAAAGATTTTTTTTTCTTTGTTTGAATATAAAACACTGTAATAGGTTATAACTGTTACATTTTTCTCTATAGAGGACGCTTGGGAATAAAAATTATAAAAGAACATGTTGCCCTTTCTTTTATCTTGAATTCATATCGACAAATCGTCTGCCTTAACTCAAATTTTGAGTCTCTACATAATGAATCTGCATTGTCCGATACATATTGACATAAATATTAAAAAGAATATGAGCATTACAGGCGTGAGCCAGATTAACCTAAATTCTGATCAGACGGTCAAATTTTAAACCCAAGGTATGAGATAATGCAGTGGATCCGGACTAGGCTAGAAAAAAAGTTTTAGAATTATTGTATCTAAAGATCGAGAGTTCGATTCTCCCTCACAACTTTACAGTTTTTGTGAAGATTTAAAAAAAAAAAAAGACATAAAAATGTACCGTTGGAGTTGGATTGGTGATACAGAATTTCTTCATGCTGTCTACGCAAAATTTTAGTTTATTTATTGTGTAATGATTTGGTTTGTCAAAAAAAATTGTTCATATTTTATTCAAATAATTTTATTATTATTTTTCAATCAGAAAAGAGTGAATTATGTATTTTTTTAGGACTTGTTCGGATGCTGAGTGGGAACAGGAATAGGAACAGGAACGATTTTTTTTTAACTAACAAAACACGGTGCACGTAAAAAAAAAAAATTATTCACTGAATAAATTTTTTCTTTCACGTACACACTAATTGCCGAACAGATCCTTAAATAAACTCTAACTAAAAATAATATAAATACTTTACTCCATATTCTCTTTGTTGATTGCTATCACAGTGCATGAGATTTTGTTTTCTGGACATGTCAGTCTGGTGACTCTAGTCCATATATAATGCTACTGTGTTTTGAGATCTTCTATGAAGCTCGGCAAGTAATTTATACTTGCCACAGGTCAATGTGACTTGACACTGTAGATATCTCAAAACAAGATCAAACCTAAAAGGAAATGCACTGTAGATCTGCAGTATTTTTTAATCGTGAACTCATCTGTGCCGTTGATTTTTCTCATTTATTCGTCACATACATGGGGTCATAACCCCTGTTTTTAACTCAAAAAAGTCACAGGAACCATCATTATAGGTTTCATTTTCTCGTGGTTCGATCTGAACACATTAATGATTCAAAATTTATATCTAAAATAAAATTATTTCATCTTGATGCACGCGTCCAACCACGTGGTAGAAAAAAAAAACTGTATTTGATTCTTCTCATTTTTCTACGGTGGAACTTCACAGAGAAATTCAGATGTGGTGAGATATTTGAATTTTTTTTAGAAACCATAAATAAAAAAAAATTATCAAACCAAATTGATTATTTTGGTTTTTACAAAAACCATAAGAACTGAGATGTCATTTCGATCCGAATTTATTTATTTTTTCCTGAACGAATTGTCATTTCGGTCCGAGCCGTTTTCACAGATTTTGAAAAATAAATGTAGTTGTTGGTATAAAACTTGTAAAAACACCTCGGACCGAAATGACAATTTGATCCAAGAAAAAAAAACACCTGAGACTAAAATAGCATCTCAGTTCTTATGGTTTTTGCAAAAACAAAACAATCAAGTTGGTCCGATAAAATATCTTTTTTTTTATTTATGGTTTCTAAAAAAATCCGAGGTATTTTGTCAGGTTTTTAATTTAACTTTGTACGAATCTTAAAGCGGGTCCATTATATTTCAAATAGACTTCTAAAAATTTTTGACTCAGAATTTGGTAACTCATATTAAAAAATTTCCTACCATTGTCGGGCCATTTTGTAACTAATCGAAAGGAATTGAGAGTAGTTGCGATGCCCATCGGACCTATTTTTTTCGATGGGTGAAATAACCATCAGATCTGCATCAAGATTCGTGCGAAGTCATTAAAATCTGTGCAAGTATTTTTCAGTTTCCGTGCACACAAATCTCAATGATAATCGCACGGTATTAGAGCTAATTGAATCTAAAAGTAGGTCCGATGCCATCGGACCTACTATCTCAATCGGAAGGGAAGAAGCAAAAAGGTAACGATCAGATTTCTTAATTTTTTGAATTACGTGCCATGGAAATTATTGGGTTAAGACGTTAAGTATGTCCTGATCATCTACTGCGCACACAGTTGTCATTTGCACGAGAGCAGTTTGGGTCCGATGTCCATCGGACTCAAACTGAGTTCGATGAGCTCCATAACCGTGAAATACGCTTTAAGATCCGTGTGCATTTGCTTTAATACCGTGTGCACGGATCTTAAATCAGATCGGACGGTTATGGAGCCCGTCGGACCCAAACTGATCTCCATTTGCATAAGCACAATAGCACTTTTACATTTTCAGGATCTTCTTTACGAATTGGCATCCTCTGAGATATCTCAAACTTTGCATGACTTTTTGGAATATCTCAATTGCTCAAATACGTTCGACACGAATCTCAAAGCTCAAATAATACTGGCCTCCTACGTTTCCCCGAATAGGCACCGGACACGTCGGTCACGCAAAAATTGAGATATCTCAGAGGATACGCACCCCTTAATTTTTTACAGCCAAAAAAAGTTACCACTGCTTGGGTTCCTATTGCACAGTTATTTTTACAGTGGATGTTGACAGCGCATTGAGCAGAGCACTATAATAGTAAATACTATTGGTGCCTATGCCACAACAGTGCATTCATTAACATTAAATTTTCAAAGATCTAAAGGTAATGATAAAATAATAACAATATCACGATTCACGAGCCTTATAAACAAAGACAGAAACATTGATCAATGTAACCTGTCAGGAAACAGAACAGGCAAAGGGAAGTAATATAATACATATTATATTTCCAACTTCAAAAGAGAAGTTTCATTTTGTAGCTTCTGAACATTAATTGAATCAGATAATCTCTGGTCAAATCAAACAAATTATTCCGAAATTTAAGACAAAAATAATCTCAGTTCAATCTTACTGAACTCTTCTAATTCTACTCCTTGAAAGCTACGATTATAAAAAAGCTTAAAAAATTTAGAATACCATAGTAGAGTCTATATATATCACGCCACATACTTTATTGATAAAGGCAATAGTTTGTACTAGTTTATATTGATGTGTTAAAGGCTGCATTTTTCTCAGTGGCAGAGAGAAAGAGAAGAGAGAGGGACAGAGAGAAATGATTCAATCAAAGAAGTACATTGAAGAAACAAGGCATCCATCTAGTCCCATTTCTGCCACTTCTTATTTCTCTCAAATGGAGATCAATTCCAAGGTAAACTTCTCTCTCCTTCCTCTCACACACACTCTGTTACATTTCAGGGCAATAATAATAATACACCTCATTTTCTCTCTACTGTTTTCAGGATTCTGGTAAAGTTGGTAAAATTATCTTTAAAGAAACCCCAATTCAAGTCTCAATCAAAGACCCGTTGTGCAACTTAAATCTTAAGGAAACCTCAGAATTTGTAAATTCAATGCCATTTAAGAGAAGCCAGAGCATCGATAACAGAGTACTCTACCAAGAGAGGAGAGATGGAAGACTGGACTCTCCAGCCACACCTGGTTTCAGACCGATTTTTCGGTATAGTCCCGGGAATAATTTCAATTTGCAAAGAAAGAGCATGTCTTCAAAATGGGAAGATGCTGAGAAGTGGCTTGTCAGTAGCTCTTCATACAAGGAATCACCTTCTCATCTGATCCAATCAGCCACACAACCTGAACAAGCAAAGAATTCTAGGAAGATATGCGAGTATGGGAGAGAAGGTGCCAAATTGGAGGATTTTACAGTGCAAATTGTACCTTCAATGGTAAAGCCTCTGGTACCAGCAGATGTTTTCTTCAAAGGTTTGTAGTAACATATTATTACTGTCCCTGCTGCTGTTGTTTTGTACAATTACATAATTACCTTTTTATTTTTCTATTGCAATCTCTTTAAACTCAAGGCCATTCCCAATTGCAGATAAATATGCAAGCGATTCAGAACAGTTTGTCCCGAACTCGAACCGCACGTATTCAAATCATACAAAACCAACACTTTTATTCAAAAACATCATCCCAAGGACAAGTCATGGTACCAACACGAGAGATATCGGTACCCACATGGCCCCTATTACCCCTCCTACTGAGAGCACATCACCGATAAGGCACAACACCCCGGCTAGCAAATCAGGCCTACTGGTACAAACCAATGAAACCGTTGATATTGCAAAACTGAAATTATGCAATGAATTTGATTTGGTGACGCCGAATTGGAATTCGAGAGAAGAGGAAGAAGAGGATGTTTCGAAAAGCTTGAGACATTTTGAGATGAGTAGAAAGAGCTTTGCCGAGTCGAGAGCATGTGCATGGGAAGAGGAAGAGAGAAGCAAGAGCTGTATGAGGTACCATTTACAATTTTGAACTTCTTATTTGGATATTGGCACAGAATACTGTTAAAATTGCCTTGCAAATTTTACTTACAAAAAATTGAATTGGATAACCCTGCCTCAAACAAAATTAATTTTGTTGCATTGGATAACTCTTGTAGTAGATAATTAATTTATGCATTGATACATCACGGATAAACTTTTGTGTTTATTTAATTTTGTTGCATTGTAGGTACCAGAGAGAAGAGGCAAAGATACAAGCATGGGTGAACCTTGAAAATGCAAAAGCAGAAGCACAGTCCAGGAAGCTGGAGGTAATCTTTATGGGCATGTTTCTGATAATACCCTTGGAAGTATTCCAAATTATTTATCTAGTTCTACTAAAATTAATTGCGTCTAAACATACATCCCTGGAAGACATATTTTGGTTGGTACATCCAACTTATGGTACATAAATTGTTATTCAAATTAAAAAAATATATATTGCGGACGTGTTCTGAATTACATAAATTGTTATTCAAATTTATAATTTGAAATAATATTTTTACACCCCAAGAATTAGATGCACTATAAATAATTGGATATATACACACTAAAATTACATATTTTAACAAACAATCATATATCCACAATATTGTTATAAATTCCCCAAGCAAATGTCAGAATCTGTCCGTGTATCTCTGTTGCCTGTTTCAGATACCCTTTGGAAATTTCAAGAGAACTCCTTATATTAAGGACATGAAATTCAATCGCTTCCTTAAAAAAAGGTGTGCTTTCTGATGAAAATACGGATTAGTTAAACAAACAAAAAATTGTCAAAAACACCATTACCTTAATGGTCCATGTTCAATGTTGCCATCCTAATAAGGTGGCCTTTCTGTCAAATTCATGGGAACTTTTTTTTTAAAAGAAAGATGAAGTTTTAGTCTTTTAAATTTTCAATATTTTAATATCTACAAAGAATCTCTCGTTTAGATTTCAAACTTGTGTCTCTCGCATGAAGAGCGTTGTTCTTTGTTACTAGACAAAAAACAGATTCTTGCTTGAAAGAAACAAAATTATATGTTTGTATAAATTTTGTGGAGCTCTTGTGGTGATTTAGAAAGTGTTCATGTATGTGCTAAAAAAGTTGCTGGGGTAATTACTAGGCATGCACTAAAATATATATTATTGAAAAAAGAAGCATTATCTATATTATTTACAGTGTTGTCTATATATTAACAACTAGGTTAATTAGTTAGTATTGCTAGATTCTGAGCTAGCTGCTTGCTTTGCTTGAAGCTCACTTCTGAAACATTACACGTGATTGATATATTAATAATTATCCTCCAAAGGAAATAATATATTGAAAAAAGAAGTGGGAACCTATAAATATTAAAAAAAATGTTTTTTGTTCTCCCTTCCCTCAATGACTTTGTACCCAAAACACTGTGTACTATTTTGTTTCATTTCAATAATTAAGAGAAGTTGGTAAGCAAAATCTTAAAAGTTTTTGGGATTAACTTGAAATTGAAACAAATTTAATCCATTAAAATCCATATACTTTATGAGTAATGCATGTAAATGAAATTGTTTGGAAGTTTCAAATTCATTTAGTACAAAGTCAAGCGGTTAAAAACATGAACTTTTTATTAGTTATTTTATAAATTGTCGTAATACCAGAAATATTTTCTAAGCTTAATACCACAACATAGGGTTTCTTTTTACTAAAATATACCAAATAATTAATGAGATAATTTATTTTTGAATAGGTGAAGATACAAAAGATGAGGTCAAATTTAGAAGAGAAACTAATGAAGAGGATGGCAATAGTTCACAGAAAAGCGGAGGAATGGAGAGTATCAGCACAAACGCAACATTCACAGCAGATACAAAGAGCCTATCAAAATGCACAAAAGATGAAAAATGAAAAGAAATTAATTCTCCATGGAAATACTGCTCCTTGTGCTTGTTTCTCTTGCAACAATAGAATTTGATGTTTCAATCATGATAGCGTATAAGAAAATTAGTGCAAGACTTATTTGTACAAAATTTAAAATATATATGTCATTTATGATTCCCTTCTTTTTTGTCTCTGTCAAGCACAATATAGGATGGAATCAGTTAATCTTTTGGTTTTCAAATACAGATTTTACTTAATTACGACATTTATTCTTTTTAATTAGATGTTTCTTACAGGAACTAAATTTACATCTCTCCTTAAAAATATCATCATCTATGCTAGACTGGTAATTCAAAAACAATTAACCCTATTTCAAAAATAAAGAAAAGAACAGTATCATATTTTACAGGAATTAACAATAATATTTTCGCATTTAAGAAAAAAACAATAATATTTTCAAGGCAACGAAATTGTTTTGGTTACAACTAGGGTGTAAAGTGTAAACAAATCCGACATTTTTCGAATCCGAATTCGGATATATAATTAGTACAAAGAAGAGATCCGGATTCGGAGACATAATTTTGTGATTTGGTAAAACGGAACGGATATCCAATTCTATCATAAACCCGTTTTGGACCCGTTTTCTCTCCTCTTTCCATGTTAGCACAATTTAGATCTCCAAGAGAAGGATATATATAGAGATTTAATCTAAAATGTCCAGGTAATATGACATCGGTGTCATGCGACACTAACTCTAAAATTTATTGGATAAACTTCAAACTATTCAAACTGGTTTAGTTTATGAGTGATGTATTTACATGCTAAAATTTTATATTTTTAATTTGTTTTAGTATCAAGTTAAGTAGGCAAAAATAGTTTAATATAAATGCATTAAAATTAATGTAAAAATTCTCACATTTGACCACTTGATTTGATACTAAATAAATTCGAAAAATTATAAATTGTTTATATAAACACATAACTAATGAAGTAAATCAGTTCAAACAATTTAAATTAGTGAATTACAAGAGTAAATCTAGGGTGTGACGTGCTCACCAAGAGGGTTTGGTGAGCACAACTCCAAAAATATATCGGATCGGCTTCAAATGACGAATCCAAACCGTTGAAATCCATGTAGTTCGTGAGTGATGCATGTACATACAAAATTTTGGAAGTTTCGAATTTATTTGCTACGAGGTCAAGCGGTCAAAGTAATGATGAAAAATGAATATATAAAACAACTAATAGAATAACTTATTAAAAGATTCATTACTTTGACTGCTTGACCTCGTAGCAAATGAATTCGAAACTTCCAAAATTTTGCATGTACATGCATCACTCACGAAGGACATGGATTTCAACGGTTTGGATTCGTTATTTGAAGCCGATCAGATGTATTTTTGGAGTTGTGCTCACCAAACTTTCTTGGTGAGCACGTCACACCCTAGATTTACTCGAATTACAATATATTCAATAAATTTTAAAATCAGTGATACATGTATTGATATAATACTGACATCAAACTAGTGAGGCCCTCTAATGACACTGAAATAATACTGACATCAACCATTTTAAGGGTTCCGCTCACTACCGGACAACAACATTTTTTTTTTTAAAAGTGACCATAGGGATCTAGGAGTCTACGACACAAACAACATAGGCTAAAAAAAAATACATAGGGCCAACCACACCAGGTTAAAAAAAATACAAAAACACTGTTCATTTGACGAAAATTTTATTAATATAAAAATATTAAATTTAAGGAGAATTTGAAAACTATCCAAACTGATAACTTAACAATCAGTTCTAGCTTCTAAAACCAATGAAAAAATATCAGTTCATACCCATACAGAACTAATGAGAAAACGAGCAGTTCCTAGAACCGATAATTAGACTATCGGTATTATACTCCGGAACCGATAGTTTAATCATCTGTTCAAAGTTTTTTGAATGGTTTCAAAGTTTAATATTTTTAATAAGGGAATAAAGTTCAAAGTTCTAGCCTACACAACTCAAGACTGTAGCAGCTCAATATTTAATATTTTGTAATAAGGGAATAAGGTTTAATCATTGGTTGCACAACCGCAATTTTTTGGAACGGTTTCAAAGTTCTGGACCGATGATCATTCTAATAACCGATGATTTTTTTATGGGTTTCGCACCGCATCCAACCGATTTTTAGAAAGGTCGGAACCGATGATTTAGTTATCAGTTTGGATAGATTTCGAATTGATAGATTGTTAAATTTAATATTATTTTTTTGATATTAATAAAAATTTCGGGTTCATTTAACTAAATTATGAAGTGGCCATATTAAATTAAGATAAGTACTTTCAATTGTTCATTTACTTTGATATTTAAATTTTATTAATTATTATTCATATCTTAACATTTACATGACTTAATTGTTCGACAATTATTCGTATCGTATCCGTATTCGAATATGTATCTATGAATTATCCATTTTGTATCTGTATTCAATTATAGTGTATTTAGTTTTAAATTTTGACATTCATTTACTATTTGTGTTCGTATTCGTATATGCTCATTGAAAGATCAATGATGAATACGAATTTGATAATAGCATTATCCGTTTACATCTCTAGTTATCAGTAATAACCGCATGTGTATAAATCAGTAATAACCGCATGTGTATAAATGCTAGACCGGTAAGTTTGGACAGATTGATCTTCATATTTTTCTTAAGAAAACACATCGTACCCAAATTTAACAAGGTTGGAACATTGTTGAATCGAAGAATAAATTTTGGTATATTTGACAAAAGAAGTGGTGATGATTTAAGGACTTTATAGTTCTTTAATACACACAATATAAGTGTTTTAATATACTTCAAAGTTAAAATATCCCTATAGATAATCAAGTTAAATTACCAAATAATTTAAATTTTGATCTTTTTTATCCTTACTAATTCACTTACATCAGCTATTTTTCTTACTACTACCGAATATCAACAGTTTTTGGTGATATACTATTTGTTCCAAATTTTTTATGGTACAAAAATTAATTAATTACATGAGACAGAGGTGGTTCAATTTGCAGAAACAAGACGAACGTCAATAATTCTGGATGTATGACTTATGTTTTTGGATGAAACAATACAAAAAATTTGGACTAATTCTTCTTCAAAGGTTGCCATGGCTGGAATGGGAAGGAAACAATGGTCAGTCTACTTTGTTTCAACCTGTTGGTTGATCTGGAAACAAAGAAATAAGAAGATTTTTGAAGGCCAAGAAGTTCCAGTAAAAGCGGGGGCAAAGTACACGCTACAAGAGGCAAAAATGTGGCTGCAGTATTGTTAGCAGAATTTTATTTGTTTTTTAGTATTTTATGGAGCTGGTAGATGTATGATGTATTTACTGTTTTATTCACTTTGACACTTGTACACTGACAACTGCTGTCAGTATTTTCAAAAGACAAAAGGACGAACGTCAGTACTGGCAACGTCCAGATTGAAAATATGGATGCTGATAATGCAAGCGTCCAATTTTGAAATGGTAAATAGATCGAAAACTGAATGGTTGTATTGTCAACGTATCTATTTTGAGTTTGGACGCCAACAAGGTCATTGATCGTCCAATTTCTGCAAATTGAGAGTCTGCTACGCCATACATCAATTCATTGATTTATCAAGAGTGAGGCTACGAGAATATACATAGCGCACATCAGTTTGTACTATAAATCTATATTTTTATTTTAAAGTTTAAATAATCAGTTTGAATCTCTCAACATGATTTTGAATTCTCAATATTAAAATTATACATGGTAGGCTGGTAGTCAAATTTTACATTCTTTTAGTATTTTTTTTAAAATAGATGGGTAAAATAAATGTTAAAATTTGATATTTAACTATATTTTTATATAAAGATTATACTGAGCAATTTAAATCTGATTATTTGAATTTGAAAAATTAAACTATAAATTCGGACAATGTGTGCTAATTGCTATACATGATACAGCCTCACTCATTTATTAATCGCAGTAAAAAAAAATCGGCTATCGGATCGTTATAACTTTTTTTTTTTTTTTACCTCAAATCGAAAGAAGCTACAGTACTTCATTTATGCATAAGACAAAATAAAAGGGTCATCAAGGTTTTGCCAATTTACATTTCCTTGATCTCCGTACCCTTTTCTCCGCCTGTTTGTACATTACCTAAAGCCACACAGCACGAACCAAATCTCCTGTCCTGTCCCACAAGGAAGAAAGTGAAATGATATGCGAGGATTAGTAATTATTGGCAGAATATATACTGACAAAAAGTTTTTTTTTTTTCTTGTTTTTTCCTATTAGAGTGGTATATGCAAGGATATACTGACAGAATTTCTCACAAATAGTGTCTCTATTTTTGCTGTACAGTAATTTTAGAAAAAGATATTTTTTATTCACGAGATAGTAGGTGATCCACAACATCTCAGTTTTTTTTTCCGAGAATATATCAATTTAGAGATGTTTCAAAATATGGTTTTTAATATTTTTGTAGCTTGTTACTATATAACACATAATCGATATATGGATGATATGCAATATGTAAATGTGTATTTTGAAAAATATTTCAAATTTATAAACCAAATGGAATTTTTGTCAAGCATAATAAATTACAATAAGATATCATATTTATTAAATTTTAGATCGCTAATAAAATGAAATTTAAAAAAGATAATTTATTGTTATTGAATATGCGGTACATTTTTTTTATACATGCGGTATTTATATCGGATAGACATGCCGTAATCGTATATGACTACAATGCAACCGCATTTCAAAAACTTATTTAAAATTATTTTAGTATTTCATTTGAAAACAAAGATCAAGTATTATGTCACATGAACAAAACAAAAATCAAGAAGCGGCATTCACAAGCAATAACTATTAGTATTACCAACTACCTTGTTTTGAGAGCTCATTGAAATTCACCAAGGCCGAAATTTAAGGATAAATAGTCCCATAACATAGTTTCCTCTGGTTAAGTGCCTCTTTGACTGAAAGCACTAATTACAAGGAGGTTCCATATCGATCCATTCGGCATTTAAATTTAATTATTAAAAACAAGAAATGTGTGCAAATTGCCTCGTTGGGCTCAAGATTTATTTCCTCTTTGACTGCTGTCAGCTGAAGTGACTCGCAGTTATATTTATTCATTATTATTTTTAAGAAAAAAATATTCATTAATTCGTTTATCTCTATATAGTATTTAAAAGTTTGTCGTTAAGAGCGAAAAAAAAAATCAATTTGAGTGATTTTTTTTTCCTATGGGCATAGTATTTTGGCCATTCAAATTCAAATTCATTTTTGTTTCTGTCTGACAGCCGAACAGACTCTAAATGGCCCCATTGGTAGTAGCCCATCTTTTTATCTGTTATATGATATGTACTGTATATAAAAAGATGGATAAAGGTAGAATTTTTCTTTCGTTAGCTTATTGAGTACAGATAAGAGTAAAAAAAAAAAAAAAGTTGTTATCTTATCCGTTATCCTACAAGATTTTTTTTTTAAATAAAAGTATATATAGAGATGGGGGGGAGGGTTCCAATGCCTCATCTTCTCATACCTCATCCATGCCTCATATCATATATCTTCGTTTTTAAAGTCTAAACAATCGATCCGAACCGCTCAACACGATCTCCATGCTAAAATATGCTTGGAGACCAAATTTTATATTTTTTGGAAAAAATTTACTATTTTTTTATATTGATTGAAAATCGTTGTTTTTCAAATAATATGGACCATAAAAAACAAAACAATTTTCAATAAATCTAAAAAAATAGTAAATAATACATGATATAATAAAAATATATAGTTTACTAATTTTCATAATACAAATGTCACACTTCTGGACCTGAGGCGAGGCTGTAAGGCTGTAAATATTAAACCAATCTCATCCAACATAATAACAAAATATAACAACATAACTGGATTCTGATCATATAACAACACACTATCATCAGTATCTTCATCATTATCATCATCATTCATGAGGTATACCGGAATAAAATTGCCAAGTATCACATCAAGTAACATAAAAGATGATCTCAGCACAAATCCTCATATATGACACTAATCAAAAGAAAAGTGAGAACAATAGAAATATAACAAGTATGTTCATGCACAAAACAATGTAGTCATCTCCAAAACTACCTCCAATTCTATCCTGTACTGCCTGATGTAACTACCTCCAACTTTATTCTCGACTGCCTAATACTTGAGCATCCTCACGAGTACCCAGAACCTACAAATAGTGGAGCGGAATGAGAGATAGTTCAAAAATATCTCTCAATACAGTATTCAGTTCCAGCTGACATATACAGATTAGATCTAGCTAGTGGAACTAGTACCCGTTCAGAAGAGAGATAAACATACAATATATAAAATGATAAGTACATATATAACATACATCATACTAATAAGAAAAGGGTACAATAATATTAACTAGACATGAGCAGATACACCATCTTTCTCGATCTATAACAAGGATTACTCGGAATTTCTCTAATCACTATCTTCAAACAAAGAAGACACTATGAATGACGCCTCAATGGGAGGTAAGGACCCAGCCCCCCCCCCCCCCCCCCCCCCCCCCGAGTCACACAATCCTAATTCATTGTGTTTCTCTGAATGAAATCTCTACTTCCAACCACCTTCCACCATGTCCTGCATGCATGCCCTTTACATTCAAAATACAAGTCCCGACGTAGCAGGATGTCGACCAAATTATCAATCAACTGTGAGCTAACATCATAACTGAGATAAGGATCTAGTCCCCCAATTTCATTGTTAAATGAAAGGACACAAAATTTAGTCATTTACTAAATATTATAATCACTCAAGTTCTTTAAACCAACAAACAAACAATTTATCTCTCAGGCTTGGAGAAATATAAGCCATCATTGTCAAAAGCAAACAAGAAAACGACAAGAAATCAAAACCATGCCAAAAAGAGATAGGAGTAGGTCCGATGGGCATCAGAGCTATTTTTAGGTTCAATTAGCTCTAACACCGCATCATTAAAATTTGTATGCACGAAAATTGAAACAGATCGGTACAGATTTTAATGTAGTTCGCATGGATCTTGATGCAATCGAATAGTCATTATATCCATCGAACCAAAATAGGTCCAGTGGACATCGGACCTACTCTAAATTCTGCCAAAAAAAGACCTTCATGGCCTAGGACGAATTGACCTGTTTTCCTAACACAAATGGAGTACAACAAGCAAGAATGTAATTATTTATTTTAACCAAACAATTCAATTGGTAGAGGTTGAATACAGAAAATTTCTCTATTTTCTTAAACCTCGGGTCGAAGCAAAAAAACATCCTATTCGTGCCAATTCATATCCGGCCCAGTATTAAGGCCCATAAAATGGGTTTTGATCGGAGAATTCCTATTTATTAAATTTTGGGCTTTATAAAATTTGGGCCAGTGATTGGCAGCAAAAAAAATTGTTTTGCGCTCTTAAAAAGAGAGGCAGAGCCGCTGAGTATGTTGGTGCCTTTCAATAAATAAATAAACGAGAAATTTTACATAATGTCTTTCTTTTCAAAATATAGAACAAGATATATTTTTCTAAAAATTATTAACAAAATGTTATCGTGGACTTTACTTTTTCCCTCCCTCCCACTCATTCCTGTTTATTCCGTTTCCTGCCTTCTCTCTTCGCTACTGCCTCTTCGCGTCTCACATCTCCCGTCTTCTCCTTTTGCAACTGCCTCTTGTCGTTGATTTCTTTGCCTCTCACCTTATGTTCTATTTTTTTCAAATAATATATTATTAGTATTTGAAATTAGTATTTAAAAAAGTTTAATTCTTTAATTTATTTTTTCATTAAATAAATATATTACCTATCTATATAAAGTATTTATGTGTTGTTATTAAGAAGAAACAAATCTAGTGTCATATTATAATAATATAATTAAGTTAAATTAAGTTTATTTGATGAGTTTGATGAATTTAATAAATTATGAATATATACACAAAAAATTTAATAAAAACATTAATCGTACTGATTATTTCCTCGACAGCGTTATTTCCGTGGACGAGTGCGTACCGTTATTTACAAATTTACAAATATATAATGCTGATTTGACCAAGAGAAGACAAGCAAATAAATAATGCTGCTTTGACCAAGAGAAGACAAGCAGAAGAGGAGAAAAATAACGAAGTCCGAAGACCTGAAAACAAAATGTGTTCATGGATGCTTAGCGCCTCGAGATCCGTGCACAAAATGTTGGCATTTGGCAGAGGTAGCACGGCCAAAGAAAGTATGGGTGTTTGCGCTCAACATTTGAACACACAAACGACAAATCCAGTCTCTCGCTCCCTCTCTCCTCTCTCCTCTCTCCTCTCTCTCCTGAGTCCTGACACCCATAAAGGACAACGCAATTCACGGCTTTTTTTTATTGGAACCGGATCCTTTTTTTTATTCACTCATTTTCATTTTATTTGTCAGAAATAAATTTTGAAATGCTAATTAGACCGAATTGTTTTATTCCCGAAATGAAAAAACGGAGGTGTTATTGTACGGTCACAAGTAGGGGAACGCGTATCCTCTGCATTAACTCAAAAGGGAATATTTTACGTTAATAAATCCCAACCGGCCGATTTGCTTCAAGATTTGTGCAAACTAGATCTGCACTAATATTGAAAAATCCCCTATGTCATTGGTAAGAGCTGGATTGGCTCTGTTTAAAATCAAACGGTCGAGATTTATTAACTCAAAAAATTCTTTTTTGAGTTAATGCTGAGGATGCGCGTTCCAAGTGGGGGTGTAAACGGATTCGGATTATCTACGGATAATCCGCTCCGAATCCGCTTATTATCCGTATCGAGATTAAACGGATACGGATACGGATAATTTTAGTATATGAACAAATAATACGGATACATATATGAATAATTCCGTGAGGATATGAACGGAGCGGATATCCGTATATATCCGAATCCGAAATTTAATATTTCGGCAGCTTTCAATTCATTTCACCCTTACAAAATTCTCAAAAAACATACATGTTCGTTTAAGTCCAAGAATTTTGGTAAGAAAATCATATAATCTATTAAGATAATGGATTAGTTCTCTGAACCAATAAGCAATTAGTCATGCATAATGTTCACTGTGCAAACTTAAAAAATCTATTAAATTTTTGTCAATTTAGGTGATCAAATTAGGTAATTTAAAATTATGAAATTTAGTAGAATTACTCAATATCCGACAATTATCCACTCCATATTCGTATTCAAATCCGTATCCGTGGATTATCCATTCCGTATCCGTATCCGTTTAAGACGGATATAGTTTTCAATTTTGATATCCGTTTACTATCCATATCCGTATCCGTACCTGTATCCGCTCGTTGAAAAACAGATGCGGATGTGGTATTAGCATTATCCGCTCCGAATCCGCTTCGTTTACACCCCTAGTCACAAGGCTTTCTAAAACAAGCATCCACCAAAAATAAGATTTACATCAACTCATCATACTTTGTGACTAACTGTCTTATTGGAGATAGGAGTAGGTCGGATGGGCATCAGATCTATTATTAGGTTCAATTAGCTCTATAATCGTACTATTAGTATTAAAATTAGTGTGCGTAGAAATTGAAACAGACTTGCACAATTTTTAATGTACTTAACACGAATCTTGATGCAATCGAATGGTCATTTCACCAATCGAACCAAAGTAGGTTCGATGGACGTCCGACCTACTCTGAATTGGTCCTATTGATGCACGGCTGTAAATTATAATTTATTTTTATTGTTTGATCCGGATTTATTTTACCAGCTAAGCTCATATTTGATCGTGACTTGAAGTGAAGAATTGAAATATTCTTCCCTCGAGCATAATGAAATATGACCAGGAGTCTAGGAATAAAAAAAATAACATATACATGGTAACATTACCAAAAAAAAATTCTAAAAAATTAGTTATAATTACGCAATAGTTTCGTTATAATTTTTTCAAACTTTAAATTTTATAACGCTATCAATCGCTTTTCTTTTATCAAACTTCTAAATAACTAGCTCTATAACTGTGCAATAGATGCGCCATAGTTTTTTGAAACATTAAAAACGATGACGTGATAATTACTATTTAGAACCTTGGACAAAACTATAACATTAATATTTAAATTTTAAATTAATTTGTAATTTATAAAACTCACTAATTGTTCTCAAACGAGTAAGACAAAAAAAAATAGACCAACTAACAAGAATAATTTTGCTTGCCAAAAAAATACACCACATTAATCATATTTTCATCTTAAACACAACAATATATTTTCTAAACAACACACGCATAGATACAACAATATACAATTCAACAATTATTTTAAGCCATAGCTTTACTTTTAATCACAACCAAAAAATAATAACTTATAATGTCTCAACTTGGAGTAAGCAAGTTGTTCCGTTATAATAACTAATAAATGTTTAAGTTATAGTTTATTTTGTTTATTTGTCAAGTTTGTCTAATTATAAATAAAAAATGGATACTTTTGTGCACTGATTTAGTGTTATTTATTTTCGCAAAAATAAAAATTTATAGTATATTTTACATGTTTAAATTATAGAGCAAAATAAAAAAAAATTGATATTTGGTCTGTACAGATTTCACAAATAATACACTAGTCATCTTAATTTATACGCAGATAAACTCGTAAAACATAGTCAAGGGTGAAGGTTCGTGGAATAGGAAGGGGAATTTATATCACCTAGGGTAACATAATATTTTTGTTTAAATCTGTGATCAAAATATACAACAAATATCAAAGAGACCTCATACATTTTATCTTGAACTTAATTGGTCCGGATTTTAATCAAGGGAAGAGCTTCGTATATGGAACGTCCGATGCCCATCGAACTCAAACTAGATCCGATGGGTTCCATCACCGTTTAATGTACTTTAAGATCCGTGCTCACGTATATTAAAACTAATCTACACGAATATTAAAGCAGAGCACACGATCTTAAAGTGAATCGGACAATGATAGAACCCATCAGACCCAAACTGAGTTCGATGGGCTCCAAAGTCGTCCAATTCGCTTTAAGATATGTGCGATTTGCTTTAATAACCGTGCAAGATCGCTTTGATATCCGTGCGCACGGATCCTAAAGCAGATTGGACGGTTATTCTACCCATCGAACCCAAATTTGAGTCCGATGGGCCTCGGACCCAAATTTGTCCGATCAGATCCAGTTTGAGTTTGATGGACATCGAACCCAAGCTGCTCCCTTCGTATATGAGATTGTGAAAGGGGATTCATATCATCTAAAATAATAGAATATTAAACAATGTTTAGATCTGAACTGTGCGTCAAAATCCGTACTAATATTAAAAACAGTCTGGTGCGTATCAAATTAAGCTCAATTGTAATCATATGGTTCGAATCCAAACAAAATATGGTTCAGAAGATATGAATTCATAGAGGGAGGGCTATAGCCCTAGGTCCGTATCTCCTAAAGTAACTAAAAATTTGAGTTTGAATCTGTACCATGCAATAAATACATGCTAATCAGTTCAAGGTATAATTTACACGAGCCTTATTAGTATACGCGTATATTTGGAAATTTTTTATCCATAGAAATTATAAAATTAGAACATACGGAAATAGAAAGAGTGTCTCATTTCTATCAAATATAGTAAGTTTGGACTCAATGAGTCCAATCCATTGATTTATTTTTCAAAACTGTGCAGATAATTTGCCAAAAAAAAAAAAAATTGACCGTGAACAGTGATTCTAATACATAATGGGATTGATTTTCTGTGACACCAAATCTTTTGTTTCCACAGATACAGAGAGTTTGGTGCTGCAGAAAATCAAGCAGTTAATGAATGGATGGTGAACAGTGATTCTGATTCATAAAAAGATTGATTTTCTATGGCACAAAAGCCTCTACATCTGTAAAAATCAATGGTTACAAATGGTTTTGTACCGCAGAAAATCAAACCCTATATAGATCGGAATCACTGTTCACAAATCACGATCCATAAATATTTTTTATTCCCTCTACTTAGTTTAAAAAAAAATCAATGGATCGGACACAATGAACCCGATCTTACTATGTTTGATAAAAACGAGGTACCTTTTCTATGGATAAAAAAATTACTGTATATTTTGATCAAATGGTTTGGATCTAAATTCAGGGCGTGTTCGGCACTCCACTGTTCCCGCGGAAAACTGAATTTTTTTTCCCACGTGAATAAT
Organism: Carex arenaria; assembly: GCA_964058825.1. Classification (NCBI taxonomy): domain Eukaryota; kingdom Viridiplantae; phylum Streptophyta; class Magnoliopsida; order Poales; family Cyperaceae; genus Carex; species Carex arenaria. Next base: position 903,879 of record CAXKVW010000127.1, read on the forward strand.
AATTTTTAGTTTAATTCTTGTGCCCATGCCCATTCCTAATGGCCCGCCGAACAGGCCCTCAATGATTTACGTTACGGGATCTGAATTCCAAATTTCCAATAGCTCAAGGCTCCTGGCAAAATATATTGAGAATTAATTTATTTCTTTAAATTTAATATTATATGATTATTTACGCTTTAAAATTATCATCTTATTCCCAAATTTCTAGCTAACCTTCAAATTTATAAACTCAAAACTTCGTCACTACTCACTAGCCATAATTAATGATTTTGCCTGCTCTCATGAACTGTCTTTTCCAAACTCATTCCAGAAACAATTTTTTTGTGTTTCAGAGAAATTTTTTTTTTTTGTTTCTCCCTTTGGGGCCTGTTCGGCGGGCCATTGAGAATAGGCATGGGCACGAGAATTGAACTAAAAATTACTGTTCGTGTAGGAAAAAAAAATTTAGTTGAATTTTTTTTTTTTTCCGCAGGAACAGTGGAGCGGCCGAACAAGACCTTCCTATGAAGAAATAGATAACATTTCCAACTTCGTGTATATGTTTTGCAAAGAAATGCACTTTACAGGCTCCTACAAAACTTCAAAAAAAGCGTGCGTGTAGAACTAGTGTATTTTTAAGCTCATTAAGTTTTTTTGGTGAGCTTAGTTTCAAAATCTATAGACGCTACAAATTCATATTGTCGAAATCGATATACTTCAAAAGTGACGAATTTGTGTGTGAAGTTTTTAAAATTTTGAATTAATTTAGTATAAAGTCATGCCCCATAAAATATTCAAAAACTAAATGTATTAATAAATTTAAAAACCTTCTTACTTTGACTGCCTGACTTTATACAAAATTAATTCGAAAATTTAATAACTTTTCATGTAAAAGCATCACTCATGATGTAAACTTATGGGAAAAATATATCACATTTAGAAAATTTTTTGATGAATTTGGGTATATGATTTATTGCAAATTAAGTAGTTCGAACATTTAGTTGTCTATAATTATTAATAATTTTTGATCCATTATTATGAAAACATGTCGCATAAATTTATCTTTCAATTTTTAACATCATTTAATTTGTTTACAAAAAACATTGTTAGGACTATCAGGTGATTTCTCCGTGTTTCTATAAATATAATCCATACAGTTTGACCAAATTAAAAAGTGTACATTTTTTAAATTCAAATCACACATAAACCTTTCTTTTTCTAGTTTTCTTAAATTAGGTCACTGACACTTCACACCATAGTGCCCAGGTACGCAATTTATTAGCATATAATTCGTGTTTAATAAGTTTTTGAGGGTTTGCCGCATCGAATCTCATATAAAACGTTGACCGAACGTTTGACAGAATAATTCGTGAATAAAACGCGAATCACAAATTATTCGGGATAAAAATGCCAAAAATGATTATTTTTATTTTGTTTTGTTTTTTAGAAAAAAAAATTATTATTTTTAATTTTTTTTCAGGATATTTTTTTCAGATTTTTTTTCTTTTATTGTTGTACCGAATCATGCCTGAATTATATCCAAATTATACTCGAATTACGAATATTTTACTCCACCGAACCGTACCCGAACTTTTGATTTGTCACTGTGATTCACACCTCACTCCCTCCTGGCGTGGTAGAGAAGAAGAACATCTAAAATTTGCCATTTATTTGATTTAGACAGTATCTTGTCAATTGTCATACGACGGAATTTATACTTGAACCAATGACTGACGGAGGCTCCAGAAACCTAAAAAAATGCGCAATGGAAATGATGGGGAAATGAAATGATGACTAAAATTTTACAGCCATGTTTTTTCCTGACGGGAGAAAATGCAACAAGAAAACGTCGTTTCTGAATTCTGAGTGGCTGGTCCCGACTTGTTAGCAGGAGCACCCATTTGACTTGTGATAAAGTGAAAGTTATATGATTCGACAACCCCCACGAGACAGAAACAGAGCATGGGAGAGAGAAGATTCTCTCAACGAGGCGAAAAAGAAAGAGAAGAGAGCGCTCAGCCACAGCGATGCCTGTGTTGGCTTTGGAAGTATTGTAATGGCAGGTCTTCAGGCTTTAATTCTTGCTTTTCAAAGGTCAGCCACGATTCTCTCTCTCTCTATAGACTATAGCTAGCACGAAACCCTAAACCCTTTGACAATGGTACCTACCTCCTATTATCTCTGCGACTCTGCGTGTGCGGCATCAGCGCAGGTGCACCTCCGCTTTTCCTTTTTCTCTCTCCTCTCTTCCTCCCCTTCTCATTCTTTTTATTAATCTTTTTTGTAATAATAAAACCAGCTGGCCTTTTTGCTTATCAATTTTATACTGTTTCATACACTTTCATAGAGTGGAAAAAATAGTACGGCGGAACCTGTTTCGTCACGGAACGGAATGGTTATGGCACGGAACGGCATGGCACGTGTGACTGTTCGCGTGCCGTGACTGTCTTTTGAAAATTTGACACGGCACGTCACGCAAAAGATCTGATCACGGCACGGCACGGCACGTGGTCACGTGAGTCACGTGTAATTATGACTGTTAAGTCTTGATCAAATGATGAATCTTGAATAAACTAACTTAAATTATGAAAAAATAGTTAAATGTGAGAAACATGACCAGTTACGTTTGGACACGGCACGCGAATAGTCACGGTATAAGAGTCACGGCATATGAGTTACGGCGTGACTCGCGTGCCGTGACCATCTCTTCACATTTTAGTCACGGCACGGCACGTGTGACTGTTCACTTGATCACGGCACGGCACGAGACCAAAATCACAGCATGTTAGCCACGGCACGGCACGTTTTGTCCGCTTTATGCTTATCCCTTGGAAATTTCTTTTTACAATTTTATACCGTTTCATATTGATTTTTTTTTTTTTTTCAGGATATAACAACGAAGCATTTAGTACACTTGGAAAGGTGTAAAGGAAGGCTATCCACTGGCCTAAATTAGGTCAAGGCATGAATCCATTCCAACCAGATCTGAACAAGAAAACAAAACAAAACTTCTGTTAAAATTTGTTTATTCTCGGTTAGCGTTTGTTTAATAAACTAACGAGTGCATAGAATTGCGTGAAAAGATTCCCTTAGGTCAAACCCCACTGGGGTTTTGTACCTTGTTGTTCCTCTTGGATGTTTTTTTTGTTTCTTATAATTTTGTTCTGCTGCCACACTGTCACACTGACACGGTTGTTCCAATGGGGTGCGTTGCGTGGGGACCTCGGTTTTTGTTAGGATAATCCAAAGTTTCTGCTTTTCTTAATTTTAATTATTAAAATAATCAAAAGCTGTGCAATTCGGCGGTTCATCTCTGGATGAGCGGATTGGGTACACCCTTATAAACACCATTTGATTGTTTACAATCATTTACGGCCTTCCGATTAGAATTTTGCTTTTATCGAAAGCTTAGAAATGAATGTGCACGATTAAATGGTGCTGTCAAGGAGTACCTGCTCTGCTGTGTCTTGCCGTTTTTAGATTTATTTAGTTTACGTCTTCACACGTGTCACGAGGCGTACGATAAGCTAGCTGTATAGCCTACAGTTAATTGGCGTAAACTTCAATCTACCTATTCAGGGGTTGAAAGTTGAAACCCGAACAGTAAAGGTTAGGGATCCGATGATAGCTATTGAACTTCACAAAACAAAAATAAATATAAAATAAACGTTATAATTCCAAATTTAATTTGTCTTTACACATTAATGTATATTGTAAAGCAAACAAAAAATGACTGTGTTTTTACTTTTTATGCTTTAAAAATTTTAGTGGATTTTCAAGTATTATATATGGGGAAGTTTGAATGAATTAAGAAACAAAGAAAGAATAAAATTAACTTTAAGATTGAAAATAGTAGTTAGCTTGATATTTTGTTGAGTTAGTAGAATAGTAAAAAAATTCACAAACGACAAAAAAAAAAAGTCAATATTTGTTAATTCAAACACATCCAAACGAAAAACAGTAGCTCGGAATAGTGTTAATCTGGACTAGTAACTATTTTTCATTCATCCAAAAACACCCATATGAATTGTTGAATAATTGCCTCTAAAAAATCCCTATCACGGAAATATCTGGTTAACCTTCTTAGAAATTAAGGATGCTCTGGATGAAAATGGAGATGAAACTACTCAGGGGCGGACTCACACACAACCATAGGGGGCAGCTGTTCCTCTCTAAATTTTGAAATTCAGTAGAAAAATATGGGTCCCGTACCACTGCTTCTCTCTTGAAATTGTTTTACTCCTCTCTAGAACTGGAAAGCCCGCTAAACCAGTCCAAATGCACTGTTAGTGAGAACTTTGTTATTTTTATATAAAATTACGGATCCGGACCAACTTTGTTGTTTTTAATATGTAAATGATATTATTTTGTTATTTTTTATTATGTAAAACTATATTATTTTTATTGTTTATTATAATGTTGACTGTTTTTAATTTAATATCCGTTAAGTTAATGTGTTTGAACTTAATAAGCTATTTTAATCCGATTCATGTCCTTCCTTGACAGAAATTTTGCATCAGCCTTAGAAGATACTTCTGAAAATAATCGAACAATTCCAACCAATTAAATATAGCCTAGAAACATACTCGACGTCCACCAATATTATTGAGCCACATCGTCTTTCTTTAAATTATATAGTGTTTATATTTGTGGAAATATACATGATTCACACATGACAAGAGAAATGGGAAAGAGATCACCTGCCTCCAGTGAGGCTGACATGTGGGTCCAGACGTGTTTATAAATTTAAATATTAATTTTTAGTTTTGGTGTGGGCCCACGTGTCAGTGACTCAAAGACAGGAACTAAGGAGTAGAGAATTCGGTCCTAGAGAAATGACATCCTAAAAGTAGGACAGAAAAATTATTCCTCTAAACTTATTGCTTATAGTACATGAATTTCATTTTGTTAACGAAATGTGTGTCTTTTGCTCATTAGTTGATTAAAATTAGTGTTGTAACAATAATTTAGAAGAAGCATAGCTATTCTAATTTAGTTGTTAGTTAAGTTACATGGCTGCATTGCTAGACATAGCATTGTTGGCGGTATGGCTCTGACACTAGAGGGGAGTTCAAATGCACCATTCTATTTTCAAAGTTCGAACAGTTGATCCGAACCGTTCAACATGATCTTCATAATAATATATGTCTGGAGACCAAATTTTATATTTTTATAATTCTTTTACTATTTTTTAGATATGTACAAAATCACTGTTTTAAAGAGATTCTGGACCATACGATAAAGTGATATTGTACTTATGAAAAAATAGTAAAAGAAATTCTAAAAAATATCCAAGCATGTTTTATTACGAAGATCACGTTGAGTGGTTCGGATCGACTGTTCGGACTTTGAAAATAAAGATAAAATATGCGGAACATATTGGAGCACAAAATAATAGTGCATTTGAACCCTCCTCCTGACACGAATAGTAATTATGCATGCCTAAATCGTCATCACTTGAAGTAATTTTTGGTGTGTTTGGATAGCAACTCAATTAATATATTTAAATTTTTCATGAGACTTTAAAGATCCGACTGTCAATTTTATTATGCTATTAGACTTTAAAAACTTAATTTTAACTTTTAAGATTACGATTTTTGTTTTAAAAGTTTTGCAAATATAATTTGTTTAACATCATGCTAGACTTTGAATGCCCAACCTATATAATTTGGAAATTAATCCATTTACTATCGCACTATGAAATATAATCTAGTATCTCTACTCTTTAGACAACAAACTTTATCTTATCAAGTTCAACATTCCAGTTTTGAACTTAAACCAACTTGAGCAAATTATTTCCTGCGCTAAAGAATTTATTAATTATAACAAATTATTTAACCGTGAACTATCAAAATGCTAAAAGTTGGAAGAAATATTTCAAATGAGCAGTTTTGATTTTATACAGCCCCCAACTATAGAATTAAAACAGCACTGCATATAATTCGTATGATGTATAAAATCAAAACTGCTATTTTGAAATCTCTACCCAAAATTCTATCTCAAATAAGAGGAGGGTTCACTTACATCATTTTCTCGTAATACCATATTACATTCAATCTACATTTTCAAAGCCTAAACAGTCGATCAAAACTATTTAACACGATGAATATATTAAAATGTGCTTGCAGATGAAATTTTATAATTTTTTGAATTTTTTTACTATCTATAAAAATTTAATAGTCTTAAAACAACAATTTCGTAAAATACTTAATAAATAGTAAAAAAAAATATATATATAAAATATAATCTCCAAGTATATTTTAATATAAAAATCATGTGAATAGTTGAATCTACCGTTAATATTTTGAAAATTGAAATATAATCCTGTTATAAAAAAATATTTTGAAAATTTAAATATAATCCTGTTATAAAAAAACAATATAAGTGCATCCCTCTCCTCAAATAAATAACGTTATACCCTTCTTGCCGGAATGGCGGGTGAGTATCCTCTGAGATATCTCAATTTTTGCGTGACCGACGTGTCCGGTGCCTATTCGGGGAAATGTAGAGGGCCAGTATTATTTGAGCTTTGAGAATCGTGCAGAACATATTTGAACGATTGAGATATTCCAAAAAGTCACGCAAAGTTTGAGATATCTCAGAGGATGCGAATTCCGGAATGGCGCCATTACTACTGCAAACTGCGGTAAAAAATGGTCCGTAAAAGTGAAATAAGTTTAGTCGCATGTGAACCCGCAGTCTCGCACGCAGCTGCTTTAGCTTTGGACCTTTGGTACACGGGCTGTTCCAACTATAAATATCTTTCTCCCCTCCATCACACGCTCCCTCACTCCGCACTCCCTCTCCACTGTCAACGTTTCCAAATTATTAAAAAAAAAGAAGGAAAAAAACTGGAAAGACAAAAGAAAAGAAACCACAAAGCGCTCATCTCTTCTTCTCACGAAGTTTCCCCTTCTCACCTTTCTCTCCCTACCATTCCATTCTTTCCATTTTATCCCATCCACATTTAGTTTCTCACTGCTAGAAAGAAAGCATGCAAATGGATCAGATCGCACTAACCTCTCGCCCAAACTCGAAGAAGAGGAAGGCGGAAGGAGAGGCCACCTTCCCTCTAGACCACCTCCACCAAGACCTCCTCGAGCGGGTTCTCGCCCGGGTCCCACCTGCCAGTTTCTTTTCCCTACGCTCTGTCTGTAGGAAGTTCAGCTCTGTCGCAACCTCTCCGTCGTTTCACATAGCATGCTCTCAGATTTCCTCCAGAGAACCCTGGTTTCTTATGGTCGATCACGATCTGCACCGGGCATCTCTAGTTTTCGACTCGTCAGAGGGGAACTGGAGAAGTATCAAGGCTATAAACAATTTTAACAAGCCCATCCCTGTTGCCTCCTCTGGTGGTCTAGTTTGCTACAGAGCAGAAACCGGAGAATTAATCGTTTCTAACCCGGTTACTGGTGTGTGTCGTGAGTTGCCAATTGTAACTCGGCTTACAGAAAGCGAGACGCTTCATGCAATTGCCATGCGTTCCTCCAAAGAAAATCCTTCTACGTACCGAGTTGTTGTGGTCTTCGGTGAAGTACCTAATCTTTCTTTCATGGCGTTTGATTCTTCCAAGAACTTGTGGGAAGAAGAGGTAACCCTAGTTCGAAAAACCGACAGTTTCTCGGAAGTGGAGGTAAATGGAGAAGAAGAGGTGTATTTCTTGAGTAAAACTGGAGATGTAGTTGCTACTAACATGCAAAGAAGCCCGTCTAAACAGTACTCTTCTGTTTTAACAACTGAAAATGGAGAGGAAATGCTCTATTTCCTTAGCCATTCCGGTACTGTGATATCTTGCAATCTCTCACAAAAAACTTTCTTCGAGCTGCCGAGGCTCCTCCCGGTGTATTTCGAGTACTCCATTGATGTGATAGAGTGTGGTGGTGAGATGCTGGTAGTGGTGCTCTCAGAATTTCTTGAGACTTCTAGTCTGAGATTCTGGAAATACTGCAAGAGAGATAGGTTTTGGTACCAAGTTGCCGCCATGCCGCCTTCTCTGTCGCATGAATTCTTTGCGAAAAAGGTGGACATAAATTGTGTTGGACATGGAGATGAGGTTCTCTTGTGTGTGAATTCTAGCGAGTGTAGCAGTTGCTTGATGTGTGATTTGAAAAATAATAAATGGATTGAGATGCCTAAGTGCTATGTTGATGGAAAAGAGAAAGAGTTCCTCTCAGCATTCTCCTTCGAACCTAGATTGGAGGCCATTGTTTAAGCGCGGCTACCATTTTCATTTTCTTGTGATTTTTTTTTTTAATTCATGTCTTATTGTTTTATATTCATTGTACGGGATTAAAATTCTTCTCATACAATATTTGTAAAAGCAAAAAGATTGAATGATTTCCATAAGAATCTCATCGTTTGTGAACTATTTGTTCCTTTTTGTTCTTTTTCTTTTTCAGTGTTCATATACTTGTGCTCTCCTTTGGAAGGAAGGAGCATGGCTTCCACCAAAGAGTCCGAGGCGTCTGTGACTATAACTGTGTAGCTTCTCGTGGGGTACTATGTCATTGTTTGGTGCCTTTTAGTGCTACATAATATATGATAAGAAGAGATGAAGAAAATCCATGTTTGTCAGAATTGTGTCGAATAGCAGTTATTAATAATTATGAAGCATGAATTTGTAAGTAGTAAATAAGGGAAATGGCAATGTAGATTATTTGCTCTTCATCTCCTGAGCTTTTTGTTTACTACACAATAGTTTTGCTTAGCCACCACCTTTGTTTGCTTTGCCTATTGGAAGTCTTTACTGAGTGCAAAGAAGACTTTGCCAAAAAGTACTTGTTCTCTTGTACTTTTTTTATTTCTGTGCATTTGCTGTTGCCAAGAATCTTATTTTAATTATGAATTATTGACAATTGATAGTCGACGATATGGATTTAGGCGCTGTACTTTGTTGCTGGTGAGCTGGTCAATACAAACTGTTTGAATTACTTCAACAAAATCGGTGTTTATGCCAAAAAATAATAAAGAAATCGATCATAAGGATTATGAATTATTGTTTAACATTTATAATAGCCGCCCTTATGTGCAATTTAGTCCCAAGCTTTAAAAAAACTGCTGCTATACTAATTTACTTATTGATCCCATGCACAAAATTAGTTTTTTAAAAAAAGATTCAGCAATTAGCAAAATTTTCAGAAATATAGAAAAAAAATCTCATGTTGGCTAGGGATTTCATCACCAACAATTAGTGGTAAAAAAACAGAAAATTAAAAGTCAGCATTACCTGTCCTATATTATGAATTTATGATTACAAGTCAACAATTTCAATTTTCTTCTGGTATATTTCAGATATGAGGAGGGATATCACTTAGACAATTTTTATCTTGACAATATTGGTAATTTCAAAAATTACCACTTAAATTTGAAATTAAAAATATAGACGTGATCTATATTATTCAAAAATCATTTTTGTAAAATATGAAGTAATTTAAAATTTCAACTGTTCCAATGTAGTGGTCCTTGATAAATTTTCATACCTGTAAATTTATTGGAGAATTCATTATCTGAAATTAATGGTCCCAAAGTATTTTAATTCCCTGAAATTTGACTGATAGGCTATCTTTAAGTAACTCAGTAACATAACTATAAGTTTATTTTTTACTTTTCCCCTCCCTGAGTAAGAGTGTAAACCTGTAAATTTATGGGAGAGGAGGGTGTCCGATGCCCATCGGACCAGAGTCTGTTCGATGGGTGTCCGATACGGTCCGAATCACTTTAAGATCTGTGCGTATCACTTTAATATCCGTACTGTTTGCTTTAATATACGTGCGCACAGATTTTGAAGTAGATCGGACGGTATCGGACACCCATCGAACACTGTTCTGGTCCGATGGGCATCGGACACCCTCTTCTCCCTAAATTTATTGGAGAATTCATTATCTGAAATTAATGGTCCCAAAGTATTTTAATCCCCTGAAATTTGACTGATAGGCTATCTTTAAGTAACTCAGTGACATAACTATAAGTATATTTTTTACTTTTCCCCTTCCTGAGTAAGACACAGTGTAAGAAAGCCTTGATGTGTGTATACATATATTTTTAATTAATTTGATTAATCAGTTAAAATTTCTTGGAGATGTGGATGGTTCTGTTGGGGGGGGGGGGGGGGGGGGCACACAAAGGAGCAGACATTCTCCGAATTTTTGCAAATGGTGGGGACCAAAAAAAAATCACCAAGAAATGGCCTAAAGTTTAAAAGAAAAAGATACAAAGGGTTTTAATGATAAAAGGTTTGACAAGGGTGGCAAGTGCAACTCCTCTTTGTCAATGCTTTACCATATTAATTAAGAAATCGGAGCTCTTTATACAAAGCAAACGAACCTATCACAAGCTCTACATATTTTTAACAATTTAATTAATATATAAAATAAAATGGTGCGATTCCACTAGAATATAAAAGTAAATTAAGTAAATTAAATTAATTAGCATGCAAGTTTTTTTGTAGACTTTACAATTGTACGTACCTTGATAACTTAATACGCAACAAAAGACAAAGAAAAGTTACTAATTAATTCCTTATTATTATTATTTTTATTTCTCCACCGCGTAATATACAGGAGCGGACCCAGGGTGTACCGGGTAGCAGTTTTTTTTTCTGGATTTTGAGTTTTAGTGGAGATCTATTGGTCCTGACTGGCTTTGCCCCCGTCCCCTCCGGGTTTTGTTTGCCCCCCTCTGGATCTTTAATTGGTAATTCAGATTAAATTTAGAGTTAAAATTAAAATAAATTTTTTAAATTATGATAGATAATTAGAATTATAAGTCAGAACATTTAATTAAGTTAAAATATTATTTTTAATCGAATATCCAATTAATTAATAGATTTAAATTCAATTAACTATTTAAATCCGATTCAATATTTTTTTGCCCTCCTAATTAAAAAAAATTCTAAATCCGCCCACAGTAATATAGCGGTTCACGTGGAACAGGTTTATGGCACACGAGCATCCATTGCTGGAAACAAAAGCAAAGTGTGGAGAAGGCCGCACTCGTGCTGTCGTGCATGGGCCATTGGGCAATGTAACAAAAAATAATTAATAGTTAATTAACTAAGTAATTAAGAAAATTAAAAGTAAAACAGACAGATGGACCTGGCAAGGTACAACGGAGGCTTACACGTGACACGTGAGAGTGTGAGACAAAGATGGAAGCCACAAATCCTTGGTTTTACCAAAAGCATTAAGCACCCCCTGCGCTTTGCTTTACTAATCCTTTGTTATCATAATTTTAAAAAATAATCCTTCGTTATCTTGGAGATAGAAAAGATGATATAAAAGAAGAGACAAAAGGCTGACTTCTAGCTGTAATATTGTACTTATATTATGGAAAATTTTAAATATTTAGATTTTTCAGAAGTCCATGGGTTGGTAGGGCGTGTGAGAAACTGAGAATCCTATTTTTTTTGTTTTTGTTTTTAGTAATTCAAATATTTATTTGTAAATAAAGAGTATAATTGCATTATTAAATTAGAGAACAGTTTGGGTCTGATGCCTATCGGACTCAAACTGAGGTTGACGGGTTCCATAAACGTCCGATCTGCTTTAATGTCCGTGCGCATCCGTATTAATATTCTTGCGCACAAATTTTAAAACGGATCAGACAGTTATAGAAGCCATCGGACTCAAATTTAAGTCCGATGGGATAGAATCCAAACTGCGGTTGTTAAATTGATGCACAAGAAGTAACCTTATTTTTTTAGAAATCTTCTAATGAACCTTTGCAATGCTAGGGTTCCTTTTAGTGTATCGGAAAAATCATGCAATTATACATGTTAAAATTGATTTTTTAATCATAAAAAATAAAAAAAATGCTGAGAATGGATGACGTTTATTAATGTAATTAATCCAAATTGCAATCAGTGTTTAGAAAATAAATTGAATCAACCTCTCAACTTTTATTAATTTTTCCATGGACAAGAAAAAAAAATTCACACTTGTTTATTATAAAATGCATACTTATTTATTTTAATTCAGATATAAATAATTAAATATTGCTAATGGTTATAACGTATTTTGTATTAATTATTTAAACAACTGATACGCATATTCCAGTATCCCATTTTTATGAGAGAATATGAAAATTTCAGTTGAATTGGAAATGTTATTCAAGTATTATATCATTATCTTTTCCATGCATGTTATTTGATTTTTTTTTCTTAAACACAGTTGGACAGATTTTTTTTTCCCATTCCATTTGAACAAATATTCTGATCAACATTCATAATAACCATTGTCTCAAATCTCAATGATAAAATTTATTCGGATCTAATTTTCTTCTAAGCATCTTTAATAGATATGCCGATGAATTAATTTAAAGTTATTATTCATGACTCGTGTTCTCCGTACATCTTACTATTTTAACGTTTTAACTAAAACATCAACATGATTCGAATTCAATTAAAAATTATCTATATAATATATCTGAATTAGCATTTAAATTCTTAAATTCCAATTGAATATAAATTCACATGTAAATTTTATAATTTTTTTTTAGTTTCGTATTCGAGTGTTATAAATTTGTAATGAATTCACATTTGAATTATAAGAAAATTCAACTGAATTTGATCCACTGGCAATCCTATATATACAGAGTATACAAAATAACATGTACAAATTAAACCAGATACGAGTTTGACCTTGGGGTTGTTCGGCAAGTGTGGATTAAGCCTCCTTAAGACTTAATCAGCTTCCTTTAGTTTCTTTAGCCGCTTAATCTCGCCGAACACCAATTTCTTATCGCGGATTAAGATTACCTCCTTTAGCCTCTTTTTTCCCAGATCTTAATCCTCTGTCTGAACTTTAAGGCACCTATACCCCCTCCTTAAGCACTTAATCCTTCACCTGCGGATTAAGACAACCAAACATCGGTTCTTTAGTGCTCCTTAAGCTTTTAATCATTTACTCTTAATCCTTTGTTGCCGAAGGGTCCCTTTAAGGTTCTTTGCTGTTTGCACGGTTTTCATGGGAAATAGAGAACGCACAAGAAGAATGTACCTGAGCATATAGTGTTTTATATTTTCTTTTTTCTCCGTTCACTATATATCACGATATATATGTTTTGGGTAATCAAATTTGTGCAGATTTAGAATTTTTGTTAAGAGGAGACAATCAAAATTATAGAATCGGATTTAAATAGCTAACTGTATTTAAATCCATTAACTAATTGGATATTCAATAAAAAATAATATTTTAACTTATACTTTATAATGTTTTGACTTGTAATTTTTGATGTTGTGACTTATAATTATAATTACCAATTATAATTCAAAAAAATATTTTATTTTTAACTACAAATTTAACATGAACTATCAATTAAATATTCAGAGAGGGGCAAATTTTTTTTCTAGAGAGGAGCAAAGTCAGTTGGGACCGATAGATCTCTACTAAAATTCACAATCTAGGGGAGACGGCGGAACTGACTTTGCTTCTTTTCTTGAGAAAAGGAGGACCCTCCTTTTCTTCCATCTGGATCGTTCAAAATCTATCGTACGGTCTCAATTACTTTCTATTTTCAAATCAATTTAATCTATTAAAATAATTCAGATTTAATTGAAGCCGTACGATGGATTTTGAACGATCCAGATGGAAGAAAAGGAGGATGCTCCTTTTCTCAAGAAAAAAAAAAACAGATTTTGATCCGAAGACAACTGGGTCCGCCCTGCTTATAAGAGTAGAGAGCCATTTTATTAGTAAATGTAAAAAACAACAGATAATATTAACTTTAGAGTACGCTATATTTTATAAATAACCTTCATTTTCGAAAACAAAAAGAAGCGTTGGTTTTTTTTTTTTTTTATTGTACATCGCTTAGTCTTGGCAAGAATCCACATCCGTTGCTGTAGAACTATCATATAAAATGCGATCGAGATCATTCATCCAAAATTTTACATAAAGTAAAAAAAAATAAAATAAAAACAGAGTCGTATTGTATTACGAGCATATGATCTAAATCGGACGATTAAAATTGAATGTCATGTAATCTCTAACATCACCGCAATAACAACAATCTCGTAGGGTAAAGATATTGACATAGCATGTTTCCTTTATATAACACACAGGTCATATACAATGCTATTTTTTTTTGAGGAAAAACCCGTAGGTCTGTTCTATTAATTGAAGAGAAAGCTCCAAAGTATTACATAGCCAATATACTTTTTTTTGAAAGCTTGGTAGAGACTACCAAGAATGCATTGATTAAAAATGTTTTTACAACAACACCTCCCAACTTATTACAGTCACTATGTTATATTATTGTTTGCCTCCCCTATCTCACTTCCCCTATCTCCCAACTTATTACATAGCCAATATACTTAATCGCCTAAAATAACTACCAGCACTATATAATAAAACTAAAAAACGCCTAAAATAAACTTGGAACCTACTGCGCGTCTTTTCTATTTCCCAAAAGTGAAAGGACCCAATGGTAAGATTGTCTTCTTCACCTTCTGACAGCTCTATAGCAAATACCAATACGCAACAGGATTACATTTTGCAACATGTTTTTTACCAGTAACATCAAGACGCCTCTTTGGTAAACAGCAGTGTCATGCCAAGAGTGAGACATCAGTGGCGAGGCTAGAATTTGAGCTAGAGGTAGGCAAAAATCGGATTCGGGTTTGAATAAACTAACGGGTTTGGGTTCAAATAAATTAACGGTTCAGGTTAGCGTCAAGCTGTATGATTAAACGTGCCTAAAAAGAATCCATTTATTTTTATTGATTTTTCTCTGAGCAGGACTGATCTCTGGATCAGGGGTAGGCAAATCCATTTTTCAGACGTAGACAAATAAAAAAAAAAAAAAAAAATCTAATTTAAAAGAAAAAATAAATTCCAGAAATAGGTAAATGCCTACCCCTGTTGCATGCTAGACTTGCCAATGTGAGACATAGCATCCTGACTGCGTTTCCCATTGCCTATTCCTTCTCTGTTTCAAGCTTCTTCGTCTACATTTGTGGGGTCTTTCCAGTGCTATTTTTACTCTTTTGTTTGTGTGTTGTGTGAATCAGAACCTGCACTATCAATATCTTTATTGATAATCTATGCTAGTTAGGTACAAGTTTTAGCAATTTGGGTCTGGAGATTTTTCTTTTATTTATTAATATGTAAATATAATTTTTTATCAATATATTGTTGGTGGCAAACTTGGCCGCCAACTTTAAAAAATATCTTTATTTGAACACAAACTCATTTTTTCTTTTCTTTTTGTAAACCTTATGTATATACAATTTAACTTCAAAATTTAATTTACGAAGTTTACTGCTTTAATGTGATGAGCTCAATTGTATAAACCAAAACATTAATTATTCTTCAAAGACAGTTGAATTGTAAAAATTACATGTGCTGTGAAAACGAAATAGTTGTATATATAAAGAAAAAAATTAAATAATTTTCTTATAAAAATTTAAAGATAAGAGAGAGAGCAAACAAGAGAGAAAGAGAGAAAAAGTAAAAGGTTGAGGTTCCCCTGCACCTGATGCTGCACTGCACACGCCTGTAACAAAGTACTATAGTTTCCTGTTAAAGGTGTTTTTGTTTTTCCTTTTTTCCTTCTTTTATATTTTCAGTAAAATGGAAGAAATTAAAGCTCTCATGAATCATGCATGTCCTTTAAAAGTTGCGTCTCCCCTCTCCTCGCAGAGGGAATCTGACTTCTCTTACATCACTATTCACTATAATGACTGCTCAGCCCTTTGACTTTGTCCTAATTAACATATCAACGGGAAAAAAAACAAAAAAAAACAAAACCGGTGTGATCAGAAAGGAATATCAACTGATACACCTCACGATTGACTGCAAGCAGATGTTGCATGACTTGCATAAAACTGGTTGGTTTGGTCCTTCTATACATAGTAACAAATCAATAGTTCGGATTTGGTTCGGCGGAATTAAAAATTCGTGATTCAGGTATAATTCGGAAATGATTCGGTACAATAACAAAGCAAAAAAAAAAAAAAACCATTCAAAAACGGGTGCTCCACTTATTGGAGCGGATCCAAGACGCTTGAAATGGATTACAGCGCCGCAACAACGCCCTTTTTTTTTAAAATCAGCTCACCTAATGGGCCGGCCCAATACTTTGAATAATAAATCAGCCGTTTTTTCGCATTTTTATTACGAATAATTCGTGACTCTCGTTTTATACGCGTTTTATTCGCGAATAAAACGTATTATACATTTTTTGTGTGTTTTATTCAGAATTCGGTTCAGAAACGTCAAAAAAACGAATAAAACATGAATTATTCACGAGTATTGTTACTATGCTTCTATATAGGATTCTTACATGGAGTGGGTCAATGGGAGCGGTTCGATGGTCCAATGTTCGCTCAGAACATGTCTGATCTACATTAAGATTTGTGTGCACTTGATCTGCACAAATCTTAAGTTGGTTGTACAATTCAAATTAAAAAAAAGTTGGTTGTACAATTCTTAATAAGGATCGGAGGCTCTGATCTAGTATCAGCCTGAATTTGGTTTAATGTCTATTGGATTGTATTCCTTACATTTAATAAAATAAAATAAAAGAAGTGTGAGAATTTTACATTTAGTATCATTGAAAAATTTATTATTGTTATTTCAACTTTCAAGTGAATAAAAGTTCATTGCACTGAAAGTGATTTAAATTTACAAAAAAAAGCCCGCCAATAATCACTTATTAATTAATGACATCAACATATATTATTATTACGATTATAATTTAATCTTTCATGGTTATATTATTATTGTCACGAAAATTCTAACAGTATTGCAAATTTGCAATCACTATTAGCCAAGAATTTTGTCAGTTTCATCCAGTCTGGAGACACTACATAATTTTATCAATTTCATTCAGATTTGATTAGCACTTTGTTAGTACATAATTAGTAATTTATATATTGAGATTTAACGGTGGTGCTTAGACAAGAAACTGTTACATATTATTGTTAATTTTTATGATCTCTAAATAACTCAAAACTTTAAGTCCTAATTGACTAAAAATGACCTAATACAAATCCAACTAAACTCTTAACCCACCTGATTTTCACCTTTGACTTGAAATATATTACAGAGTGCGTATTTTTTTAGGAGGGCTCAAATACTCCATTGCTTTATGCTCTAATTGTATCTCAACATCTTTATTTCAATTTCAAAGTTCAAACAGAACAGCTCAACATGATAACCTTTCAACATGGAATCTTTAAGACCCGTGCGGATCAAGCATGACAAATGCATGTAGAATAGATGAGGATCAATTGATTCTCTTTTATTTTTGTATTTATGTATGGTTTCTAAAATGTCATGGGTAATGTAAAATTGATTTCTATTCTCAGCATAATTTTTTTTATAATTAATCCTCATAATTTATAAGTCTAGCTTTGTCTGACATCAAGTATGTACGAATCTTAATACAGAATGAACGGTTCCAACCAAACATTTAAATTACGGTGTAGACTACAGAGAGATCTGATCCTTTCTTTGCATGGAAATTTTATATAATTATCTCTCATAGTTTGAAAGTCTGACTCTGCCTTTGAGATGATACGGAACGAACAGTTCCAAGTTCCAACTGAACATTTCTGAAATGAGAAAACTATTGGATTCGACCGAATTGTCTTTTTGATTGGAAGCCCGTAGGCAAACTATTTTAGGGCCTGTTCCCTGGGAAAACTGAATTTTTTTTCCCATATGAACAGTGATTTTTAGTTCAATTTCCGTGCTCATGCTCATTCCTAATGGTCCGCCGAACAGACTCTTAACAAGGAGGCTTGGCAAGTTGGACCGGGTGCAGCTAGCAAAAACACGCAAGAGGTAATGGCAAAAGAAACTTGGCGCTCTAGGCTGGATCTTGTTGGACCTTGATTTAACAACATTAATAGAATACACAGACGCGCACAAATCCAAAATTGCAAAACAAAGCCCATGTCTCATGACTACGCAAGTTTTTAGTTTAAATTTCTTTATGATAAATGTACATTAGTCTTTAATTAGCTAGTAATTTAGTACAACCATTTTTTGCTATCAAGAGTACTCTTTAAATTCCCTCAAAAAAAAAAAAGAGTACTCTTTAAATGTCTACAGTACCATTTTTTTTTTGCTAGCAAGGATACTCTTTTAACTACATTGAACAGCTTTCCTTGAAATTTTATTCAGTGTTGAAATTGATCAACAAAATTTACAACTAGGGAATGCTACAACAATGAAATTAATTACATACATATACATGCAAAAAAAAAAAAAAAAACACGTGACAATCTGCTATTTTTTTTTTTTTGGAGAAGAATGTATAAATATATTATATCGGGGTCCATGCTGACGATGCTTGGTATTTAGAACTTACCTCAAAAATTTTGGGAAAATTCCTTTGCTGTTTTAGCAGGAAAATTAGCTAACAGAGTTTGATCACGTCACAACTCGTTTGAAATGCTAAGATGGTTTTCTTCACCGGCATCAGTCTCTTGTTCAGTGGTGAATGGGACCCAGTCGTCAGGGATGACGAGAAAGTATGATGACATTGCTTTCCGGAAGCGCGATTTGTACTCCTTCGGTGAAATTACGGTCGGAGAGACGTTCTTTGGACCACCTAATATACCAGAAGCTTTAACCCAAGTCTCGAGATGCTTGTCCCAGGTGTATTTCCTCATGAAGTCTATTATTCCTATTATGAGTTCGTGTTTCTCTTCATCTATGCCAACTAGGAGAGAATAGTCCATCACATCAATCGACTGCAAAACATATATAATTGTCAACAAAATAATGTTTAGTAATTTATTATAAGATTCAAGACAACTATCCAAACATAGTTGTCAACAAAGTGCCATTCCTAACTAGGTATCTAACCCCCACAATACCAGTACACCTGGTAGTAAAGACAAAGCTCAAATCAGTCACAACCTAAAAGAAACAGTAGATAATTGATATGGATAGGTATCTGAAGTTACTGATCTATACTTGCATTTAGATTAAATAGATTTTTAGCTCTTTCTTCGTTTTTCTTCTTCTCAAGGATATATTTTTTGGCCTTTTAATAATTCATGGAGGTTTACATTGAAATCAAGATTTAATTGAAGGTGATAGCTTGTGATGGTAATATATTGAGCTTATTGTAGCACCAATTTGAAAACATAGCAAGCTTCATATCAAGCAGATCTGTACACTATCATACAATACAGTACAATAATTCTTAATTTGGTTGGTGAATTTAGGTCCAATCACTGTTATATATCAGGTACAACTGTACACTATTGATTAAATTAGAGTGTACTTACAGAGAGAAAAAATGTATCATTCCAAACAGCTCTTTCTAAGATTCGCTTTGATTTTTTCGCCACGAAAATAGGTGAAGTAGGCATTGACTCGATTAAGTTTTCATCAAGAAGCACTTTGTTCTTTCCTGATGTGTCCGGGTTGTACCGTGATCGTGTGGAACCCTTTAAGTCATACAACCTAGTTATATGGCGCCCGAATAGAAGATTTTCCATGACAAGTAAATCCATTTTTTCTTCCATTCCTGTTTTTACATTGTAAGAAGTAACCTACAAATGGTAGTTTTGGTCAGTGATGTTGGTAATTGAGATAACATTGATCCCTCCTTTCGAAAAATGTATCTAAGGCATACATTACCTGATAAATACCATAAATCTTGGCCAGGCAAGTGGGGCTATTGCTATCAATAGAATCTGAAACATACTTGAAATAAGCAGGGCCAAAAACATCAAAGGATCCCAACTCTGTTTTCGTGACCTGCTTTATTACAAATCGATCATCCAATGATTTTGCAAAAAAGACTTTGCTCTTGCCTCCATATGCCTCCCAGTTCTTGCATCTACTGAGGGACCTAATAAAATCTTGCTCTGATATGGAACTCTTTTGCCTCAACCTACTAAAACATTTTGCAGAGTAGCACCTAACACTATAACACACTTTCCCTTGAGGACCATTATCCGCAAAATTAATGTCAGGACTAGGTACCTGGCGGGAATTATTTGATAATATGTCATGATACTCCTGTGAAGCCAGTGCATAGGAAATCACACTTGTTGGTTCTTTTTCGAAAACGGGGATTACCATGTCATTAACCCCTATAGGAAGAAAGAACCTAGGACCACCAGGCCATCCTAGCCATTCTGATACAGCGATATGTACAGGCACTTTGGCATCGAGAGGGTTAATATACCAACGAAACTTCTTGTTCAAAGAGCTGTAATATTTTGCAAAGGGCATCATTAACGAAGGAGAGGGATCATTAGCTCTAGGGGTAGAGGGATCATTTGCTTCTGTTAGTTCCTTAGAAAGCGGTAATCTGTCTGGAGTACCACCCAAGTTACTATTATTACTGTTAAAAATTGGAAAATGACCATCAGACATGGTTCGTCTTGAAATGAGACTCAATTCTGCTGACCCAGAATCTTCACTTAGACTGATGCTAGTAAAAAGCGTGCTTTTGCTGTCTCTGTCTCGTGTAGATTCAGATCGGGTTGTGAAGCTATTTTTCTTTTCCAATGTTTCAATGTTCGTTTCAGAAGGAAGTCCATTTCCCTTGAATGACTTAATAAATTCTATTCGTTGATTCCAATAGAGGGAATGGAAAAGAAGTTGCCTCCGTAATTTGTTTATCTCAAGAATATCTAGTTCCCCCTCTTTTCTTTTGAGAACTTCATCCAATAAAGCCTGAACAATTTTGACAAAAATAAAAATATATAATTGAGTTCTAATTTGTACTAGGGCAATTGTTTCACAATAATAGAATGGGAACAAGAAATTGCCTGAAACTCTGCTTTCTCTTGTTTGTGAAAATCTTGTAGTTCTTCAATTAACTTTGCTTTCTTTTGTTTGGAAATATCTTGTATTTCTTCAAATTGGATATTTTTATCCAACTGGTGCAAAGTAGTTGATATTTCTTCAAAAAGTTGGTCCCCCCTTTGAGCTAACTACAGAAGAACATGAATTAGAGTTCTCCTGCTTTGATAAACAAAAGTTGGGAACATCCAACATCTAAAAGTATAATTGTACTCGAGAAATTACCTCCATTGCTTCTTCCTCAACCCAATCAAAATGTTGATAACCAAGTTCAAGCTTAAGAGGTGGTAGAAAAGCTGAATTAATGGCAATTGCCTTGTACTGAAAGCAAGCAACCAAATTTCCAGTCCTACACAAAATTTAATATTTAGTAAGTAACAATTTTTTTGTGAAATTATAGTTAGCATATTTCTTTATAAAATTAAAACTGAGTTTACAAAGGAACATGCAAATACCCATAGAATCTTAGGCAGTCTTTGTGGACAGAGTGTCCACATTTGGCAACCCTAGTTGTGGCATTGTGATCCGAAAAACTAAGTTCCAAGAAACGTCCAAAAGAAAGACTCATGGTGTCACTGGACAAGATTACCCTTTTATTTGATGGAGGTAATCCATTTTCTCGGGGGCATTTCAGACATCTTTGCCAGGTCCATATCTTCTTTTCTCTTTCACCTGGTAAAATTAAGTCAGGAATACGCCTCATGGAAATGGTTATAGTTCCCTTCTGATTGATGTAGCAATGTGCATGCGCCTCAGGTGGAAGGTCACAAAAATAACACAAGCGATCCTACAGAGAAAATATATGTAATATTTTAGCTATGCAAAGACAGACAGAAGAATTATCACGGTGATTAACGTAACACTAAGCACAATTACTAATGGTGTCCAATGGCCAAGAATGTCCATTTCAGACAAAAGAACCAAAATTTTGCTTTCCATTTCTGGTTTTGGTCTGTCCCAATGGCATTGGTGATATACTTGAGAAATAAATGGCTAGAAAAATACTCCTCTTTCACATGCAACTATGGCTTAGTTAATTATAAAAACCAACTTAGGCATACGTTAGCTTTTTTATATTGCAAAATGAAGACATAAGTTCCTGCATAAAATAATGACATATGGTATTAAAATCCTTGCTATTATTGACATTAGTCAATATATATTTACATATTTGACATAAACTTGATTGCATTTGAACTTGGTTCGCCCAATGCTGCTTGCTGTTTGTTTCTGATAGAGGTACCGAGTCTAGATGCACCCAAGTTTGCTGATAACAACAAGGTACTAATTGAAATGTACATTTTGAATGCTACCTTTTCAAAAAAAAGAAAAAGAAAAAAAAGAAACAAACCTGATCAAACAAATTCTCCCTCAAGTACTGCTCTAGAGGCCTATCAAAATTTCCGTAGTATTTAATTCGATACACTTGAAAACTTCCACAAATTCTTCGTTTCCAAACACATCTTGTCGATAAAGAAATCAAGATGCTTCTAGTGTCATCAAGTAACAAATTTTCCTTTCTAGCCACTTCGCTTTTACATGGATTGCCTTCTCCCAAATCTTCTGCAATCCAGTCTATATTTGAACTTGAAAATGCAAGAGCCTCACTTAGTGGAGACAAAGATGGATCATTGAAAGAATCATCAATTGGCGAATGGAAGCCAGGTACTGTCGAAATGGAGGTGTTGGTGCTTAATGGTATGTTAGGTAATGGAACTGTTAGTGGGGATTTTGTAACGGCTTCAGGTATGCATGCCCTATCATCCTCAAGGAAAGATTTTTCCAAAGAAGCATGATATGCCACAAAAATACCAACTTGCATGACATGTTTCACTTTCTTGAGTACTTCAAGACTAGCCCCCTTAAGTACCACCTAAAGAAATGATAGGAGCAATTGTGTGTACAGATAAATTAGGAATCAAGAAAGGGGATGAGATAAAGTGAAACAAGTTCATATGAAGTACAATTGTTGACTGTGTACTCTAAATGTACTCTAAAATGCTGGAAGACAACGAGACTAAGTTACTCCTACAAAAAGTACTGCTGTAAAGCACACACCTACGCCGTATGGGGGTTAATATATACTTTAAAAGTTCAATCTGGATGCTATCTTGAGGGCAATCTTTACTTTGTTGAAGCAATATGTGATTAGTTGGAAGTTATTTTAATAGATTTTGCTTTTAATTTAGCAGAAATAGCTCTCGATATAACATCACTTTATGAAAAGAACAACCATACCCTTGCAAGTTTGCATTTTGCTAATACTTTCCTGATCACACCCTTTAAAAATTAACAATTCAATTTTTGTATACAGTACCAATTGCAAAACTTCTTTCCCCAATCAGGACTTACCGTGCAAGCTTCTGGCCTTGGGCACCCTTCGAAGAACATCATATTTTTCGGGGAGATTTTTGTTGTTTGATCATGGCATTCATGAATTTCGATAAACTTGTCGACATGAAATAGATCACAAGTTCCCATTTGTTCAGGCGCCAGCAAATCGACTGAAGGTGCTATAATTGCATTAGTACATAGAGCAATGCGCTCTAAGAGGGACCTTTTCATGTTCAAAACAAGTGGGATGTTCTTGTAAAGAAGCATATCTTGGACGGTACGAGAAACACTTTTCTCCACCAATAGGAGGTCAGGTTTATGGGCTTCTATCTTTGCGACGGCCATTTTCAAGTGTTCTCTTTCCTGTAAACATATATTCATGAAGAAGAAGAAAACAAATGAGCCACAACACATTCATACTCTAGATATATCCAATATATTGTGATTATTTTTTTCAGACATTTAAAACTATGCCCGTTATAGTTTGATTATTATATTAATATTAAAAATTAATTATAGAAATAACTACTTTAGACTTGAAAGTTGAAAATGATTTTGTCGTGAAATAATAAAAGAAAAATATCATGATTAAGCAACCTGTTGGAGTAAAGTGTCAATACTTGAAAGTGCATTGTTTACTCTTTGATACTCCAGAGCTCCACCGAGAATCAAAATATGGGGCTTTTCGAGCCGTGTTATCATACGTCGATGAGCCACGTTTTTCTTGCAAACAATTCCTTTAACAACCATGCTTAAGAAACAACATTTACTATCAGAAAGATATACTTTTGTTTAATTTATAATAGCATAAAGAGAATGCGCATGGTCAACTGACCTGTCATTCTGATCTCCGCTGGCAATACATTTAATCTTCACAAATCCAACAGGATCCATGGTGCTTCCAGTACCTGTTTGATCTGGCCGCACAAATTCAGCGACCTCTCGTGCCAATGATTGCACAATATCCACCCAGCTTCTCTGGCTTTCTTCATGCAATATGGAAACATCCTCAATCTGCAACAATTGTTCCAAAAGTAATCGAAAATGGTCATCAGCAGCGTGTTTCAACATCTCTGTTTGATCACCCATTGGGTCACAGCTACCAAAGCTTTTGAAGCTGCTAGATGGAATCAAACTTTTCCATTTTTCAGTTAAGCTGTTAGGAAACTCATTTATCTCCGCCCCCTCCTCCCATTCCTCTTCCTCCTCCTCCTCCTCCTCCTCCTCACCGTCATCTGGATCAGGAGGAGACCAAAGAGAAATGTTATTTTGAAATTCATATATGTTGCTTGTGCTTTTGATTCCATACATTGAAGAGGTTGCATGGTAGTCATAGCTATTGTTAGCATCTGATTCATCATCCATTTTATCAACGGTCGTAGAGCAGCTTTCTTCCACAAACTTATCGTCATTGTGTGCAGATGATGTGTTTAAGAATGAACATGGGTAATATACACCAGACTCAAGTTGGCTATAATAGCCAGCATAAGTTTGGAGTTGCTCTGAGTATAGTGGCTCTGCCACCTGCTCTTGGTAGATACCTTCATCTTCATCGTCACTCCTGAATGATATGCATCAGTCATAAAATGTATTTAAAAAAAAATTAGATGTATATGGAAGCATATAGTATATCAGAACTGATACCTTGTCACTAACATTTCATATTGAGCCGGGGAAAATGTTTCCTTCTCTTCATTTGCAGTCATTTTATTTTCTGATCTGACAAAATCTCGATTGTTATAAGAAATATCCAGGAGAGATTCTCGAGGACTAGATTCCTCAGAACCACGTGCACCATTGGAAAAATGGTGGTCGGGTAAATCATAATAAAAACCAGATAAGCCGTTTAATCTATCATAGCTAGCTTGTTTTGAGTTGGTTTCAGAACTATCTGACGAACAGGTTGAAGCAGAACTCATCGCCGTCTCCCCCTCCCATAGCCCATAGCAATGATTACAAACACGTATTCTACGGGTGTTTTCCTTGTAATTACTACCACTGTCATCACAGCTACTGGCAGAACCGGTGATGGTCCTTGACTGGTAAGGAATGGTGTTATTGGTGCATGCGCCACAGAAAATCTTCCCGCACTTGCGGCAATGGTGCTTACGGTTGATTAAGTTGAACGAATGTTCACATTCAAAGCACTTGTGGCAGCTATTATCAGGCATCCAGAACACTTTAGAGAGATTGTCAGGGTCACGTCTTCCCAAGAACCATGATTGAAGGTTTGAGAAAAATTCGATGAATGGCACATCAGGATTTCCCATTCCAAAAGCATCGACTCTTCATGTGCTCAGCAGAGGCTTGTTTGTAGTAATCCAAAGCATCTGAATTTACAGATGTGTCAATTTTAATAACCAATTGACAAATTCCAACAAAAACTGCCCCAATATTCTGCAAGTTCTTGTTTTTGTATGTTCTTAGAAAACTCTAAATAGAACATACAAATTCAAATTGAATCAATTTAATCAATTTGTCAGAATTATGAAGGTAATTCCTTTGGAAAAAAATTAATGAAAGCTGCGTACATAAAAAAAAGGACAAATGAACAGAATAAAGAAAATCAATTTACGAGGAAAGAAACTAATAAAGAAAGGAAGAAAATAATATTCACCTTGTTCCGGTTCGAGGCAGAAACGTTGCTTCAAAAAAAAAAAAATGCATAATACTGTGTTAATTTTATTGTGAAAAGATCTCATATTATAACAAAAATTAAATACCTGAGAAAATTGGAGGTTGATTTTTGTATTGCAATGTCATCCCAACCCAGCAGTCTCCCGTCAAAGAGAAAAGCCATAAACAGAGGAGAAAAAGGGGCGCGAAGCACTGCTATTGCTATCTTCTATTCTTAGCTCCTTAGTCATTTTCTTTTTAATATATATTTTTTTCTTTATGGGGGGTCGGTCTCCGGACTCCAGTGCTTCCCCAAAATGATCGAGTTCCTATTTTTTCTCTTTTGTCAAATGTGGTGGAGAATCCGCGTAGACCGTAGTTGATCATTTGGTTCGTCACGGTTGCACAAGAAATTTCATTTCAGATCATTGTAGTTGTAGGTGAAGGTTTCTTCAGATCATTGTCGGTTGATGGGGAATTTTAGATTTTGGTCTCCAAATTTTATTAACAATTAAATTGTTATTTAAGTTTAGTCCTTAAAAGTCCTTAAATTTCAGAAAAAACGTGAAAAAAAATATGGGACATGATATGGACGGCAGAGATTTGGGCCCTGTTGGCAGAAGAGAAACCGACGGACATTGATCGAGAAATCTAAGACGGTGGCCTTATTCATTAACAATGCGGCCCAAGAAGTCTAATACTGGACGGACATTTAAAGAAAGGATGGCCCAATTATGATATTTCTAGGACTATAGTTGAGCAACAATGTAATTAGTTGAGTCTATGGTATTAGAGAAGGAAATACGTGACACGCCGTGATTTAGTCACGTGACGTAACATGATGTGATCAATTTTTTTTTTTTACGTGACGTGATCAAAATGGTGGCAGATGGTCACATCACGCGAATGGTTATGTCACGCGTAGTCACGCTGTGACCACACGTGACGTGACGTGTCGGGACGTAAATTAGACACATCTATTTTTTTATATTTTAATTTAAATTATTGAAAATTTAGAAAAAATATAAAAAATATGAAAATTTCTAAAATAAGTAAATAATGTTGAAAATATATTTTTTTTAGGAAAGACGGTTGGGTATCTGACATTACTTTAAAAAATTTAATTACTTACAAACCTTCATTAGTTTAAACTAGAGAAAATAAAAATCAATACTACATGAGTAGTATCACTGAACCTATACTAAAAGAAAAATCTGAATACTCTATACATACCAAAAAAGTTGGATACTCTATGTTTTATACCGTGACGTGACGTGATTACGTGACGTGACTGGTTCGCGTGATGTGTAATTTTCGCTCGAATGTGGTCACGTCACGCGAATGATCACGTCATGTGTCACGCGAATCACGTCACGTAATCGACATACATGATGTGACGTGACGTGACGTACCGTGACGTGACTAGTCACGCCGTAACAAATTTCCTTCTCTATATGGTACTATGTATATTACAATTTAGTCTGTAATACGGATTAATATTTTTCGTTTTCAAAATTCTAACGTTCGATCTGAACCGTTCAAAATGATTTTCATATGAATATGTACTTGCATATCAAATTTTATATTTTTCAGAATTTTTTTACAATTTTTTAAGATAGGTAAAAAATCACTATTTTTGAATGGTTCAGAATTTTTAGATCAAGTGATTTTTTATCTATCTTAAAAAATAGTAAAAAAATTCTAAAAAAATATAAAATTTGGTTTGCAAATACATATTCATATGGTGATCATGTTGAATGGTTCGGATAGACCATTAAGATTTCAAAAACATAAATATTAACCCGTATTACGAATCAACCCGTGATATGCATAGTACCATAGACACACTCATGTAATTATTGTAATTATAGAATTCCTTTAGCATTGTAATTAGGTCTGGAGTGCATCTAGGAATTTGTAACTAAACCTTTCTTTTAATACGAATGTTGGACATTTGCCCAACTTAAAATTTTTTTTTTCAGAAAAAAAAAAATTGGTCCACGGACGAAAAATCATACCTTGAAAAATGTACAAAATTTGAACTTCAGTCCCCATGCTTCAAAATTGGCGTGTGTTCTTTGGATATGGTTGTTTATCTAATAAATTAATTTTTCAGTAAGTAAGATTTTTATTTTTAAAATAACTCATTCGAAACTCATGTCCTTACGCATGTCGTTTCATGTCTATATTCTTATGTGTCATACCGAAAACTCCTACCTCGATCGAACAGGGCAGATTGAGAATTTTTGTCAAGAGTAAAAAAAATATCGAATCGGATTTAAATAACTAATTGGATTTAAATCTATTAATTAATTAAGTACTCGATAAAAAAAGAATACTTTAATTTATACTTTCCAAAGCTCTGACTTATAATTTCGGATGTTTTAACCTATGATTCTAATTACCAATCATAATTCAAGAAATTTATTTTAATTTTAATTCTAAATTTAACACAAATTACAAATCATATATTTAGAGGGAGGCAAATTTTTTTTTCAAGTAGAGACAAAGTCGATCGAAACGTCCCAATCTCTACTAAAATAGTTTAATTACTGTAATGTTTGATTGAGTCATGTTTGATTGATGTACACGCAGTGGGGGGTATCGGCATCAAATGTTTCATCTGCCTTTACTGCACTTTATTTTTTTTCTTCTTATTTTCAGTTTTACCCTTTCTAGTTTGTTAGGTATTTATTTTCTTTCACAGGCTCAAATATATTGAGCCAATTGTATCTTATTTTCAATTGAGATATACATCTCATGTAACTCAATCCGTTAATTAAATGAGGGCATGACCTTATTTTTTCTCAAAAAAAAAAATGGTGCAACTAGCACCAGATAGATCTAAAGAACGGACACAACACACGAGAACTTGTGCATGCTGCTTTTAAACATGTTCATATCATGCTAGTATGCCCAGGGGGCGGACCCATAGAGAAGGCAGTTGCTCCCCTCTGAATTTAATGGAGATAACTGCCTTCTCTGAATTTTGTGTTTTTAACAAGACATTATTATGTGATTATTATGAAGTATAGATTTTCATCAGATAATAAAGACTGGCTCTCTGGGACACGCCAGTTTCTCTGTCTCTGGGACCCTCGGCCAATATATAGAGTATCTGTTCTTTTCTAAAATAAACTTTCAATAGCAAAAATGAAGCACCTGGCTGGAGCAATAAGTTAAATTCAAGGATTTAATATTATAATTTGGGAAAACATGAACTATATTGAATTGATTGATTTATTGAATATTTGTTCATACTTTACAACACCATAATCCTACTCAATTTATAAAGTTCAGATCATATGGCCGTTACAATTAATTACAAGGTAGATTTAAAGGAGATTCTTGCTTTACAATAATTTTACTATAAAAGGATTGAAGCAGTGAAGAAGGAATACAGCCGGGAAGAAAGAGGAAATATTGTTTGGTTGTAATTTGCAAATTTACCAATGTTTATGCTAAGTATCTCCAAGAGTTGCATCTCCAATGTGGATAATTTGCTTCTTATTTTCAACATTTGACTTGATGCAAAAGACTCCAATTAATTCAAATTTCAAAGTCAATTATCTATCCATTTAATCTGGTTTTACTGCTGGAGTGCTCTTTTGGAATGCTACTCATAATTTCTAGTATATATGTAATTTAAGGCTATATCTACTTTTATGGACAAGTATTTTAACTAAAAACCAAAATGAATTTGCTCTGTTGTATATAAAGAAAAACTTTGACCGCTGAAATCATATAGATTATCAAACCATAATCAAGTAGAATTGACAACTATATATGCTCCAGGTAAACAAGTTTCTGTCAACAAGAATTCAAGTAGTTATTAAAGAAGTTAAGACATTTGATTTTTAGTACTATACATACATGATATTATATTGCTTTTTAAATGCACAGATGTAATATATAGATCAAAATCAATGCATGCTTAATTTTTTTTTTGGAGTTTTAATTAAAGAATTGTACACCATTAACTTAATCTAATTATCCATTTAATTAATAAGACACTAATAGAAACATTTCTTTACATGAAATGGAAAATGCATCACTGACATAATCTCATTAACCATAAAATAAAGTACTAAATGTAGAATATCTGCAATTTTCAATGAATCAGAGGATAGATAGATATATATATATATATATATATATATATATTTATATATATATTGTGTACTGCAATTAATAATAAACTCCAAACAGACAACATGTTTATATTTCAGGTAATCCAGATAATACTTACATCTGCAACAGTTATATACATAGAGCCATCCTTTGAGAAACTTATTCATGTGAAAATTTGTTAATCAGTTATATGGTACTCAATTTTCTATTGTTAGGGGATCCCAAAGGGAGATTCAAATTAACACTTTAACAGTAATGAACGGTGCACAAGATACTACCTATATTTAGCAGTTCCTAAAGCTTTAAATTCCCGCATTTCGAATTAAATGATGGAATCTCCGACTCCTAATTCCTCTTCGAGCTATCTCTGCGGCATCCTCCTGGAGCCGCACCTATATCGTATAGGTAGATGGAGAAGTCGTTATAGTTTAAAATACGTTAGTTATAATTAAAGGAGCACAAGAAGAGGAAGAATGGAGAAATCAATCCATACGGATGAAATAATTCCGACTATCTCTTCTATCTCTTCTGACTCGGACTGTGACATGGAGGAAGAGAAGCAGGTGTATGTGGTGAGCGAACGGCCGCCAGATTGGTGGTATTATCGGGAAGGAAAGAAAAATCCAACTGCACAACCTTTAACAAAAGAACAGATGTTTGTGCAAGCATTGTGGGAAAGGCGCTGCAAGCAGATGAACGAGCGGATGGAGGCCGAGGATAGTGGCCGAGAGAGAAAAAAGAGCTTGACTGATGAGGATTTCCTCGAGCTCTCTGGTGCTCTCCGTATGGGGTTCACATTTGATGAGGATAATTCTACTGAGAGCATCCGCAATTCATTTCCAGCGCTAGACTTCTATTTTGCTGTCAAAGGACAGACTTCGCCGACTGCGCCACGGATTGATACATGGCTTTTTGATGCTGGTACGTGATTTTTTTACTTTTCATAGAAATCATCTAAATAATTAATATGAGATTATTAATTATACGTGTTAATTATTACTGAAGGAGACACCGAAGAACGGAAAAAGAAAAGGTTGAGGCTTTGGACAAAGGCAGTGGTTCTGTATGAATACGAGCTCAAGAAAAGGGGAATCAAACCTCGAAAATAATCGTACCATTGGGGAACAAAGACTCATCTTATATATCTTCCATGCAAGCATTTATCGTGCTCCCGTCAATTCTTTGGGAAAGTGATTAAGTGATACATCTAATTGCTACTTTTTGAAGAAACTCATGGACGGTCATTGATTTGAAATGTACTTTCTTATTGGTTTTGTAAGCTTTTCTTCTTCACAATATCAGAACTACTGACTACAAAATGTGTGGATTAATTGTTGTATCTTGCTCAGTAGCGTGGTAACTAAAAGAAAAGAAAGAAGAGAAGTAATCCACAGTTTGTGATCCATCTAGGAGACTAGGACGAACAGGAAGTGCAGCGAAGACATGCTCCATACTGACATATTACAAATAACATGATCAATTAATGTATATATAATTTTGTAAGCAGGAAATTTATAATATCTAATTCCAAAGCCGATGATTGTAACTCAATCATTGTGCATGTATGTATGTATATATGTATATATATAGTATATAGAAAGAATCTGGTCATCGACCGAATTTTCTTTATTATTGGCCTTGAAAAAAATATTACTGCACTTGTCTAAAAATAAAATGTATATGAGTCCTGATAGACTAAAAAAAGTCCATGGGTTGAATAAAAACTTTGTACGATAATTGATGGCTAGATTGAACAAAAATCAGAAATATGATTCAATCAAGTGCAATAATTGAGAACCAAAATCAGACTTTATATTATCTTAATTGACTAATTAATTAAGTCAACTATTTAGGTTTGCAATAGTTTTCTCGACAGGTCCTTTCAATAAAGATAATTTTTCTACCTCAATCTAGATAGAACAACCTTACTCAACTTGCATTTATATATAACAATATGGTGTTGTTAACTTAAATCTCAGTAAAAGGGCAACCACAACCGTCCATGAATTAAAACATTTGAAAGGCACCACCTATGGGCCCCAAAGTTGGTGTGGACAGAAGAGACAAGAAGCTATTGAAAGCTCCATGCTATTATATCATTAACTTACAAAATTATCCCCAAATTTTGTACTATTAAGAGTTGAGCTCCAAAAAAAATCTCCAAAATTTTATTTTTTTTAAGTATCTTAGTCCTCTAGAAAACATTCTAATCCAAAATTTGAGCCCCCAAAACATATTCTCTCCATTAAAAAAAAGCAGAATAGGTAACTTATATCCTGAATAAATATTAAATAAGGAATGCCCATTATACCACACAACTCTAACCTACTAAATTTTTTAAAAGTTCTTGAACAGACGCTTTTTATTTACCTGCCAAATAGGGATAGAGAAATGGAAATTTGGTTTATTATAGTAGATGCTATCTTGTCTTTCATGCATTTGGATATCTTTCTCATATTTTAAAGGGGTGTTTCTAACTATGTTTTAAATTTCATATTTAAAAGGGGTAGATTGCACACAAGAATTTTCTACAATGATGATAATTGATTAACATAAACTTAAACACCCACAAAATACATATCCCACGTCAGAGTAATTGATCCATCATTTTCTCTGATTAGGCTGCATCTCTCCTCCAATGAGATTCTTCACATCTCAGTCATTTCATTTTTTTTGCTCTGAATCTTTTACCCTGAAACTTGACCCTGTTACGGTCTTCTCTTCTATGCTTAAATAAACAATAAGAAAGAAAAACAGTCAGCATCACTAGAAAGGACCGAAAGGTGCTTAAAATTGTTCTGTCATGTTAAGAGTTCCCTTCTAATGAAATCAGAGAGACAGAGAACTGAGTTCAACTAATAAATTTGCCTTACTTCTAAAGGTACGTTCACGTCCACTCTTTTTATTATTTTTCATCCAATTCACCTTTATTGAGTTTTGAAATCTTTGGTTCTAATTTGGCTTACTTTTAGAGGTACGTTCACGTCCACTCTTTTTTATTATTTTTCATCCAGTTCACTTTTATTGAGTTTTGAAATCTTTGGTTCTAAAGCCATAGTCATTCTTCTATTCTTGTGTGATTCCATACATTTTCTATTAAAGAAATAAGTGCATACTTTTCAAGGAGATTTTTATCTTGATACCAAGCTATACATACTGATATGTACCAGACCTAACTGAGAATCTCTTGCTGGTATGAATTATATGTTTTTTTTTTCTTTGCATTATTCTGCAGTTTAACCTAATTACTTTCTTATTGATGAAGAGTGCCATTTCACTGAATCCCAAAGAGTTCAAGAAAGAAGAGAGAGTTATGTCAAATCGATTTGACCCAAAGATGACTGTTTTTCACATGCCAACTCAGAATCCTCAACAAAATTTTAACTACTCTTTTCAAACTGGCGAAGAATTTGCACTAGAGTTCATCCAAGAAAGGGCTTCAAGACCCCAATTTGTTGCAAAAAGTAATAATACAAATCAAACTCAAACCCCAATTATGTCCCCAACAGGGCAAAGAAGGCAACTATCTGACAACATAATCGGTAAAATGGGCAATGAAACTGAAATGGTTGGGCCAAAAATTATAGGGTTGGATGAACCAGAAAATAATACTGCCAAAAGTGTAAAAGGCTCTAGTAGACTGTTTCAACAGCCAGTCGATCGCTACAATTTTTCCAAACAAAATGTCATAAAGTTTCTGTGTAGTTTTGGGGGTAAATTTTTACCCAGGCCTAATGATGGTGCAGTTCGATACGTGGGAGGTGAGACATACATACTACAACTGAGAAAGGACATTTCATGGAAAGAACTAGTCCAAAAGACCATGAGACGATTAAACATAGCCCACACAATCAAGTACCATTTGCCGGGAGAAGAACTGAATGTCCTTATATTGGTATCATGTGATGAAGACGTGCATCATATGATGGAAGAGTGTGATGTATTACAATGTAGTGAAGAAAAACCTAGGTTATTTTTGTTTTCTTCACTAGATGACGAAGAGTACAATGAAATCCACTCCAGCGACACAGATTCTGAGGCACGCTTCGTGGCTGCTGTAAATGCAGTTACCAGCAAAGAATATACTGATGTTGATTTGGGTTGGTCCCTTTTGAGTAATAATGAAATTGATTCAAGAGGTACTGCTGGAGATTTGGATCAATTAATTTTTGACATGGACAGTGATTCCACAAATCACACTGATAGCTATCCTGGTGGTGGTTTAGCTATTCCCATGAAAGATGCAACCTATATGAAAACCTATACTGGTGCGGTAGCAAGTAGGATGAGAACGCCAATTTATAAACATTTGGTTACAAACCAAGGGTATAAGGGGAGGAATCATGGTTCTGGTAAAATCCAAATGCTATCATCAGTACCTTCTGAATTTGGGTTTAAGACCATGTCAAGTCCGGTACACAGCCAAAAGGAGTTAAGGTCACTAGATGAGGGTATCGTACAGCTGAACTTGAAAATAAAAGAAAATTCTGGTAATAAACATACATTACTAAAAAGTAGTGTTAAGAAAACTGGTAGCAATGAGAACTCTTTTGGGTCTACTGTTACATCACCTCTTGGTTATTCTAATAGCAAAGATGACCTTACTAGTTTGAGCTATTTAAACTCGTCAATGGATGATCTATTTAATACCTTTGCAAGATCTGACAATCTCGTTGAATATCCAAAATATGCACTTGATGGTGCTAACTTAATTGAGGGGGGTCATGTTGAACCTCAACTTTTGGTACAAAAACCAGAGATAGGCTCCACAACATCATTTGATCGAAAACAGAGGAAACTTGGTTTGCATGAGGAGATAAAAGTTGATGAGATAACTGGAGAGAGGAATAATATTTTGAGGCAAAAGACGATTGAAAGATCTGACCCAAAAAACTCGATCAATTCTAAGGAATCAAATACCATTAAATGGCATGATGACATGGCCATCTCCAATAGAGAACTCTCCAAAGATGGCATTTCAGTTGAAAGTTTTCCAATTAGTCGACCTACAAAACCGGATTCCAAATTTTCAGAGAAGGAAAAGAAAAGCACATCAACAGTTAGTAGTTTAAATGAGGAGAACAGGAAAGAAGTCATGGACTCTGTGCAACCAGAATATCATGAATCTGCAGTGGATTATTCTACTAATTCCTTGAGAAATGAAGGGAGTACCATCAAAATTGATCATTTATCGGAAGAAGACACTGGTGGTGTCAAATCGCCTTTATCAGAGCATGAGGTACAATTGTGTTTTTAAAAAAAAATTCTAAGAAATTAAACATTTTGTAGATGTTAATTTATAATATTTTAATGTGGATGCAGGAATTTGAGCTGGAACCTAAACCGAGTCTACAAAATGTTGATTCCATAGGAAGTAACTTAGATCTAAGCAATTTCCAGGTATTAAATTAGTTTGTACATGATGCATGCTTTGATTGTTCAGAGCAATTGGTCATGATAGATATCTGTCAGTGTTAGGTTCTGTTTGGAATCCAATTAGTGCTTATTTCCTGTACAGATAATAAGGAATGAAGATCTTGAGGACCTACGGGTGTTGGGATCAGGTGCATTTGGGACAGTTTACCATGGGAGATGGAGAGGCACAGATGTGGCCATTAAGCGAATCAAGAATAGCTATTTCACGTATCAATCGTCTGACAAGCTTGTAATAAAAAAATAAAATTACTTTTCTTATTGTTTGAATTTTATGCTACAATAACTTATGCAAATTAAAGGACATTTTTATGGAGTGCGGTCTCAGATTTCTTTTTATTTCTTAACGGAAAAAATTACGTATGGCTTTATTTTGAAACTGTTAGCTAGAAGAATTTTGGAGAGAAGCAGCAATTATTTCCAAGCTCCACCATCCTAATGTACTTGCATTTTACGGAGTTGTCAAAGATGGGCCTGGTGGGTCCCTGGCTACCGTCACTGAGTTCATGGTCAGCGGGTCCCTAAAAGGGGTTCTCGTGCATCGGGACAGGTACTTCTATTTTTCTTATCTATTTATTTACGAGAAAGTATTGCCTAGATAAACAATTCCTCATTACGTTAGTTCTGGTATTTTGAAGACATAAATCCTACTTTTGGCCCAAAAGAAATATCTCTAAACTGCAACACTGTAACTTTCTGGTAACAAGTAGCTTCCTACCCTAGTACAAACCTTGTTTCATCACATTATTTTGTGGAGTTGCTTGCAGCCTTATTGTTTATGCTGTCAGTATCAATATATATATGAATCCTGACATCCTTCACACACTTCATTACTATTCTTAATTACACTTGTGTGTTGTCAAGTGGTACAATCCTGTGCCAATTTTTTTTTTTTTGCAATGCATATGTAATTTTTGTTTGTCTGAAGTAGCTAGCAAAATGTATACCTAATTTTGTACTACTTACAAAACAAAGGCACAGATTTAGGCAAGAAAAAAAGGGAAAAAAGAAAGTGCAGACAAACATTGATCCTAACCCTTAAAATGAAAAAAAAGGACAAACTACAAATTTTTGAAAATGCAGATATCTTGATCAGCGAAAAAGGTTAATGCTCGCAATGGATGCGGCAATTGGGATGGAGTATTTGCATGCAAAGGGCGTTATACATTTTGATCTCAAGTGCGATAACCTCTTGGTGAATCTAAAAGACCCTTCGCGCCCTATTTGCAAGGTACGTATTTCTACCTAATTTGAATTAGGAACTTCATGTTAAAGGGTTTAAATTGATCAATTTTGGAGAATTGTAATGCAAGGTGGCTGATTTTGGATTGTCAAAAATGAAAGAGACAACAGTGGTATCAGGTGGTATGAGAGGAACACTTCCATGGATAGCACCAGAACTTCTCAGCATGAGCAGCAACAAAGTTTCTGCGAAGGTACTACAAATTCACTTCTCATCGCATAATTTGCTTACTTTTTTTTTTAATTCTTTGAGGTTTTATGAAAAATTTTGGAACTTTTTATCATGCAGCAGATTGATGTGTATTCCTTTGGAATCGTGATGTGGGAAATTCTCACTGGCGAAGAACCATATGCTAATATGCACTATGCACAAGTTATAGGTATTCCTTATGCAAACAATGCACTTCTAAGTTTAACAATACCAAAAGTACTTAGTTACTAAAAAAATATGGATGAACTTCCTAATGATGAACAAAACGAATTCATTTAAACATGACAAAAGGATTTCACATGAAGCCATTTTTCAATTAGAAAATTCCACAATGAAAGAATACTAAAACATTATTGATCAATCCATATCCAAATGATTGTCAACCTTACACCAGGCTTTGTTCAAAACTATTCAGATTTGCATTGATCTGAACTCGACAAGCTAACAATTATACCTGATTCATGCTTGTTGTCTAGAAATATTTCATTTGCCAACTATTGGCATGCATTGATTATTTTGATTGTCAGATCTAAACTGACAGATTTTTCTTGTTCACTAAACAAACAACATCATTGTTCTATGTAGTTGGTATTTTGAACAACACACTGAGGCCGTCAGTACCAAGCTCATGTGACCCAAATTGGAAGAGGTTAATGGAGCAATGTTGGGCAGCCGATCCGGATCAACGGCCTTCCTTCACCGAGATAGCCAGCTGCTTACGATCCATGCTGGAAATTTGCCAGGCTCAACCGACAGTTTGATGCATCACATGTATGAATTTTGTGCTCTTAATTAGACTAATGGTTAATTTGATTTCCTTCAGTTCCAGGAACTTTATTTGTGTTGGACCCTTGGTTGTTAATTTTCTTGTGCATGGAAATGTATGAATATGCTGTTTGATTTGGAATACCCTTTTTTTTTTTTTTTTTTTTTTCCGTTTTCTGTTATTGTAAGGTTTCACCGTTAATAAGTTGCTGCGAGCTGGATATTTGTAAATGGTGTTTGGATAATTATTTGTGAAATTGTGAAGCACCAAAAGTTGGTGTGTCCCTCCAAAAGATTGGCGGCAAAGAAGGATACTTACATGGTGATGTGCGCAAATTAAACCGATTTTTGTATTAATATCCAATATTAAATAAAAAAAATATCAAATATAACCAGTTTAGCTAAATATTTATAAAAATGTCCAGACCGGCCATTTTTTAGCCGGTTTCTAATTTTATTCTTGAGAACTTTTGTTTTTTTAGAAAATATTATAATTTATTTATTTTTTGTATTGAAATATTATAAATATTTTTTTACATTTATTTAAAAATAGATTGAATGTTATATTATTTGATTTATTAGAAGGACTGTAACAAATAACTCAACATTTTTCAGGCCGTATTTTTCGAGGATATAAGAAAAATTAAAATATTTCTTTGTATGTTATTGGAAAAAAAGTAAAAATACTTTAAATATGACTTATTGATTCCAGTTTAAGAGTCATTTCTAGATAAATACGAAAAATATTGTGATCCTTCTAGTACATTTAATTTCTACGATTTTGTATCTATTTTGGAAAAAAATTGAATACTAATGATTCGTCTGATTTTGTCAGAGATTTTTTTTTCAAAATAGATACAAAATCTTAAAAAAAAAAAAAAAACACTCTAAGACCAACAAAGAAGCGAACAAGGAGAAAATCAAGAAAAACAAGAAATCTAAAAAAGAAGCAAGATGTACATCAGATCGTGGAAGTGGTGCATTTGTTGCCACGGGGAGTCCAAAAGGGAGGGAATCCAGATCCAGTAATGTAACCCAATTTTTGAGTTTTAAATCGGGACCGTCCGATTCGAGATGAGCGCGCGAGATGAAACTCTTGATTCGAGATGGAGCACACATTCCGAGATGAATCGTGCGAGATGAAACGTTGGATTCTAATCAGACAGTCTCGATCCAAAACTCAAAAATTGAGTTACATTAGGGGATCCGGACCCATCAATTGTCGTGTATGTTCGGCAAGTGAATCTCTTCCTCTCGAGTCTCGACTCCTGGTGGTTTGGTGTTGTACATTTCCTCGCTCATTCTTCCCATCATTGTTATGACACTTTTTACTTTTTTTCTCCATTTGTTTTGAAAATTTGTAAGGTTTATTAGTACACAGGGAATGTATATCAGTTAGTGATAGTTAAAAAGCTCTGGTACGAAGAAAAACACATTTTATTGTTCACAAAGAAATCACATACAAAGAAGAAATTTTTGTGATATTTTTAAGTGCTATAATTAGCCGAAATTTTTATTTGTACCATATTAAAAAAAATAAAAAACAAAAAAAAATCGCTTTTTTTGAGAATTTCGAAATTTACCATGTCTGCCAAATTAATAGCAGACAAAAAAGTGAAAGTACACAATTAAAAATGCGGACTTTTTTTTCTTACAGCTAACGTAAAAAGTTAAATATGACTTTCAATCTAATTGGAGGATTTGGATGAAGTCCGTAGGTGCCCTCCCTATTCAGTAATATTTAAAGGAATACAACAAAAAGTAATGATGATTTTATATTAAAATATAATTTTTATGTTAAAAGTGGCATAAAACGAGTCAGAACAAAAAAAAAGAAGATGGTCCACCATTTAAGATGGCGGATCCTCAACTGTGTCCGCAATTTTGATGGACAAAATTGTCCTTCTGTGTCCTCCCATTAAAACTGCAAATATGACACTTTTCGAAATTCTAAAAAAATTAGTTTTTTGGTTTATTATTTTTTTCAATATGGTATAAATAAAAATTGCGGCTATAATTAGTTACATTTTTTTTTTCACATTTTATATCACTCTAGTTGTCAATAAGTTAATTTTTTGTCTGAAAATCTTTGTCAAGTGTTGTCTGATTGTAGATGGTCTCTGCTTTTGTTGCTAAGGGGATCTATACCCAATTGCTTGTTGCACTTATATTTTCTTTTTGAACTATTTCCTTTCATATGTAATTTTAACAGTTTCATAATGAAACGGGCCTTACAGTCTTTTTATCAAAAATAAAATAAAGGTTCGGATTTAACACTTGCACCTCATATATCTAGGGTGATACGGATTCTTTCATTCCTAAGAAGAGGTGATGGAATATTAAAAAATAATGTTTGCGTAATTTTGTCCATAAATATGCAGATTTTGCATCTCAAAGATGGCACGCAGACAATGTCTGCGTAATCCAAGAACTTGCTTTTGGTTTAGTGGCAAAGGCATGGCTCTCATGTGAAAGGTCATGAGTTCGAAATCCATAAAGTGGAGAAATTTTCTATAATATATATAGGAGTTTGAAAGTGTGTTGGGTGACTTGATCTCAAATTCATGATTTAAAAAAAAAAAAAAAATCTGCGTAATCCTTAAAGTCTGCACAAAAATTGTATGCGTGCTGCTCCTAAGAGCTCTGAAATTTTGAAATATTGAGATGGTAGAGGTAGACTTAAGAAAATCTGTTAAGGAGATGAGGTAGACTTAAGAAGGGGATGAGGTAGACTTAAGAAAATCAGGTTTCATGACTCCGCTCAAAGTCTCCAACATCAATTCCAAGATAAAAGATTCATCTTCAGTAATAACGCAAGAGAACATTTACATTCCAAGAATTTCAATCCAGTGTTACTCAATAAAATGGAAGTCTGCGTTCCAGGGAAAAAATGGAGGCCATCGCACAACTTGTGAATACTTAACATGCTCAAACAGAAAATTAGCCAATGCAGAGCCCAGAAACAGAAACCACAACACAAAATTCTTCCAAATTTATAGATGCACACAAGGAGCATCCACTATATACTCTAAAGTATAACTAACTGAAACTGAAGCCATGTGTAGCCATCATTGCACAAAACGTGTTAATTTCATCCCCCATCTCTCTCTCT
Source organism: Carex arenaria (assembly GCA_964058825.1). Taxonomy (NCBI): domain Eukaryota; kingdom Viridiplantae; phylum Streptophyta; class Magnoliopsida; order Poales; family Cyperaceae; genus Carex; species Carex arenaria. The sequence goes on from CAXKVW010000127.1 coordinate 944,476, forward strand.
ATAGATATACACCCGGTCTATCTGAAAATTACATCTCTCTGTTTTCTTTCCCTCGTCTCGTTTTTAAGGCCCTTCCCCTGCCCTGCTCAGTTGGCAGAAAAACTAAAAGAACTCCAAAACCAACAAAGAAGCGAACAAGGAGAAAACCAAGAAAAACAAGAAATCTAAAAAAGAAGCAAGATGTACTTCAGACCACCGTATGGGAATGGCAGGGATGCTGGCACTGAGACTCCGGAAGGGAAGTGGGTATTCCTTCGAAAAGTGTTCTTGAGTCTAGCCCTCCAAGTGATGATCACAGTTGTGGTGGCATCAATTGTCGTGTTTGTTTCGTCGGTTGTTAATTTTTTCGTTTCAATTCCGGATTGTCTGGTCTTGTGCATTGGCACGCTCGTTCTTCCTGTCACTGGTAAGAAAGTTTTAATTTTGCTCCATTTATTTTGAAAGTACAATATTCCATTTAATGGTAGTTAAAAAGACAGTCTGCTCTGGTGTGGAGAAATGCACATTTTATTGTTCTTCCAATCTTCTTAAAGAAGAAAGAAGTCACATAGAAAGTAGAAATCTATGTGATCATTTTAAGTACTCCCATTAGTTACATTTAATTTGTTCAAATTTTATATCCCTCTAGTTTTTAATATGTTGAATTTTTGTCTGAAAATCTTTGTACAGTGTTGTATCATCTTCACATCTTTTACCAGTCCCGTCGGATCAACCTGTTCTCTCTATGTATGTTTGCAATGGCTACGGGCTTTGCGGTTGGCTTGACATGTGCTTTCACCAAGAGTAAGTAATTTGTCACATCTTAATATTACTTGCATTGCTAAATAATGTTTATAATTTCACAATACCTTAAACTGTAGCTGATTAGATGTGGTTCAAAATTATCGATGAAATTTTTTATTCATTTTAGAGTGAATAGAACCAAAGTTTTAGTTTTTGGCTGTTAATATGTTGGTATTGACAGGAATTCAATTTGTCGGCGTGACTTATGATTATGCATGGGAGATAATATTTGACTCCGTGATTCTAACATTGGCCGTGGTTGTAAGCCTCACTGTGTACACATTTTGGGTCAAAAAGCATGCTCGCAATTTCAGGTGTATGGAAGCGCAATTTTTTTTGGCTGGTGTTATTACCCTCGTGGTTATTTTTCTTATTCAGGTTAGTACGTAGCATATACATTAATTCACCATAATATAGTTTATTTTTTCGATTAAGGATTTGTGAAACTAACAGTACCATTAGTGCTGGTAAATTACAAGGTACCAATTGCATATAACGCTACTGTTTAACTGATTATCTGAGCATGATTTTCACTATAGGGCTTTTGACTTCAATGTGCTTTCTTTTTTTCATGTAGACTTTCTTCCCGCTTGGAAAAATATTGATCATTATATGTGGTGGTCTGGCATTTCTGATCTTCTGTGGCTACAAAATATATGGTCTGACCTGATTACTATACTAAATTGTAGTCCATACCAGTTGAAATGATATACTGGTACAGAGGCTGTCTAGTTTCTGGTTTATTTTCAGCACTTGAAATAAGATCTTCAATTAAGCTAGCTAGTTGTTGGTACTTGGTTAGCAAATATCAATGATGCTTGTCTACGTTTTTTTATCTAATTATTTTTCTCTTATTTTAGATTGCTTGTATGAGATTGATTATTCGTAATAATTGTTAACTTGTTTCTATTGAATTGGAACAATTAGATATTGCTGATAATCTAAAATATAAATTAATAGATTGAGATAAATAAACGTACAACTACCGATTTGTTACTACAAAAGCATAGTGATAACATTCGCGAATTATTCGGTTTTTTGGTGATGCCAAACCGAACGTCAAATTATTCGGTTGACCGAATTTTGACCGAATAATTCCCGAATAATTCGCGAATTTTACGAATTATTCCCCAATTATTTCCAAATCACATATTTTTTATCTCGCTGAACCGAAACCAAATAATTGATTTGTCACTATGCTACAAAGTACTAAGTTAATTAAAGAGGTGTAATTTCTTATTTGCCTCTAAAGACATAAAGTTATCTTATATATCGATCTCTTAATTCATATAATATTTTCGTATTTACCCTCATGTAATTAGCATCATGTTAATTTTAATTAAATTATTAAAAAAACCATAATTTCCCTCCAATTAAGAACTATAAAGTCAAAACTAGCATTGACTATCGTTTACTTGCGACCATCTTTGCACTTGATGCGTAAATTTCCTTTATTATTTTTGTTTTATTTTAATAGTTTTATATTTAATTATGAAGAATATCTATCTTTTCTTTAAAAAATGAGCAATAAAGATTAATATATAGAGAGATGGGTTAACTTGCTTTGAAAATTAAAGAAGATGTTTTACTTTCCGCTTATATTTTCATTTATAAAGTTCACATAGTCGATTTGAACCTTCCATCATGATCTTTATATTAAAATGTACTTGGAGATCAAATTTTATATATTTTTTTGAATTTTTTTACTATTTTTTTCAGAATTTTTTAAAATTATTGCTTTGCTGAATTTTTTTTTATTTAATAAAAAGTTGTGATTTTCAAAAATTCTGAAAAAATAGTAAAAAAATTAAAAAAATATAAAATTTGGTCTCCAAGCACATTTTAATATGAAAATCATGATGGAAGGTTTGAATAGACTATATGAACTAAACCCATTAAGAGCCTCTGATGCTATTATTTGTTCTGAACGCTACTTATTTCAACATAGATACAAATTAAAGCATTAATAATTGTTTAAACTATCAAGGGCTAATCAGTTAAAGTATTGAATTTGTGAGATTGTGTTGAGATTGTTATCTAAAGCACGGTTTGATTGAACTAATTATTAACAACAACTACAAGATGACTCTTAAGAAGGGTCATTTGCAAATTAAGTATCGACTTCACAGTCAAATCCGAGTCTACTGAAATTCGAAACTAGTGAACAGTAACGCTAAAATTCCTGCAATATGAATCCAGTGGTTGAACTGTTTCGAGATACATGTACGAAAAAACCAGCTATTTCAAGATGCATTCTCGAAAAAAATTCAACAGTTAGATTGGAAATTGCAGGAATTTTATAATATTGTTCACTGGATTTGAAATTGCAGCAGATTTATTTTCTTCACAGTCACATCTTCTGTTATCAAAATTTAGGATAACTTGAAGAAGAGAAAAAGATTGCTTAAATTATTACACAATTGTGGAGGCTTAGTAACTGGTTAATGAGTGACACGTAGCAGAAAGAAAGGAGTTCAATCAGATTTCATGACTCCAAGTTTCCAACATTTGCATTCCCAGAAATTCAGTTCAGTAATACTCATTAAAATGGACGTCTGCATTCCCGAAAGAAATGGAGGCCATCGCACACAAGGAGCATCCGCGACAGCTGTATACTCTAAAGTCTAACTAACTGAGCCTGAAGCCACGTGTCGCAATCATTGCACAACACGTGTTAATTTCAACCCCCATCTCTCTCTCTATAGATATACACCGGGCCTATCTGAAAATTATATCTCTCTGTTTTCTTTCCCTCGTCTCGTTTTTAAGGCCCTTCCCCTGCCTCACTTGGCAGAAAAACTAAAAGAACTCCAAAACCAACAAAGAAGCGAATAAGGAGAAAATCAAGAAAAACAAGAAATCTTGAAAAGAAGCAAGATGTACTTCAGACCACCGTATGGGAATGGCAGGGTAGTTGGCTCAGAGACCCAGGAAGGGAGGTGGGTGTTCCTCCGAAAAGTGTTCTTCAGCCTGGCAACCCAAGTGCTGCTTACAGTTGTGGTGGCGTCGTTTGTCGTGTTTCTTCGGTCGGTTGCTAATTTTGCTAATTTAGCTCACTTTTCGGTTTCAACTCCAGATTATCTGGTCTTGTTCATTTGCTCGGTCATTCTTCCCATCACTGGTATGAAGCTTTTAATTTTGCTCTGTTAGTTTGAAAATTTGTAAGGTCTATGTATAATATTCGAGTTAATGGTAGTAAAAAAGGCATTGTGTTCTGGTGTTAAGAAAAGCACAATTTATTGTTCTTTCAATCTTCCTAGAGAAGTCACATAGAAAGAAGAAATCTTTGTTCTCTTTTTAAGTGCTCCAATTAGTTACATTTAATCTGTTCATATTTTATATCCCTCTAGTTTTTAATATGTTGAATTTTTGTCTGAATATCTTTGTACAGTGTACTGTCATCTGTACATCTTTTACCAGTCCCACCCGATCGACCTGTCCTATCTAGGTGCGTTGGCAATGGCTAAGAGCTCTCTGGTTATCTCAACATCTCCTTACACCCAGAGTAAGTAATTCGTCACATCTTATTACTAATTACATTGCTAAATAGTGTTTGTAATTTCACAATACCTTAAAGTTGTATTGATGTAGCTGATTACATTTTAGAGATGTGTTAATTTGTGATTTCACAATACTTTAAATTGTATCAATGTAGCTGATTACATTGTAGAGATGTGGTTCAAAGTTTTCGGCTATTAATATGTTGGTTTTGACAGGAATGAAATTACTCGGTGTGAACTGTGATTTTGCATGGGAGATAATATTTGAAACCGTGATTCTAACATCGGCCGTGGTTGTAAGCCTCACTGTGTACACATTTTGGGCCAAAAAGCATGCTCGCAATTTCAGGTGTATGGAAGCACAATTTTTTGTGGCTGGCGTTATTACCCTCGTGGTTATTCTTCTTATTCAGGTTAGTAGCATATACATTCACCATAATATAGTTTATTTTTTCGATTAAGGATTTGTAACAGTAATGTACCAGTACTAGTGTCGGTACATTACAAGGTACTACCAAATACCAATCACATATATATCAGGTACTGTTTAACTGGTTATCTGAGTATGGTTTTCACTATGGGGCTTTTGACTTCAATGTGCTTTCTTTTTTTCATGTAGACTATCTTCCCGCTTGGAAAAATATTGATCATTTTATGTGGTGGTCTGCCATTTCTGTTCTTCTGTGGCTACATAATATATGGCACCAATGATTTGATCTGGAGGTAATCCGAAGAGGAATGCGTATTGTCTGCTGTAACGCCGTATGTTGATATCATCGATTACTTCTTCTCTCTTCTCAAACTGATCTGGGCATCACTGCTCAAAGGTGTTGTAGACACAAATTAAAGCATTGTTGTTAAAACTATCAAGGAATTGATGTATTGAGTTCTTGAGCTTGTATTGAGATTGTACTCTAAAGCATGGTTTGATTGAAATTATAATTGACAGCAAGTTTGAAGAAAGCAATTTCTTCAATGTGCATTTCTTAAGGAAGCCATGGAAAACCTGAATCGAAAAAAATGGGTAATGACCAATGAATAGAAGCATAATTTTGTATGCTTTTTTTTTTTTTTTACCTTTTTTGTTAAGATATTATGCTTTAATTGACTTTAAAAGATTGGAATATATTTATTTATGACACTGATGTATAAGATATAAGGGATGCACTTGAAATTGAAACTAGAGGTTTTGGAATTACACGGGAACTAGCTTAACTTCAGAACTAACAGAAACTATTTCAATTCAGAGTACTTTTATTTAAAAACTATACATATTTTTTTTCATTTTTACTCCTATATTTTCAAATTTTTTATAAAAAAAAATTCACAAAATTAACTTAATTTCAGCACAGTGCATGGAACCCTTAAAAGTATACCCTTCTCTCTTTTCTCTACTTCTCTCCTCACACAAAATAACACTACTGTCATTTGGTTAAAATGAACTCTTTCAAATAACTAATTGCTAAAGAGTTAATTCCAACTTCTTCAATTCGACTGCATTTCAGTCATCAATTTCTGAGACTTCGCAAAATTCATCTCCTCTGGATGGCGATTTCGAATTCTCTGGCCATTTTGAGGTCATAGAGATTCAATTTTGATTCCCTTCATGGGAAAGGTTAAGAAACAAAGCTCCAAGAAAGGAGCTGTAATGAATATTTATTTGAACGTCTATGATCTGTCTCCATTCAATGATTCTCTCTTTTGGTTCGCTCTTGAAATTTTTCATTCAGGAATTGAAGATACATTTATATTTCAAATGTTTACCTTTGTTAACATCTTGAAATGGATTCATATTAATTTCCTTTTTGTTTCAAATGAGAACTTAAAGATTATCTTTTGTTAAAAAGTTTTGAATTCAAGCTGTACCAGCCGTGTTCTTTTCATTTTGTTCAATCATTTAGAATAATGTTTTTGTTAATATTGATCTAACTTTATGGATATAAATAAACCCAAGCTGTAACTTTTATTTCCAAATAGGTGTTATTAACCGTTTCCATTAGCCAGTAAACAGCTAAAGTATAGATTGGATTAACAAAGCTCCCCTTATGTTACCCCTGAGGAAATAAATCTGCTGTTATTCCGATCTCCACAGTTCAAAATTTTTTATGCGCGAATCTCAACAAAGATCAACGGTTGGGATCGGAATAACAGTTCATGAAATTCCTTGGAAATAGCAGCAGAGTTATTTCCTACCTGTGATACCAAACAAGCTTAACAAAACCTATAAGCATAGATTGGAGTTTCTAATTATTATTATTTTTATGGCTTTTATGCACAATACATGGTTCAGAACCTGGCATCTAAGTGCTATAATCCTTGTTGAGTTTCTCTTTGAGCAGTAGAGTTTTTTGTTCATTTTTTTAGTTGAAGCCCGCAGGGGTATTATATTAAAGTGTAGTACACTGGAGCCCTTAAAGGAAACACAGTACTGGTAAAAATTCTAGTTCTAAAACAAAAGGCATCCCTAATCAGCGTGCTGGACAGTCGTGATCATTTTGTAGTAGAGTTATTCTGTCTTAGGAGAGAAGTAGAGAAGAACGGTATACTCGTAAATTTGATTTTAAAATTAACAAAAGGATAGAAGAAACAGTGTTAAGTTTTAATGGAGATATTGAATATTACGGTGTTTTTATGAAAACATTTATTATTTTAAAAATTTACATAAGCACGTTAAAAAATTTCTCTAAAAACTAAGAAAAATGAAAATGTCCAATTTTACAATAGAATATCCATTTTTTTTTAATTTGCAGTATTTTTAGAACAAATAAAACATATGACATAATTTTTAATAACTCTCGGAAGATGGCATGATCACTAGTTTGCATGACATTCGCCCAACAGATATACTCCTGGACATCCTGTTTTTCTTATCAAATGCACTAGCTTTAATTTTTAATTTGCATTTAATTATTTTTTATTGAACGATTGTTTTTTTTATGTATTGTGTACATTTATCTTTTATGCATGTTTTATTGTTAGTTGCAACAATTTGCAAATTCATATATAGTGATGCTACGATGTTTTGGGAGTAAAGAGGGTGTGGTGTTTTAATAGTCAATCTGAATTTTTCAACATGGTCTTCATATTGAAATGTGCTTGGAGACAAAATTTTACATTTTTTTAATTTTTTACTATTTTTAAGAATTTTTTAAAATCATTATTTTTCTGAATTTTTTATCATTTTTTATTTAATGAAAAACTGTGATTTTCAAAAATTCTAAAAAAAATAGTAAAAAAATTTCAAAAAATATAGAAGTTGGTCTCCAAGCACATTTTAATATGAAGATCGTGCTGGAAGATTCAAATTGGCTATTTGAACTTTGAAATTAAAGTTATAAGTAGGAAATAAAATATTCTCTTTATTTCCCAAAAATATGATAGCCCATCTCTCTAAAATATAAAAGGTCCATGCATGCGACAATCACACTTCAGTGCCATTCGAAGGAATGCCATTTGAAAAAAACATAAAGTAAAGCTGGGATCCTTCTATGTCTCTGAATAGCGAACAAAGCTGGGTGAATTGGTAATATTCCTTCAGTGCCTCTGACATTCCTTCTCCATTTACCAGTATACGCTAAGGCTCAAATTTTACTGGTATGTCGCAACAGTAACACTGGTACGACCCAGAAAACATGAGACACTACTCTGATAACTCCCAGTCTCTCTGAAGTTAAGTTAATTCCCGTGTTAATTCCAAAACCTCTAGTTTCAATTTCACTTAAATTTTCTTCTTTCTTCTGGAAGTACCAGATAATTATGATTTTGTAAATAAACTACTCTATATATATATATATATATATTGATGATACGGTTAGAACAAATTTACAAGGAGTTTACATTAATTTGACAAAACAAACCTGCATAAGGTTAATATTTGAAAGAACAAGCTAGTTTCCAATTCATGGTTGTTCTGTCAACCATGAACTCTATACAAAGCAAGAACCTTGTACCAATTTAGTTTGTTAAGCATGAAACATATTCAAATTTGTTAGAATTGGAACTGTATATTAAGAATTATTTCATAAATGTGTAATTTTATATAGTTGGGGTAAATATTCAAAAAATAACTCGTATAGTTAGAAGTAATTAATTAAAATAAATCAAATTGAAATAGAGTTAGTTATCCGGATCACGAGAAACATTGTTCTTATATATATTCTATCTGTATCGTTCAAAATTTGAAACCACAACCAAGATAATGTGGGGGTTGTTGTTTCTTAAGCACGACTATAGAAACGACTGACGATATTATTCAACAATAATTATATATCGAAGAAGAAGTAGAAATATTGGATCTAGGGTTCGAGATTCATCAAAGAGAATAAAAGACTAATCTATTAACAAAGATGTAATCCGCACGTTTGAGGAGAACCAACCTTTGATATAGTAACATAGACAATGCTCTTAGATAGTGGTAAAATCTAGTATTGTAAAAAAAAACCGTTTAGGTCGATTAATAGGCCAATTAGTTATTGACGGCGATCAAACTATCACCGATTTTTTTAAATAATTGGGCAATTATTTTCAATTATGATCATTATTTCCGATTATTCCTATCTTTTTTTTTCTTATGTGAATACATATCTGATATTAAACAGATACGGATTGGATATTAAACAAATACAAATACGAATTGGATATTAAACATATACAAATACAAATTCAGATATAATTCAGATATCTAATTTAAATATTGTGATAAAATTAACATGTTTTTAATAAAAAAATTCATTATAACATAACAATAACGTAAGATCCATATATATACAACAAATATTCAATTATTACGGTGAACAAAATAATATTTTTCTGAAACTTGTTATGTCATTGAAGATATTTATCTCGTTAACAAAAATTAATCACTTATATAACTATATTTTTAATTAATAAGTACCCATAATAAATATTACTCTCTAACCATATATGATTCTAAAAAAACAGATAATTATCATATCTGATGACTGAATCCGCATAAACGGATATCCAAGAACTAAAAACTACGGATACAAATAATTACTTATATTTGTATTCGCTTTCGAAACTGAAATCATATACAAATATTTGTATATGTATCTATTTAAATCATATTCATATCCGCAAACTATTGAATATTAAAATACGCAAAAGTTCGACTACATATCCTGATACAAACGGATAATTAATATCCATAGATATATATTTGTAACTTATCTAAGCAAAAAAGTTTATAAGGGATTGAATAACTTGATTGAATAAACTATTGATAAAGTATGCAGTTTTTTTTTTGGTTTATCTCTAAAGATTTAAATTTATCTTATTTACTTACAACATTTTCTTATTTATACATGTAACCAATCTCGTGTTAACTTTAGTTAAATTGTTAATAAAACCTTAGTTACTCTGATATGTTAACTCTAGTTAAATTGTTAATAAAACTTTAATTACTCTGATTAAGAATTACAAAGACAAAATTATTCTTGACTCTCATCTGAAAATTATGATCATCTATTTATTCTCGACTGAAAATCACATGTGAATTAATCAATATTTTCCTATTTGGATATATCTGTCTAAATTTTATAACCAAATATATTTTTGACATTATAGAGAGAGAGAGAGTCCGGTAACCATCAAAATGTTTGGATATAAAAATTTATCCAAACAAATCTAGGATCGTTGGATTGGTTTTTAGATTTTTTTTTATAGATTTTAAATATTTTTTTCTGAAAGGTGGCTGTGTTTTTTGAAATAAAAAGTGTATTGGGATATTTTCTGAAATAGTATCTGAAACTTGTTCTAAAACAGAAAAAGTGACTACACTTTTTTTCTGAAACAGAATTAAACCATTTGAATATCAATTTTTTAATGTACATAAAAAAACTCAGGTACTCTTTCGTTTTACTTTATTACCTAATAATAATTTCTTTAACTATTCTGTCAAAAAAATAATTTCAATAAATAAAAATTATCCGAAAATCATTATGGTACATCTGACCTATATAAAGAGAGAGATGGGTTATCATGATTTTGGAAAATAAAGAGAGCGTTTTACTTTCTGCTTAAAACTTTAATTTTAAAGTTCAAATAGTTAATTTGAACCTTCCAATAAGATCTTCATATTATAATGTGCTTGGAACCAAATTTTATAAAAAAAATTTACTATTTTTTTAGAATTTTAGAAAATCACAGCTTTTCAATAAATAAAAAATGGTAAAACATTCAGAAAAATAATAATTTTCAAAATTTCTTAAAAATAGTAAAAAAAAATTAAAAAATTAAAATTTGGTCTTCAAGTACATTTCAATATGAAAATCATGTTAAGAAATTTATATTGATAACTTTGAAAATAGAAATATGAGCGGAAAATAAAACACCCTCTTTACTTTAAATGGCATTCCTATCATCTCGCTAGTAGAGAAATAGGATCCCAGTTTTACTTTATGTTTTTACAAAATCATAAGTATCTGGCATTTTTTTATTTGCAATATTTTAAAAACAAATAAAACATATGACGTCATTTTTATTAACTCTCAGAAGATGGCATGATCACTAGTTTGCATGACATTCGTCCAACAGATATAGCTATCCTGTTTTTCTTATCAAATGCACTAGCTTTAATTTCTAATTTGTATTTGATTATTTTTTAATGAACGATTGTTTTTTTCTTATGTATTGTGTACATTTATCATTTATGCATATTTTATTGTTAGTTGCAACTCCCCTAAAAGAAAAAGAGATGGAATGGTAAAATTTACAAATATATATAGTGATGCTACGATATTTTAGAAAGTAAATATGGTGTTTTACTTTCCGCTCATATCTCTATTTTCAAAGTTCAAATAGTCAATATGAACTTCTCAACATGATCTTCATATTGAAATATGCTTCGAGACCAAATTTTCAATTTTTTTAAAAAAATTTTCAATTTTTTAAAAAAAATTTACTATTTTTTTAGAATTCTTGAAAATTATTGTTTTTTTTTTTTTTATTTAATGAAAAGTTGTGAATTTCAAAAAATGAGTAAAAAAATTCATAAAAAAATATAAAAATTGGCTTCCAAGCATATTTTAATATGAAGATCATGTTGGAAGGTTCGAATCGATTATTTGAACATTGAAAATAAAGTTATAAGCAGGAAGTAAAACACTATCTTTATTTTTCAAAGTATGATAGCTTATCTCTTTTTCTATATATAGGTCAAATGGACCATAATGATTTTCAGAAAATTTGTATTTATAGAATTTTTTTTTTGACAGAATAGTTATAGAAATTATTATTAACTATTAAGTAATAAAATAAAACGAAAGAGTACCTGCGTTTTTTTCATGTAGATTAAAAGAAAATGGTATTCAAAGTGTTTCGTTCTATTTCAGAAAATTTTCCAACATTCTTTTTGTTTCAGAAAAAAAAATAAAGATAAATGTCGGATCTTAATATTTCGATCACTAAAAATTATTTAATTTATATAAAAAAAATTATAATACATGTTGAAATCATCAGGCCTAGTATTCTAGTACCGACATGAAAATGCAAAATAGATAAATTGGTGAAGGCTTTTGTGATTAGCTTTATGAAGTATGAAGTATTTCAGTCGATATCTTCAACCTTCCCCAAAAATAATACTCCAAATATCTAAAAAAAATTATAACAACAATCAATTACCTGTTTAAAAATTACCCAAAATGTTTTTACTAAAAATAAACAATTACACAAATTTAGAAAGTGGGATGAAAATATATCATACTTTCTATTTTTCCTACTATTTATGCTCTTTGTTGACAACGCTAATGGTTAAAATTGCTGAGGTCATAATTTCCTTCATCTTAATCGCAATAAAATAGGTCATGTAACCTAAAAAATGCCATTTTTTTATTAATAAGAAAATAAATAAAAAAATAACGATAATGGGGAATGATTTCGGTGAATTTTGAAATCTAAGAAAACCGTTATGTTTTATAATGTCCAGGACACTGCAGCTGGAAATAATAAACCATAACATCAAGTTAATCTGATTGGATAATCGCTAATTCAGGAGCAAAACATAATGTTCCCTGGGGGGTGCTGGGGGTGCTAAGCCACCCCAACTTTGAATTTTTTTTTATTACCATGTATATAGAGATCATATTATATTGCTTGTTTTATACGTAAAAGCCCCTCCATCCACCCCCCTCCAATAATAATATTCAAAGTAAAGGACTTCTTATTTAGCCCCCCATATTCAAATTCTGATTCTGCCCCTGCGCTAATTAATAATAAAAAAAATACTGTAGCGAGACGTTATAGTCCATAACGTTCAGCTACAGTGTTTTTTTCGACCATACCGTTATAGAACTGAAGTAAAAAAAAACACTGAAATTAATTTCTCGGTTTCTCAGTGGTTTTTTTCGACCTTTCTCGGGTTGCTTGATTCTTTTCGAATTTCTTTTTCTCAATTTTTTTTTACCATACTGTTTTTTTTTTGCTCAATTCTATCCTGGACGTTATAAACTATAACATTCTTCTTATATTTTGAAATTCATCGAAATCATTTCTCATTGTCATTGTTGTTATTTTAATTTTATTTTTTCTATTAATAAAAATAGGTAAAAAAAAATGTACAATTTAGAATTCCAAAAACCAATACTCTCGTCCCCATGTCTCGGCTTTTCATTTCTTTCTGATATTATGGGTAGTTTATACAATTTTTCAATGTTTGCAATGATTTATTGTGTTTTGCGATTGTTAAAGTGAGATCTTGCGGTCTTTCTTAAAAAAGGTGATTTATTCGAGGGATAATCGAGTAAGAACTAAGAACTCGATGACATTATTTTCAGTACCAAATATCTAAATTGCATTTGAAAATCAACAAAATTTGCAAATTTATCTAAATAAAAAAAAGACAATAAATAGTAAGAAACAATGAAAAGTCAGCGATCTTTAAAAAATGCTTAACCTGCAACTGGCACACGGTGGTGCACGGTGTTCCACCAATTGAAGAAGCGAGGAAAAATCATACTCCAGGCGCAGCTAATATATTTCAGCGCTGTTCGCATGCTTTCATCCCATGAACAGAACAACAAGAGGGAATAATTATAATCGAGAAGAAAAAAGGGAGAGAATAATTTGTGATGATTTTTTAATTATCGAAGGCTTTGCTTTCATGCGGCGCCAAAAAATTCTCTCTACTGCCCCACGGTCCATGGATAGAATCGAGCAACCCGAGAAAAAGAAAAGAAAAAGAAAGAAAAAATAAAGCGGAGAAACCCACATCCAACAACCAAATCCGTGAGAAGGAAAAGAATAAAAACAAAAATAAAAACGAAAGTAAAAAAGAAACCTGTTCGGGTTTATTGGGTCTTATTTTTTTTTTATCCGAAGCATTAATTAATTAAAGCCTAATAAAGAAACGAGTTGTTACTTTGAAACCTCGTTCGACAAGGGATGAGATATTAGGGTTAGATTTACAGCTCTTTCCTTTTGACTGACTCGAACCTCCTTTTCTCGCTCTTCCGATGTTGTTTCTTTTCAGAAATTTCTCTTATTGAGGTGTTGCTTCGTCGATTTCTCACCTGGGTGGGTAAAGGATCTTGTCGACTCCGTTTGATTTTGTGAGATTACTCTCTTTTCCTCTGTGGGTGGTATGATTTGCTGCAAATTTATCGAATTCAGCCGATTTAAGAGCTGAACTTGTGCGGAGATTTAGGTTTCCAGTTCTATTGGACGATTTTAGATTTGGGGACGCAACGATGTCTCAAGGTCAGCGACCAAATTGTAAACTCCTTGCTGTTTTATGCGGCGAATTTTCGGACAATAATACGCAAAAGAAAAGCCTGAAGAAATGCAACGATTTTCCTTTGCCAGAGCTCACCTCCACTGGCCGCCTCGAGGTTGATTTTTTATTTTTTTTTAGTTTTTCCATTCTGTATAAGTTTTTGAAATAGAGATCAGCTTGGTACTGGTAAATCCCCACCCATAAGATAATAGGTGCACTTCAATTTTTCTTGTAAATTTTTCATCTGTACCCTTATTTACATTCCACCCAAAGCTCCAATATTGATGGTAACAGTGGAAACCAAACATATGATAGAGCCTTGTGGTATTTTGATCATAGGGGTTACGGTTCTCAAAATTTGATCTTTTTTTCTTCAATTAGGTTAATGTTCTTGTAAACCCAACATTGGATAAGTTCAGAGAGGCTCAAAAGGTGATTACCCCGAGTTTATTATACTTTAGAGGGCAGCAATCTGAGGCTGAAGAAGAAATTGGCCCTCTGATATGGGGCTCTGTTGATTTGTCAGAGCCTCAAATGCTCAGTTCCCTCATTGGCCCCTCATTACCGACAATTGTAAGTGTTACTTTTAGTTATCAGAATCCTCCTTTTTAATTCGAAAAATGCCAAAATATTAATTAAGCTGTTTATTTTGTTGTGTTTGGGTATTTGTTGAAGTTAATGTGAAATTTGTTGCAGGTTTATTTGGAGGTACCAAGTGGCGACAGAATAGCACAGGCTCTTCGTACCAAGGTGAATAAATACTTGGGAATTGTTTATGTCTTAGTAAATTGATGGTTTTTTTTTGTTTTATTTGGTGGATTAGGATTTGTTATTGCGTTGTAAATCAATTTTGGCTTAATCCAGACTTGGCTGTTCTGGATCTTCTGATAAATTTTATCCTTTATTTTTAGTTTTATTTATTTGTTTGCTTATTTGTTTCTCTTTATTGACTTGTTTGTGTCTTAATAGGGGGTACCGTATGTTATATATTGGAAGAATCCATTTTCCCTCTACTCTGCTTCTCAGTTTCGACAAGCCTTGTTCTCTGTTGTACAAAGGTAAGATAACACATGCACCCTACATTTTCTTAGAGAGAGAGAGAGTGAGAGTCCTGACTATTTTCTGTTTACTCCTAAGAGATCACAAAGATCAGAATATTCCAATGCCTAGGAAACAAGAAAGGTCTAATATCCAGAACAAAATCACGAGTACCACTTATATGTAATCCCTCTTCTTAAGAAACTGATTCAATACCGTACCTACTCTTGGTTTTCTCTGTTTATAATATGTGCAATTGAATGGATGACATTGGACGGTCCCTGCTAGATCTGGGTTGTTCATTGATTGAATGGTCCAGATCAAGCTGTACTGTAAAAACTGTCCGTACTAGCCTTTTCTGACCGATTTCAGTGGTAGAAGTTCACGCCTGATTTGGACAATTTTTATCTGAATTGGATGGTGCGGATCTGGAGGGACTAATGATTTCTGTAATACTGAAAAGCAACCAAACCCCAGGAAAGGAGGGGTAATTAAAACCAGTTTTTGTACTCTCTTTTGCACTGTAAAGTTTTACAAGGGTAACAGTAAATAAATTTCAATTATACAATCCCCTGATTTCTTTTATATATCAATTCTTGTTCTGTAGTTCAATTAGTCATACATGGGATGCTTTCCAACTTGCACATGCATCGTTTCGGTTGTTTTGTGTGAGAAACAATTATGTCCTGCCATTTAATGCCCAACAAAAAGCTAGCGGCAAGCTTGGGCCTCGCTTGTCTGGGGATGCCCCCAAAATTAATATTCCAAAAGAAGTTGGCACTGATGAAAAAGAGGATATGGAAAGTCCTGATGCTTTTCCTGCCATAAAGGTGTATAATGATAATGTTGATGTGAGATTTCTTATTTGCGGTCTTCCTTGCACCTTGGTAAGTAATAATATATTTAAGATGGCATCTTTTTTGTTGCACAATGAACTTGTGTCAACTGCAGAACTCACTTTTAGTTTAATATAATTTTAATAAATTAATGTTGGATAAGACGACTGTTAGAATTTATGAAAGGACCCTGTTAATTCCTGTATCCATGTCTTTTTAGATGCCTTTTGTGGGAATTGAACCTACAGCTTTCTGTAGAGAAGCTGGAACCATTACCAGCCCTGCTAGGCCTCAGAATATTGTTTCTTTGTTTATAATATATGCAATGTAAATGCTTATATACAGAGCTATCTGAATTTAATTTTAGGATGCTTGCCTATTGGGTTCATTGGAAGACGGCCTTAATGCTCTGGTGAACATTGAAGTGAGTATTTTATTTTATTTTTCCCTTTTTGCTTGTTGATAGTATTACACATCTACACTGCTAATGGGTTTGCTTGCTTTGATTTCAGATTCGTGGTAGTAAGCTTCAAAACCGAGTGAGGTGCATTACATTACTCTAATAAGACATATTTTTATTATTTTGTTATATTTTTTATTGCATGTTAATTAACATGAGATTTTTCTGACAGTGCTGCTCCACCTCCCCTCGAAGAAGGTGCCTTGTCACGTGGTGTGGTGACTATGAGGTGTGATTTGACTACTTCTAGCTCGGCTCATATCTCTATACTAGTTTCTGGTAGCCCCCACACTTGCTTTGACGACCAGCTGCTAGAAAGCCATATCAAAGATGAACTAATAGAGAAGAGCCAACTAGTACATACCATGACAGGTTATGACGAGGCAAAACTTAGTTCGTCAGAGCCGATTCGGTCCACGTCAGTTGCTTGCGGAGCCTCCACTTTTCAAGTCTGGATGAAGGTTCCCTCTTGGGCTGTTCAGGTATATATACATCTCTCTCACTTTGATGTTTGTTTGTTTGTTGGTTTGGTAGGTGAAACTAAATATCAGTACCTGACCATAGTTGGGTACGGAATGTTGAAGATACCTAATCTATTCATTAAAAGGCCAATGAAGTTCCATACCGAATGTTTTGTACAGGGAAAGGTTGAGATTGCGCATTGGGTTTTTGATGTACTTGGTATGTCTAATGAGGCAGTTGGTTTGCTATGGGTATACTGTCATTGAATTATTTGTTGGTCTATATGTCTCGTTTTATTAGTTTGCCCACTCATATTCTCTTGATATTACACCTTTTTGATATAACTTCTGTAATTTACAGATATTACGCCATTTGGCACATGAGCCGACACACCATACCTTGGTTGCACTTGGCATAGCTTCCATTCAAGGCATCTCGGTTGCAGCATTTGAAAAGCAAGACTCTGATCGACTCCTTTTCTTTTGTAGACAGAACAAAACAAAAGGCCAAGATGAAAACACCTTTCTCTCCACTCCTCCTACCTGGTCAGCCCCACTCGCCAGAAAACGTGCCCAACCTGGCCTAGACTCTGAAGCCGGTCCTCCTTATAAGCGGTTGAAATTCAGCTCGCTAAGACCAATCCCACACTCACGAAAACAGAGGATGGTGCCGTTTGTTGGAGTCCGTGAGACAGAGATGCTTAATGATTTAGCTTCAACCCACACGGAGGTGGCTAATCCAGGTCCTGCGATCCATGAGCCTGTACATATCAACCCGGTGCGTCCAAGAAAACCGGCTTCCACCTCTTTGCATGCAAGGGATATTACATCTTTGAACTCGATGCCAGTTAAGAAGCACCAATGTGAGAGGAGCCCTATCAGAGCTTGTTCGGAGGTGTTTTTTTTTCCCTGATCAACTCGTCTTTTAATATTTTAAATTTGGTTCATGCACTTTTCTTTGCTTAGATTTTGTACTTGGAAATATAGGAGCAGCTTATATAAGCAAGCCACAAAAATAAAAATAAATATATGCTTCAGGATAATTATTTGAAATAAAAGGTCCTCTTTTAAACAATGTTTTCTGTTGTATTTGTGTGCTTTAGGAGGAATTTTTGAAGGATGTGATGGATTTTCTTGTTCTAAGGGGACATAGCCGGCTGGTCCCACAGGGAGGTGTGTCAGAGTTCCCTGATGTTATACTCAATGCAAAGCGCCTCGACCTCTTCAATTTGTACAAAGAGGTTCCATTCTTTTCATCATTTTTTTGTAAGCTTAATTTAATGCCACATGTATGGCAGTTTGAATGACAAGGAAGGACTTGATTGAATATGGATAAGTATCTTTTTTAGGTTGTTTCAAGAGGAGGGTTTTTTGTGGGGAATGGAATAAATTGGAAAGGTCAGGTGTTCTCCAAGATGCGAAATCATACAGCCTCTAATAAAATGACGGTAATACCCTTTTTAACTCAATCTTTTGTAGAATTTAGATTATACATATAATCTAAAATTTACTATTGACATGTTTTCATAGAGCACTAATTTGATTAGTAGTACATTTCAAACATCTAAATTTTTTGTCAACTATTTTAGGGGGTAGGAAATACACTTAAGAGACACTACCAGACATACCTTTTGGAATATGAGATGGCACATGATGACGTAGATGGGGAGTGTTGTCTCCTTTGTCATAGGTTATTTCTTCTCTTATTTGTTACAA
The DNA here is from genome assembly GCA_964058825.1 of Carex arenaria. Classification (NCBI taxonomy): domain Eukaryota; kingdom Viridiplantae; phylum Streptophyta; class Magnoliopsida; order Poales; family Cyperaceae; genus Carex; species Carex arenaria. Next base: position 963,000 of record CAXKVW010000127.1, read on the forward strand.
TAAACGCCTGTTAAACATAAGGCTGTTATATTAACACCGTCTTTCTTGCATTCTACAGTAGTGCCCCTGGAGATTGGGTAAATTGCGGCTTGTGTGGCGAATGGGCCCACTTTGGTTGTGACCGGCGGCAAGGTCTTGGTGCATTTAAGGTTAGTATCAACTTATAACTTATTGTCATTTCTGCATTCTCTTTTATTGCACTTGTTTGTTATTTTGTTATATGAGTTGAGTATGTTTACTATGTGGGGATGTATGATGTTAAACTACTATATCGAATTTAGGATTATGCGAAAACTGACGGACTGGAGTATATATGCCCGCAATGTAGTCTGACAAATTCAAAGAGAAAGGCACAAAAGGTGGCAAATGGATTTTCAAGTTCGGTACTCCTTCCTCAACATGTATAATTTAATTTACTCTTAATTTTGGCCTGTATTTTCATTCAAAAAATAGAAACACTTAGGGAAAACCCCCAATCAAGTAGGCCGCTTGATATGTAACTAATGTCTTATAATATTCATTTCTATGGTAGCTAGTACAGGATTTTATTAATTTTATGCAAACACCCCCTTATCTAGAGTAGTTGAACAAAATTGGGGGATAATGAAAATTATTCGTGCGGAATGAAGTAACTTAACAAATATGTGCAATTTTCCTTGTGTTTTTTCGCAATCATTGTCTGCGTCATCTACCATAAGCATTGCTTTGAAAATTGCCTTTATTTATTTTCTTTCTTTCTCTTTTTGGGCGGCACACGCAATCATTGTCTACGTCATCTACTATAAGCATTGCTTTGAAAATTGCCTCAATTTTTTATTTTGTGGCACACCTTGGATGCTTTGTTCATGAATTGACTGTCGAATTGCTGAAGGTAAAAGTAGTGTGATTATTACATTGAATTCTAGTGTCTCCTTTTTGGTGAGATCGAAAGCAATACATGCTTCATCTTTAACAGCCATGCTACTATGTACAGTGGCCAATTTACTTTCAAATGAGATTCACTATTAATTTTGGCAAATGCAATATCATTGAAAGTTAAATCTGATCAATTTCTTCTCAATTTATCTTATAATATTTTTGTCAAATTCAAGGTTGAAGTTGTATTTTTTTTTTCAGAGAAGTTTTATCGGCCTCTGTGAACACCAAAAGAATCGATTTTTTTTTATTTACTATCTTTGAAAAAAAAAAACATTTAACCATTTTTTTTTAAATCATTTTTATCAAGTTCGCAGGTTTTAACTGCGGAACCAATAGGTTGGTTCCGCAATTTAAACCCGCATAGCTAAATTAAATACACTTTAGTATTATATTTAATGCACCTGGTTTTGCAGGTTTAAACTGCCTACAAACCTAGTAATTATGGAAAAAAATTTAAAAAAAAAAGTGGTTATTTGGTTTGTTTATTTTTTATATAGATTGTAAAATAAAAAATCAGCCAAAAGAAATATTACAGAGTTATTTAGATCAGTCCTTAGTTTTAGTTCATGTAAACTTTTTATTTGGGCAACCTTTTATAAACAAATAATTAGGACAAATCTGTGTACGTTGCAACTTTATTATGAACACTCTTGCGATGTTAAAATTACCTTTTTCTATCAATTTTTGGGTAGAGAAAATAGGTTTAGCGATAAATTTTACACTTCCAGGGGCTGGGGGTGAAATGCCGATTTTTTTAATAATCGAAAATAAATAAATAAAATATCGAAAAAGGGTATTGAATTGAGTTTATTTTCAAAAGTAGGTAGACTGGGTGAATTTTTCCCGTCCCTACGGACGGACAAAATTTTAACGTCCGTCTTAATTAATCAATTCACGTCTTAACCTCTAATTAACAAACGCAAAAAAAAAAAAAAAAGAGTCAGGGACGTGGGAAATTTTCCCGTCCGTGAACAGTAATTTTCAACATCCGTGAACAGTAATTTTTTCAGGGACGTTCTAATATTCAATGTCCATGAACAGTAAAAAAAATAGGTTTGGTTTTGGTTAAATAAAAAAAACTTAGAAAAATTATGTTTCAACTATAAAAATAATAATTTATTTTTCAACTAAAAATAATAATTTATTTTTCAACTAAAAACAATAATTTAGTTTAGTAATATTTTTAAAAATAAAATTTAACATTATAGACATGTCGTCTTAATCAATTCTTAATTGATTAGGACATGCTATCCACGTGTGATTAGGACATGTTATTTAGTTTATGTATTAATCAATAATTAATTGCATTAAATTTGAATTTAATTGATAGACTATCTATGTGTCCGATAACATAGACATATTTCTCAAGTCATTTGATTTAGCTAAAACATAAATCAAATCTCATCATATTGATAGACATAATATCTAAAATATAAATCGTGTCTATAATGTTAAATTTTAAATATAAATTTTATTTTTAAAAATATTACTAAACTAAATTATTGTTTTTAGTTGAAAAATAAATTATTGTTTTTATAGTTGAAACATAATTTTTCTAAGTTTTTTTTATTTAACCAAAACCAAACCTAATTTTTTTTTCCTAAGTTTTTTTTTTTTTACTGTTCATGGACGTTGAAAATTAGAACGTCCCTGAAAAAAATTACTGTTCACGGACGGGAAAATTTCCCACGTCCCTGACTTTTTTTTTTTTTTTTGTGTTTGTTAATTAGAGGTTAAGACGTGAATTGATTAATTAAGACGGACGTTAAAATTTTGTCCGTCTATAGGGATGGGAAAAATTCACCCAGTCTACCTACTTTTGAAAATAAACTCAATTCAATCCCCTTTTTCGATATTTTATTTATTTATTTTCGATTATTAAAAAAATCGGGGTGAAATGCAAGGAAACTAGAATCTAGTGGCGCAATATTCGAGCACCAATACTTTTTGCCAACAAGTTGATCTGTTGAAGCAATAACATAGCTATATATCTTTTGTGGCAATTTAGTACTGGATTCTCTTTTCCAAGCGAATTCTACTTGAATGATCAAGAAATTTTAATGTCAGTGGGAATTTCGAGTTGCACCTTCCCCTTTCAATTTGGTGAAAGAAAAGATAAAGATTTTACGTGGAGCAAAACCTCATCAAGCCTAGAGAAATATTCTTAGTAGAGTAATTAAGAATAGTACTAAAGACTTTGGTGAAAGTATTAAGTAATGTTCAATTTTTACAAGGTAGAAGTTTACAAGTTCCAGTAAATTATTTGACCTCACTTTTATCCATATGGCTATGTTATTAACCTCAGATATCAGATTCTGAATCTACTCCAGCGCTACAGTGTTTATAAGGGCCTTTTCAGATATTTGCACGAATCTTAAGATATCAATTGCATTTCGATGTGTGCTACCCTGTATACAACACAATACTAAATGCGTCCCTAACCTTGCAAAACACCATATACAATAAAAGATACATAAAAATGTGCCGATTTTGTCATTATTACATTCACGTGTGTTGATTCATTTATAATCCAATCAAGCAACAAATTAGATATAAATCACACTAAAATAATATTCAAGCTAAAATAAGATTTAGTCTTCTAAGTTTAAATATTCACAACTAATATAGCTTAAACACTAAAAAAATAAAACTATTTTTAAGAAACTTTTTAAGTTTCAATTACGAGAAGGCAGTGGATAATTAACTGTACTTTTTTTTCTTAAATTTCGTGCTTACTTGAAGTTATATTGAAGTAATAATATATAATTCCGACACATCTGTTGGCCTATACTAAAAACAAGTGATTAAAAAAAAAACAGAATCAATCTAGAATAAGCTACATTAAATTTGAAATTTCAGTCCCCACTTCAAATGATAATATTATTTGTAATGGATACAAATGGAGAGGAGATAGAAATTCAAATTGGTGATCTCCCTCCCCACTTCAAATGATAATATTATTTTCCAAACACAAAAGTCTTTACATATGAATTATTGTGAATTAGCATAAAAAATGTCTATAAATTTGACATGTAATTTTAAATAAGGGGAAATTAGTGGTGCATGGATTATGATTTCCAAAATAAATAAGAAATACAAAACAATTTTGAGCAAAATTTGTATCGAAGTAAATATATTAAAAAGGCGTGTCATCCCCATATTTCAGAATCATTATTTGAATAACTTTAATTCAGTTTGTTTTGCACCTTAAAATATACACTTAAATATTAAGTAATGCATATTGATTATTGACTATTGTCGAATTCACACTTGACTATATGAGTATGAAATAACTATTCATAATTGTCATGAACTTTTTACTACATATGTCGTTGATTATTTAACAATGCACATTTCTTATTTTGACATAATCATAATTTAAATCATCCTAAAATTCACACTTAATCATTTCATAATACCCACATAATTATCTTACAATATGTACTTGGTTACTATAGAATGCACACATGTATATTTAGTCTCTTAAAATTAATTAAAGAATGCTTGAGGAGCAATTATAATATTCAGGTTAATAATGTTTAAGCTTAATCAATAATTAGCCTTTGATCTACTCCATGTAGAAGGTCATGAGTTTGACATCCAGATAGAAAAAATATTTTGTAATAATAAAAAAATATGAAATTTGAAGGCTTGATCTTCTTCTTTCTTTTAAAAAAATATTTAAGCTTAACCAAGACAACACAAACCAGTTCTTTCAGCAATGAATTCAGAGTAGGTCTGATGCCCATCGGACCTACTTTGGTTTGATGGGTGTAATGACCATTCGATCTGTATCAAGATTCGTGCAAACTACATTAAAATCCATGCAAGTCTGTTTCAATTTTTGTGCACACAGATTTTAATGCTAATCGTACGGTGTTAGAGCTAATTGAACCTAAAAGTAGGTCTGATGCCCATCCAGCCCATAGTGACAAATTAAAAGTTCGGGTTCGGTTCGGCAGGATCAAAAATTTGTAATTTGGATATAATTCGGAAATAATTCGGTACAATAAGGAAGCAAAAAAAAATTTTGAAAAAAAAACCTTAAAAAAATTCTAAAAAAAAAGTTTGGCGTTTTTATCACGAATAATTTGTGATTCGTGAATTATTCGGTCAACGTTTTATACGCAGTTCGGTGTGACAACCCAAAAAAATGTATTATATATAAATTATACGTGTATAATACGCGCACATTATGACTATGGATTCCGACCAACTCCTCTGATCCTCTCTCTCAGCAATACAGTTGAAACCGCACAAAATCCTGTTGGTATTGGACCCAAAAGTGCGAAAGTTAAATATTAGTATATTGCTTTACTCCAAAAAAAATTGAATAAGCCGACATGAGCAACCTAGTAGGTAGTAACGGGTCGCCAAGAAAATCCGTCGGAAGGGGAGAATATTCGCTGCACAAACATGTTCCAACGTGCACCAAGGACAAGATGTACACCTGAGCCCATGTCCTAGAATGCACGTGGAATCCACACGACATATTTTCAAATACTTTTATTTTAGAAATTTAAAAGAAATATCAAATTATCGGCAAAAGTTTGATTACTTAAAAACAAATAGATGAGACTCAACCATTTATTGGATATATATAGAGTGGGGCTGAGCTCAAATAGTTTGTTCCTAGTCTCCGGAACAAATGATTTGGTTTTCTTATTTTTAAAATTCAAACAGTCGATCAAAACCAACAGGTATTCAATCTATATTAAAATGTGCTTGGAGACAAATTTTTTTTTTTCTATTTATTAATATGGTTTGGAAATCGTTGTTTTTATTAAAATTCTACACTATTGAAAAACAACGACTTTCAAACTATCTTAATAAATAGTAAAAAAAATCTAAAAAATATAAAATTTGGTCTCTAAGCACATTTTAATATAGATTGAACACCTGTCGGTTTGGATTGACCATTTGGACTTTGAAAATAGGAAAACCGAATCATTTGTTCCGGAGGCTAGGAACAAACGATTTGAGCTTAGCCATACTCTCTCTCTCTCTCTCTCTCTCTATATATATAGGAGGGTTCAAATGCACCATTTTTTGGTGCTCCAATATGCTCCAATATGCTCACATTGTTTATCTTTGTTTTCAAAGTCTGTACAGTCGATCTGAACCGCTAAACATGATCTTCATAATAAAATATGCTTGGAGACCAATTTTATATTTTTTAGAAATCTTTTACTATTTTTTTTCATAGGTACAATATCATTTATCGGATGGTCCAGAATCTCCTTAAAACAATGCTTTTGTGCCTATGAAAAAATAGTAAAAAAATTATAAAAAATATAACATTTGGTCTCCAAGCATATTTTATTATAAAGATCATGTTGAGCTGTTCGAATCGGCCGTTCGGACTTTAAAAACAGAAATAAAAGATGCGGAGTATATTGGAGAATATTGGAGCACCAAAAAAATGGTGCATTTGAACCCTCCTCACAGAGAGAGAGAGAGAGAGAGAGAGAGAGAGAGAGAGAGAGAGAGGAGGGTTCAAATGCACCATTTTTTGGTGCTCCAATATACTCCACATCGTTTATCTCTGTTTTCAAGGTTCATACAGTCGATCCGAACCGCTCAACATGTTCTTCATAATAAAATATGCTTGGAGACCAAATTTTGTATTTTTTTAGAAATTTTTTACTATTTTTTTTCATAGGTACAATATCACTTTATCGGATGGTCCAGAATCTCCTTAAAACAATGATTTTGTACCTATGAAAAAAATAGTAAAATTTTTTTAAAAAATATAAAATTTGATCTCCAAGCATATTTTATTATGAAAATCATGTTGAGCGGTTCAGATCGACTGTTCAGATTTTGAAAATAGAGATAAACGATGTAGAGTATATTGGAGCATATTGGAGCACCAAAAAAATAGTGCATTTGAACCCTCCTCGTGTATATATATATATATATATATATATATGAGGGTTCAAATGCACCATAGTTTTGTGCTCCAGTTATGCTCCATATCTTTATCTCCATTTTTAAAATCCAAACAGTCGATCCGAACCACTCAAAATAATTATTACAATAAAATATGCTTGGAAACCAAATTTTATATTTTTTAGAATTTCTTTACTATTTGTTTGGTAGGTACAAAATCTCAGTTTTCAGGAGATCCTGGACCATCCAAAAAAGCGATATTGTACCTACAAAAAAAATAATAAACAAATTCTAAAAAATGTAAAATTTGGTCTCCAAGCATATTTTATTGTAATAATTATTTTGAGCGGTTCAAATCTACTGTTCGGATTTTGAAAATGAAGATAAAGATGTGGAGTATAATTAGAGCACAAAACTATGATGCATTTGAACCCTCCTCATATATATATATGGTTCGATTCTAATAGTATTTGAAAGTTGTAGCGTGTTTGGTAAAATCTGTGAATTTAGTGTATAAATTAATTTACATTTAAAATAATAAATTAATAGAACCGAACTAATTAATTATATCCCATTAATATAACCGAACTAATAGGGAACCAATGTTTCAGTTCTATTAATTTTTCACACTTGTGTGATTGTTAGTTTGGTAATTGTCAAAATCAGTTGGACTACACCAAATGGTTTGATCTTATTAGTTTGTCCTTAATGGGACTATAACTATTATTTATGTTCTAATAATATTTAAATAAGGACAACAGTATTTACCAATGGTGCACATATATATTTTTAGAGTAGGACTGGGTGTTCTTCAGCTTACTGATAAATTTGATTAGCTCAACTTAAAAATCTATTGAATTGATTTTAAATGACAAATTTAAATCATTAAAATATATATATATTTTTTTTGATTGCTTAATTTTATACTGAAATAATTTAAAAAACTTGTAAAATTAACATGTAAACTCATTATTTGTAAAATAAATCAGTTTCAATATAGATTTTGAAGTTAAGCTTTATGAGCTTAAGCACATTCTAATTGGAGTAAATCTAGGGTGTGACATGCTCACCAAGAGAGTTTGGTGAGCACAACTCCAAAAATATATTGGATCGGCTTCAAATGACGAATCTAAACCGTTGAAATCCATGTACTTCGTGAGTGATGCATGTAAATGCAAAATTTTGGAAGTTTCAAACTCATTTGCTACGAGGTCAAGCGATCAAAGTAATAATGAAAAATGAATACATAAAACAACTTATAGAATAACTTATTAAAAGATTCATTACTTTGACCGCTTGACCTCGTAGCAAATGAATTCGAAACTTCCAAAATTTTGCATGTACATGCATCACTCACGAAGTACATATATTTAAACGGTTTGGATTCGTCATTTGAAGCCAATCCGATGTATTTTTAGAGTTGTGCTTACCAAATCTTTTGATGAGCACGTCACACCCTAGATTTACTCTTCTAATTGTACTTAATATTTGTAATCCTTAATTTATAAATGTTTTTAGAATTTATAAATTGTCAATAGATACTTGCTTTTGTAGGTAGTCCCAACTAATCTCTAACCCAACAAACGCCATTAAACATGGGCTTGTTGTTGGAAGTCAAATTGGCTACCGATCTCATTGAAAACATTTTTTTATCCCATTGGTATATTTCCCAATTTATATACTTGTCGAGTCCTGGTCGGTTCATGCACCTTCTCGTTTTGCGCCTCCACTTGGATCTGACGCTACACTGTTCGCCTAAGTTTTCTAGTACCAATTGCTTATAATAAATTGAAATTAATTGGCGAAAATAAATAATACAAAAGTCAATTGAATCATTCCTCTCCATTTCTAGCAACAGGAGAACATGAAAGCTATTGGTAATTAGGGGCCGATTTTTTTATTAAACATATTAAAGTTCGTAATATTTATTTAATTATAATGATTAATAACATAAAATTTTCATAATATGTATTAAAATATATAGAATATATCTACTATTTAGATACGAATAATTGAAACGTAAAACCAAATATCGGTTATCCACATCTAAAATTTTAAATACAGATCGAATATTATCCAGTTTTCACCCTTATTGATTTGGCAATTCTCGATCCCATTATTTGAGAAATTGCATAAGTGGCCTAAAAAATGTCGGTGCATTACGAAAGACAACAATTGACAAATTGCATAAAGAAACAAAAAGAAAAAATAGTTGTGCACTATATTACATTATTACTAAAAAAAAAATATGCAAATTGGTTCTCTTGATTCTGTGAATAAAAAACACAAGATGCTGTGGAAGCTTCTTAAGCATAGCATGGATGAAATAAGATAAATTTTGTTTTTGAAAATACAAAGGAATTAATAATTTTAGAATTTAAAATACATCAATTAGAATAGCTAGAATAACACTTGTCACAACATAATTCAGACCAATCCAGTTGGACTATTATATTAATTTGAGAATAGCTATGAAGATTCAAATAACACTTTTGCTATTCAAAATATCTAGAATAACACTAATTCTCTATTTTTGTGTGTAAAAAGAGATACAAAAGTGTTTTTTTTTTTTTTTAGATTTCCGCTAACACAGTCCCAAAATGACGAAGTTGATACCTCTTATATCATCTCCATGTCGTGACAATACATTTGAGACTCCACTTGTCTATATATATTTTTTTAATTAGCACCACATTAACACTATTCTTTCTCAATTATAGCTATTCACTATTTCAAATATACAATCCAAATAATATTTTGACTAATCTGAATAACACTATTTTCATATTAATATAAAAATTACTATTTTTTCTCTATTCTCATCTACTAATTCTAATTTTTTTTTTTTGTTTGCACTAATTTTGCACGATCCAAACTTACCTTAAGATTTGTTTGGTGAGCGAAAAATAGCAGAAAAAGGTGAAATTATAGTGGAATAGTTCCTGAATTAGAGTGATATGAATCGAATTGTGACAAAGCGAAAAGTAAAATTGAGATTGAACATTACACCTTGTTTGGATGGAGAGTAGACGAAGGAAGAGGATGTGAAGAATAAAAATGAATGGAATGGAATATAAATGAAGATTAACATATTTAACTTTTTTATGTTTGAATGATTAATGAGAGAAAATAAATTTAACTTTTATTTCCGTCTTATTTCTTGTTTGGTTGATTAAAATTTAGAAAGTTAATGAGAAATTCGATAGCTGTTGTAGGTTGGTGACAAAAAAAAACTTGTATAAGAATTATATAGGTAAGATATAGTGGTGGACATTTGTGTTATTTTTTCTAACAATATTTGCAACAAATCTATTTCCATCCATTACACTCTAAATCGGAAAGGAAACCGATTCTATTAATTTTAATAATACAAAATTAAACCCTTCACCTCCTGTACCCTTCACCTCCGACATAATTTTATCAACCAAACACAATTCGACAGAAAATTTTATTTTCTTTCCATTCCCTCCCTTTCTCTACTCTCCATCCAAACAAGGTGTAAATGTCAATCTCATTTTTTAAGTATTTTTATACTTAAGTCCCTCTCTATTTTATTCGAATGAAATAGACTATTACATACATGAAAGAGGATAAACTTTTCATGAGTGGAAATAGTCAAATTACACATTAAAATGCATCCAAAACGATCGAAATAGTATCGAATGTAAGATTCTTTTCTCTCTTTTCTCTCTCTTTTTTTTTTTACCTTTTTTTTACTATTTTATTATCATTCTTTTAGAATTTATAAATTTGATAAACTTTAAATAACATCGTTACATCCCTTTCGGTCAAGACATTTTTATATTGAAATACTCAATTATTTGACTTCTATAAAAAAAATTAAGTTTGAATAAAATAAATTATAATTAAACTATGCCACTGGACTGTGACCGCACATTATTTTAACATAGGCGGGGGGTCCATACACATGACAATCTCAGTTCCTATTCACATTTAAAATTTAAATATACGTAAATATGTTACGAGACAATTGGTTTTAAAGAAATTTCGGATCAAACTATATATACCAAAAATTTCAGGAAAGTTTTCTTCAGTTGTCCGCCAATTTTTTTTTTGACGTATTTAATTTAATATTTTTTAACAAATACGTGGTTCTTTTAAGCTCTTAAATAATTAACATTAATATAAAATTGGTTACTATAAACATATAATTATAAAAAAAAAAAATACGACTGTGTAATTATTTTTTTCTAATATTGAACGAGTTATTTTTTTATCAAGAAAATATTATTTTATAAACATTTCGCTAGTTCGTTTGTATATTTTCTCTCATTTTAGAGTTTAGACATATATACAATTCTCAACACACTTCTTGTAATGATATGGATGTTACAAGAATGATCATCATTGCATTTCCATATTATTAATGGACATATTTTGAAAATTGTAAATCTCTAAGTATTAAACGGAACAAAGAAATATTGAAAAGTGTTACTATCAACAAGCACATTTTCTTGTAATGATAAGGTCTTCTTCTCTCTAATTCAGCTGGATTACTATCTTTAAAGAAGCAACCTAATTCTGCTGGATTATTCAACAAAATTAATTCCGCTGGATCGATATTCTAGCGGAAATGTCATATATAAAAATTTCATAATTTTATTTTGATATATTCTGTAAATTTTTTAATGTTATTAATAAAAATTTCGGTATTTCCTAACATGAAAGTCTCCAAATTTTATTTGGACATATTGAACCCAAGATTCTTTTTCTCAGCCAGAATAAACCAACCAACCAACAGTCAAAGCGCGCATGTTCACTGTAGTGGGCAGGGGCGGAAGGTAGTGCAAGATAAAGGTGGCTAAGTAAACTCCAAGGTTTTTATTTTTGTAAACAGGTACAAAGAAATTTTACTAAAATTGTTATTTTATATGTACTAGTCACCCCAATGATGATACAAAAAATTTGAAGGGCATATGTGTAAAAGTAACATATCCCTTCTTTTGCTTTGGTTTTTCAACTTATCAGATCACGTGAATAACTAACTTGGAAAGTTGTTAAATATAGAAATGTACAAAATAAATTAGGAAAATAATAGCGGTCCGAATAGAAGTAAAAGTTATTGAAATTTAGAATGCATGGTTAGATAATTTTTTTTTCAATTATACCCATAGGCCTCCTTTTTTAAAGAAAAAAATTCTAAATTTAAAATAAGAAAAAAAAAAAAGCAAAAAAATTATCTTTTCTTTCGTCATTGGAAATTTAGAAATTTAAAATAAGGAAGCCATGCATTCTCTAACCGTGCATTCTAAATTTAAAAAAAAAAACTTTTTTCTTTGCTTTCTAATCACCGTACATTCTAAAAAACTTATTTTCTATTAACTTTTTAAATTTAAAAATTCAGAAACAAAGAAAAGAAAAGAGAAGCCACATATTAAAAAGCAGAAATAATGAACTATAGAAAAATTTAAAACAAGGAAGGTATATGAATATGTTATTATTATTATTTTTTATAAACATGTCATTTATTGGTGTTATTTATTTATTATAACTTTATAAAATCAAATAGTGAAAAGTCATATTATCTCATGTTATATAGATTTGGATATTTATTATAATATTTTTTAAAATATAAGATGTTAAGTCAGTTAGTCACCTCTATACTCAGAGTCGAGTTCCGCCCCTGGTAGTGGGAGATGAGGGGTGTCCGATGCCCATCGGACCAAACTCGGTTCGATGGGTGATTTCTACCGTCCGATCTACTTCAAGATATGTACACATCCTTTAATATCCGTGCTATTTGCTTTATCTATGCTTACAGATCTTTAATTGAATCGGACGGTAGAAACCATCCATGAAACCGAACCGTGTTTGGGCCGATGGGCGTCGGACACACTCCCGGGAGGAACCGCATCCTCTGCTGCATTTTTTAAGTGCAGCAGAGTGCTGCACTTTTAATCCGTCCGTTAATTTTTGATCGGATGGACGAAATAAGATTTTTACACGAATTTTAAAGCAAAATTAATACTGCCCCCTCCATCATCCGAGCACTCACCGACTGGAGATTAAATCTGGGCCGTCCAAAAGTGCAGCAGAGGATACGGATCCCACTCGGGAGCCTCTTTCTCCTTCTCCAGTAGGCCCTTAGAATTTTTACTAATTCCAAAACACTACTTGCAATTAACAATTAACCCTCGCAGTTGCTTCCCACCTTCTCTCATCCTTTATATACATCTGTTCGATCACCAAACAAAGGAGATAAAAAGGAGGTGCGGTATAACTGTATAAGGCACTAGAGAAAACACGGTTAGAGAAAGAGAGAGAGAGAGAGGGCGACTTTTCGGACTGAGAAAAGATGTGCGGCGGTGCCATAATCAACGACTTCATCCCTGCGCCGGCTTCCCGACGTGTCACAGCGGAGCACCTCTGGCCCGAGCAGAATAGCAGCAGGAATAAGAAGAATAAGCCCAGAAAGGGGAATAAGAGCAAGGGGGTTGACTATGAGGACGAGTTCGAGGCTGATTTCAGAGAGTTCCATGATTTCGACGACTTTGAAGAATTTGCAGATGAAGAAGATGAGCTGTTTGAATATGAAAGCTCTATTTTGAAAGGTTAGTTCTTTGACTTAGGTTGATATTGCTAATTTAGAGATTTTTCCTGATCTTTTGGAAAAGAAAACAGGAAGTAAAATATCCTAATTTTTTTTTTATTAATTTCATGTTATGTAAAAATATTTTATTGGAATTCAGATTTTAATTTGTTCAGGCTTTTTAAGAGAAAAAAGAAGTAGTAAAACAAAGAAGAGACTGAGAAAGAATAAGTGATAAGTCCTTAAAATTTGATTACAAATCTAAACTATTTTTATTTAAGAGCCATAATTTAAACTGTTGTTATGGCATATTTAAGTACAAATTTGTTTATTCTCAACTGATACAGAGGGGTTGATCGGCTTGAGATCGGCAGAGCTGTCAGAGAACAGCAAGAAGAGGAAGAACCAGTACAGGGGGATAAGACAGAGACCATGGGGGAAATGGGCGGCTGAAATACGGGACCCACAAAAGGGGGTGCGCGTCTGGCTTGGCACCTTCAACACAGCCGAGGAGGCTGCACGGGCCTATGACGAAGAGGCCCGGCGCATCCGTGGCAACAAGGCCAAGGTCAACTTCCCTGATCCAAGCCGTCGTCGTGCCATCAAGATCCACGCCAAATCACCATCACGCAAATCCAACTCCACAAGGTTTTCTAAATTTTACAATTATTGTTCACTTTATTGTTGTATTTTAATTGATTGATTGTGAATCCAAACTGAATGTTGTTCTACAATAAAACATATACATGCAATCAAATTCAACAGATGTAATAAAATTGTTGCTTCCCAATAAAATCAGAAAGGAAAACAATATAAAAAATTAGATTATTACCATAGAAAATATAAACATATATATATTCTGAAGTTTTAAATTTAAATTTATTATTCCCTGTTATTTTGTTCAGGTTGTGTAACAACTCAGACATCACCTTTAACGAACAAATGATAGGAAACAAGCCTGATCCTCTTGCACCTTTTTCTCTAAATCAACCTACCGTAACTACGAACTTATCTGATCAGGAAAGCAACTCATTTTTGGGGGAATCAGAAATCAAAACCCCTGAGACCATGTCTGTCATTCTCCCCAAAATAGACCAAGACGAACTTCTCGACTACACATTACCAGTTAAGAAGCAGAAAACTGAATTGGGTGAAGCAATTGTAACTGAAAACATGGAGGTGAATGTTGGCGGGATTTATGAAAAAGATATTGATCAGTACTTCAATTATCCCAATTTCCTGAATTTTGACGCGAACATGTTCGAGTCAATTGACGGGATTTTCACTGGCGAGGCGGTTCAGGAATCATTTGGATTGGTCGATCTCTGGAGCTTTGATGACATGCCTGTTCAGGCTAGCTACTGACGAGCCGTTGTCAGATTGTGTTATGCTGGTTTTTCTGTAAATAAAGTTGCGTGTGGCTACCAATTTTTCTTTTGTTTAATTTGATTTTTCTTTTTTGAACTAGTATTTGGTTCGGAGCAGGAGAGATTGGAGTAGTTTCCTTTTGAAATTCCAAAGAGGAATGGTGTTGATCTGATTCCATATCAAGGAAGAGAACAAAGATTATTATTCTCAAATTTTGAATTAACTTTTCATTTTAATATTTGAATTAGCAACTAAGAAAAACAATTCAAGGTTTTCCTTTCTGATTTCTTCCTAATTTCCAATCAATTTTGCCCTTGTATAGTTGCAATTTTCTTTTCTTTTTAATTAGTATAGCTAACTATTTCTTTCTTTCGTTTTTTTTTTTTTTGCTGTTGTAACAGGACCCATGGAAAAGGAAAACCAGGAAACTATCCATTGATTTAAATTTTCAGCTTGTTTGCTTTTTTGAGCATTTTACTTTTATGTACAAGTGTACTTTAAATCCGTAAATCAACGGTTTGAGTAATTTTGGGCAATATTTATCTTTAATTTTCAAATTGTGGGATCAATCAAAAGCAGTCACACAGTAATAATTTAGCTCAGATCATTAAATTTTGATTCTTGCATCAGTGCATTAAGAATGGGATGAGGTTTGGTCCAAATGGCTTTGGACTGGACACTGTCCAAAGACTTTGAAAATCGTAAAATTATAGTCCAAACAGTCGATCCGAACTTCTCAACATGATTTTTATATTAAAATGTGCTCGTAGACCAAAATTTATATTTTTTGAAAATTTTTTACTATTTTTTTAGATATGTACAAAATCACTGTTTTTGGACCATTCAGAAACAGTAATATTGTACGTATCTAAAAAAATAGTAAATTTTCCAAAAAAATATAAAATTTGATCTCTAAGCACATTTTAATATGAAAATCATATTAAGCGGCTTGGGTCGACTATTTGGACTTTTATCGTACAATTTTTAGAGGTTTTGGACGGTGTTCGGTCCAAAGCCATTTGGACCAAATCTTATTCCATTAAGAATATGGTTAAAAATTAATCTTGTATTTTTGCATTCATTGGTTGTTGCAGCAACTCATACACTAAATATAATTATGTAAAATGGTGGTTTAAAGTCTAAACTAATTCAGATTCTCTCATTAGAGTTAGCATCAATTTTGAGGCCCCCACACTACTACTAAAGAAATTGGCAACTAGCCAACTAGTAACAAATTATTAGAATTTAACAGGCTTTTGTTTTTGTTTTTATTCATTGGAGGTTAGATGCACTGAATTGGAGAATCTAAATCTCGTATGGTGCCCATGATGTAGCCTTCCATGTATATATTAATTTATCAGATAGAGACAGAATTCTCTGTCTCCAGTGTCGCAGACACGTGGGTTTAGAGCAAAACTATATTCAATATTTAAATTTCTAAATCCGTCCAAATCCACCTGTCAGCAACACTGGGATAGAAAATCCTACTCCTGAAGAACAGGTGATCTGATTTCTATCAGATAACATATACATTATTTATTACCCCAGGTTATTTAGTAATACGAGTGGTTATGACTGTACTTTGTATTAATTATAATTTTTGCAAGAAAATGTACTCTTTAACCTCTGTCATAAAATAAAATTATAACACACTCATTTATTTACCTCTTCAGTTCAAATTTTTGCAAGTTTCTTCCCTGACTCTTGAACAATTATTTATTTATTTGCTACTTTTGCTATCTTAAATATATTCTTGCCACATGGAATGGGCTAAAAAGAATCCAAGTACCTAAATGGTCAAGTGGAGAGTTTAATTAAAGGAAGCTAATAAAATAGAAATCCACTAATTTAATAAACAAATTGTGATAAAAGCTGAACCACAAAGGTCATTATTATCCAAAGTAATACGGAATTCAATGAATGGTCCTTTATATATATATATATATATATATTACAAAAAAAAAAATTTTGGTAATTTGCCACTCCAATGTTTTCAAATCTAAAAAATGCCATCACGAAACTATAAATCTGAAAAATGCCACTCTAAACTTAATTAATTCTTAAAATTGCCACAATTACACAATTTTTATACTTTTTTTATTAAAAATTAACTGAAAAATACAGTTTTGAGATACGTATAATGAGATGTTTGAAGGGTATATAGAGAAATACAGAAATACGTATCTCAAAACTGTATTTTTCAGTTAATTTTTAATTAAAAAAGTATAAAAATTGTGTATTTGTGGCAAATTTAAGAATTAACTAAGTTTAGAGTGGTATTTTTCAGATTTATAGTTTTGTGATGATATTTTTCAGATTTGAAGATTTTGGAGTGACAAAAAATCAATTTTCCCTAAAAAAAACTTTCAATTTCACTATTATTTGCAGAGTTGTATTAAAAATATGCTAGTTGCATGTTGAGTAGGATATAGGTGGAGTTGGCAAATTTGAATGACCTTTTCATATTTTCTCTCCAAGACTCCAACTTACATATTAGTTTAATTAAACTTTAGTCTACAAGTTAACAAGTTGATGACATCAAATTAATTCGATTTTGTTAATTTTGCATAATGAGTTGTTGGTAGGGGGTGTAAACGGAGCGGATAATGCTAATTCTGTATCCGCATCTGTTTTTCAACCAGTGGATACGAATACGGATACGAATAGTAAACATATATCAAAATTTAAAACCATGTCCATTTTAAACGGATATGAATACGGAACGGATAATCCACGGATACAGATTAGAATATGAATATGGAGTGGATAATTGCCGGATATAGAGTAATTTTACTAAATTTCATAATTTTAAATTACCTAAATTGACAAAAATTAATAGACTTTTTAAGTTTGCACAGTGGCAATTATGCATGACTAATTGTTTATTGGTTCAGGAAACTAATATATTATCCTAATATATTATATAATTTTCCTACCAAAATTCTTGGTTAAACGAATATGTTTTTTGGGAACTCCATAAGGGTGAAATGAATTAAAAACTGTTGAAAAATTAAATTTCCTATCCGGATATATATGGATATCCCCTCCGCTCCGTTTATATCCTCATGAAATTATCCGTATCCCTATCCGGATTATTTTTTCATATATAAAAAATGAGGAGGGATCCAATTACACCCTTTTTTTTGACACATCATGACATTGTTTTTTTTATAGTTTAATTTTGCGATTTCAAAATTCAAATAGTCGATCCAAACCGTTCAACATGATTGATATACTAAAATGTGCTTGGAGATCAAATTTTACATTTTTTTGAATTTTTTTACTATTTATTAAGATGGTTACAAAATCGTTGTTTTTCAATGGTCCGAAAACAACGATTTTGTAACAATCTTAATAAATAGTAAAAAAATTCAAAAAAATGTAAAATTTGATCTCCAAGCACATTTTAGTATATCAATCATGTTAAACGGTTTGGATCGACTATTTGGACTTTGAAAATAGTAGGTGTCAAAATATGTCAAAAAAAAAGGTGTAACTTGATCCCTCCTCGTAAAAAATATATGTATCTGTATCCGCAAGTATCCATATCCATTTAATACGAATTTGGATTATAAGCGGATTCGGAGCGGATTATCCGTGGATAATCAGAATCCGTTTACACGGCCTAGTTGGTGGGTCTAGAAATTCAGGTCAAAATGACCATAATTTGTGATTCTAATTACTCTCCAAATTAACAAGGGAACCTCATTTAAGTATGCAAATCATCCAGTTGTCATCAGCTCACTTTAATTTTACTTTAATTAGCTTTTGAATTTTGACCGTTTCAACACGTGTACGCTTCAGATGCTTGGTCTCCGGTCTCCACGCTAATTTTTTAAAGGGAGAATTTTATTATATTTTTTAAAACCTTTGAAATTACATATTTTCTTTCTAAAATTTATGACAACATATGTATCCTTTTAAATTTTAAAACTAATATATTTATTCAGTTTATTGCTATTTCTATTAACAAATTATTTTAGATTTATAACGTTTTTATTTATCTATTTGTAGCTTGTGTAAGATAAATGTTTAGTATTCTAATTGATTAATTATCGGGGACAATTGAATTATTTATCTATTTGTTATACATACACAATTGCTTTCAGAATTACGCATATGTATGTATCAGTTATCACAACTACCGAAATTAACCATTTGCCCTCACAAATCAGCGAATTAGAAAATTAAATATTTCTCTTAACAAAATACCTATTTATTTTTTAAATAAATGACAAAGATAAAAAATTACAAATATAAAATGTAATAAATTGGATAAATTTGTGAGTTTTTAAAATTTAGAAGGATAAATATGACATTATAAATTTTTAGAAGGAAAGATATGCAATTTCAAGATTTTTAAGACTATTTGAAATGGGAGGCGCTATTTTGAGAGCTCAAAATACAATATTGAGGACTCTGAAATATTCTTTTTCTTTATACCAGTTTCGTCCTTGATTAAGACTTTGCATATATGCTAAGATCTATGGGTAATTAATGTATTGCAAATTAAGAAAGTTAAGATCCTATTTTTTCACATAAATAAGATACGTTCTTCCTTATCTATCTTTACAAATTTGGAATTTTAAAAAGTACAAGTTACATTTGTATCCACGAATTTATGTTGATATAAAAACTATTCTAATTAATGCATTTAAGTCATTAGTTATCCAAAAAAACAAAAACAAAAAATAAACAATGTTTGCATCATGAAATCGTGGGAAAAAAGAGTTAGCTATTTCATAGTAGCTAAGTTTGGTAAGAAAAAATTATTATTTATTTATTTGTTGTTTATTTCTTTTAGTGCAAAGAGAAGGATTAATAGCCCCTGATCTACTGAACTTGTGGGTATCTCACATTAGTTTATTTTTTTTCTTTTGACGAATATATTTTGGAGTTCATATTATTATTGACTTGTTGACTAATATAATAAATTTATTTTAACTTTAATAGTTTACTTGCACTACGCTTTATTAGTTATATAATTTTTATTTATTTAAGTTGAATAGTTATTTTCATTTTTCAATTAACTTATCTTAATACAAGTATTATTGATATCTATAATTTTCAGGATTCTTATTATCTAACGATCTAATGTTAAAGTTTTGGTGAAAAATCTAATCCAACAAACTTTTTATTTACATCCAATATGCGATACGCATTTGTTAGTATTTTTTAAAAAACTTATTTTCAATGCTTTTGTTCATATTTAAAGTGATTAATGATAATTGAAAATTTACATGCAACTTTCAACAGCACATAATATATTTTGTAATTATTTACTTTTGTCCGTTATCTTTGTATGTCATGCGACGATTTTTATATTTAAAGATATTGTCCAATAATGATATGACAACTTTACATAAAAAAATATTATATCATACAAGGTTATAATATTTGAGTTCACAAAAAAAAAAATTGATCGGATGAAATATTGATTTGGATAAGTTACATTGTGTATTATAATTAATAATTAGCAAACTACTGAATAAGTATTGGTATTAGCTTGTGAATCACACAAGTAAAAGTAACAAAATAACACTAAAGTAAATAATGTTGATGTTTTAAACTAAACACATTAAATTATTTTCTTAAATTTAGTGCGTAATCTTATTTCAGTTTTTAAAAGAAGTTACTAAATAAGGGCAAAATTGACACAAAGAGAAAAATATTTCTCTCAGCTCTGAAAATTATAAATTAAGATCTCAATATAGCACTACTCATTTGAAATTCTCCTTTTGAAAATACGGGATAATCGATTAGATGGTAACTAAGGGAGAGGAGGGTGTCCGATGCCTATCGGACCAGAAAAGTGTTTGATAGGTGGCTTCTACCGTCCGATCTACTTCAAGATTTGTGCGCATGGATATTAAAGCAAACAGCACGGATATTAAAGTGATGCGCACAAATCTTGAAGTGAATCGGACGGTAGAAACCACCCATCAAACAGACTCTGGTCCGATGAGCATCGGACACCACCCTCTCCCGGTAACTAAACCTTTGGAACTCAAAATACTCCTATGAATATGATGTCGCACATGTTTTCTATATGCAGGGACTTTTTTAATTTCACAAGTCATAAAATATCATTGTTTATTTTTATTTTTTCAGAGAGGAAAATGGAAAGGTAGCGCAGTCGTTTAGAAAAAGTTTTTATAATTGTTAATTATCCAAAGTCCTAGCATACTTAATTTATATAAAAAAAAATAAAGTATAGTAGTGCTTAAGTTAATCAAAGTTTTTTTAAATAGCTTAGAAGCACAAAATCTAAAGTATCTTCACAAAATGAGGAATTTTTTTTTCTATATATCCACTGCATAGTTATATTTGCAAATGTGTATTCTCCTTACATTCACAGCCTCCATGTGTAGCGGTAGGACCTAATATTTTCTTCAAATTTCAGCGTTGATTAAGTTCGGATCCAAATCTGCTCTAATTCGAGGCCAGTGAACACTGATCCTGAAATTCTTGCAATCCGGATCTAGCCGTCAAACTATTTCGAAATGCGTGCACAGGAAAACGAACTGTTTCAATACGTTCTCCAGATAAAATTCGACGGCTAGATTCGAGATTGTAGAAATTCCAGGGTATTGTTCACTAGATTCAGGATTGCAGCAGATTTATTTTCGTTAAGTTCAGCTAACGTAATATCGATAGTATTTCAGCCTAAATATTAGTAATTTAAAATCTTATCAAATCAACTTCAAACAACGAATTCAGATCGTTAAAACCGATCTACTTCAAAAGTAGTGTATTTATATGCAAAATTTATAAATTTTCAAACTTATTTAGTATCAAGTCAAGCAATTACAAAATAATGTCAAACAGCAACATGTGAAATATTTTTAAGTTAATTTTAGTGCATTTATTTTTCATTATTTTTTAATTACTTGGTACTAAAATAATTCGAAAATAATTTATTTTGCATGCAAATGCATCACTCATTAAGTATATCAGCTTAAACGGTTTAAATTAATCATTTGAAGCCTATTCAATCAGTTTTAAAATCTGACAAATACCACCTATATCATTGTAGCCAGACTCGCGTTTGAATTTTTTTGGAAGTCTTTTAACCACATGACTTTATACTAAATTAATTCGAAACTTTAAATTTTCACATGTAGTCGCATCACTCGTAAAGTAGAAGGATTGCAACAGTTTGAATTCGTCGTTTGAAATTATGGTTTATAATGTTTAGGATGCTTTAGCTGGACATTATAAACCATAACGTCCAGTTAATTTGATTACTAATAATCGTAAAAAAACATTGTAGCTGGACATTATAAATCACGTCCAACTATAGTATTTTTTTCGTCAAAAACAATATCACAACAGCAACAGTTAGAACTAAAACACACAAAAAAAAACACTGAAGCTGGACGTTATAAACCATAAAGTCTAGTTACAGTGTTTTTTTTAAATGATCATTAGCGATCAGATTAAATGAACATTATGGTTTATAATGTCCAACTATAGTATCTGAACGTAACATTATGTTCTTATTTTCTGAAATTTTACCAAAACATTCCTGTTAATAAAAAAAATCAGCAAGACAAAGGCGGTCCGATGTTTGGTCATTCGATTAGCATCAAATTCTTGCAAAAATCTTTCGGATTTGACCCAAATTAAATTGCTATATGAACATAGTTTGGTTCGCACTTATCACGGGTAATTCAATAACAGCTAGGCATTTTGACACATTTTTTACTAAGGGTGTGCTCCAAAAAAAGGTACGTGGAGGGAGAGGAAGGAAGAATTACTGTACGGGAGTGAGCTTCAGCGCAGACTGTCCCTGTCCGACCATTTCACTTGCTCCAAAAAAGAAGAATTGGAGAGAGAGCGGGGTGAACAAGCACTTTTCGGAGGAGAGGGCAGCTCAGCACTGCATTGATTTTTGGCGACAATCTTCACCCCCAAATTGGGGTGTAAGATTACTATTTGGAGATGAGCCTCACCTCCGATCTCTTCTCTTTGTCTTTCATTAATAGAGTTTCACCCTAATTTGTGGAACACACTCTAAGAGTGTGAATTAATTCATAAATCAAGGAACAGTTGAGGAACGAAGGTGAATTTTGCAAAGCTCAGTAAAGAGCGATAATGGTGTGGTGACAAGGTAACAAGAGTAAAACTCAGATCTCATCGCACGGTTTATTTCATTCATATCTGATTCTTACATGAGAGTGTATATTTATTGACCGCTTCAATTATCCCCAGTACGTGTAATGCTGCAGTTCTCCTTTTTCTGTTCGTTGGGTCCCAGTACACAGCGAAAGAAGTGATTAACACCTTCGGTCAGTAATTTGAGATGGGGCCTACCTCGCAGAGGGTGATGTTTTAAACTTCGCTGCCCGCTCATCTTGCCCGTCTGAACCGTCCTCCCTTCTTCCTACTTTGCTATTTTGACCAAGTCAAAATAAAACCCGATTACATTACACTCCCAAATCGAATTGGGTTCCTGACACATTTCCATTTTGTGTTGTAATCAGTTCATTACTGTTTTGTTTTTTCATTGGTGTTATTCAATATATCGACTATGTTATTGACAAAATGTGCTTTAGCTATAACAACGGGAATAAAAAAAAAAACAAAAAACTTTGAAATCGAACAGGATGCTAAAATTTATTAAGCAAATTGGCATACAGGCCTTATCCATAGCATCCAATCAGGAAAAAAGCAACACACCATGAAAATTCCTCAATGAAACCCTAGTCCATAACTATCATCAAAAGCAAAAGTGCAAAACCTCTTAACTTTCTCTCTTAGCTCAGCAAAGCAAAAGAAAAACAATTTTAAACACATAAATGGTCTTGTTCCTCCCAACTCATTTTGATCAACTAGATGCAGAATCTCCCTCAATCGCCAAAGGAACTGACTTGGCCTGTGCATAAATTATCAGAGGTGTCAGTTCTGAGCATATATTGTCAATGTAGAAAATAATTTCTGGTACGTACCAAATTGCGGTACTTGAGAGCATAGAACATCTCAAGGTAGCGGCGGGTCTCACGTCTGTCAAGGTTGGATACATACTTCCAGAAACCATAGACACCCGCGAGTGTCATCAACCTCTCAGAGTACAACTTCCAAGTGTACCTAATAAATAAGTACAACAGCACAAATTAAGATCAAATCTAATGAAGCTCTGTATCAGAAACAGAACCACTATACCAAAGATTACTGAGTGGTACTTACCGATATGGTTAAATGAGTATAATTCACAAACAAAGCACCAAAATAAAGAATTAAAAAAAAAAAAACAAGAAGAAAGTGTACTTCTCTTCAATACGCTTGATACAGCCATCGGAGATCTTGGTCCAGTGGGAGGGATCGGTTTTGCACTTCTCGAAGAAATCAACAAGCAGCTCAGCAGCCTTGTCACCCTGGTATGGGTCAATGTGGAAGCCCGACACTCCATGCACGATGATCTCAGCTGGGCCTCCGTATTGAGTGGCGAATGTTGGCAGCCCACATGTCATTGCTTCAACCACTGTCAGACCAAATGCCTCATACGTAGCAGGCTGTGTATAAATCAAGTACAGAAAAGTTACTGTTAGCGGACACCTACATAAATTTCTTGAAAACATGCAAGTAAAATATGGATACACAGCAATGGAAAATTGTGGAAATGTAATTTTGTAATTTTATTTTTACATCACTGCAACTTATGGAACACACATGACAAAACAGCCCTCAACATAATTTTAGTAAATTTCAAAAGACCCTAATTTCTTACCTGGACAAAAGCACCCTTGGTGTCGCAGATATAACGATAGAGCTCCCCATTGCGCACACGGTTCATCTGAGCAGAGATCCAACGGATATGGCCGCTAAGACTGTATTGCTCAATCAAGCTGTACATCTTCTCGAACTCAGCTTGCTCTTCCTTATCCTTTGACTGCTTCCCGTGGTCACCGCACACAATAACCAGGTTGACCAGCTCCTTCAGTTGAGAATTGCGCCCGTAAAACTCCACCAACCCAGTAATGTTCTTCACCTTGTCAAGCCTTGCCATGGAGAATATTATCGGCTTGTTCCTGTCCTTGAGAACAAACCTACAGGAACAATAGCATTCAAATAATGATTATTATACAGAAAGATCTGTGGTTGTTTTAGAGAACTGATGGATGTCAGGAAACAAGAGGGTACAGTAAGATTTTATATTATGTGAGAAACTGAGAACCAAGGACTATTTTAACATAAAGAGGGATAAAAAGCAGCAGGCAAAAAGGGACTAAATTTTAAATTTAAGGGCAGTTATTTCTGCTTTTTATTATACCATGCTAGCATGCCTTAAGGCTGCACAGGAGAAATAATAATACAATCAGTTAATTAAATGAAATGTGGTTGTTGGTTCTGTTCCACATATAACAGATTGAAATCTATCAAGTAGCACTGACTCTATATATTCACATACAGTTTTATTCTACTGATTGAATCTTTTCAGGCATCATGAAAAAAGAGAGAACTAAAATATAAGAAATAAAATTATAATTGAGATGATCCTTCTTACCTGTACTCATCATTTTCGACAGAGCCGAACAGAAGCTCCTCGATCTCAAGGTGAAGAGAGGTGAGACGCTTGCTTGTATCAGTATACGGGAAGTAGATGGACATATCGGCACCAGGAGACACAATGTTGAACTTGGGGTCGAAAACGTCAATTCCATGTACCACCCGATACAGCCCAGGCATGGTGAATGCCATGTGAGACTCATACTGGCCCACTGTATCCTTGCTGAAACATTAAAATAACAAGAATTTAGACATGATTAGAGGACAAAAAAACATCATAGTAAGTTAAAGGGGGTAAGAAAAATGGTTAGATACAACAATAACCCATAGGCCCTTATATAAAATATAGATAGTACACGAAAGCTGTTAAAATTCTGTTGTACAGGGGCAAACATGGTCTGAACAAAGAACAAAGATGAACAGGGATAAAATGTACGCACCTGCCGGCAATTTCTTGGAAAGTGGAAGTGATAATGAAATCAGCATGGTTCATAGCGATGAGGTCAGCAGTGAACTGGCATGAGAAGTGGTAGTGGTCTTCCAGGTTCTTCCAGTAGAGGTCAGAGTTGGGGTACTTGGTTTTCTCGAGTGCATGGGCAATTGTGCACTAAAAAGAAAGAAAGAGCAACAATCTCATCTTACTTATAGAAGGAACAGTAGATCAATGTTTAAAACCAGAAATGACAAAACTGCCCTTGGTTTTGTGTGAATTAATTTAGAGATAGTGAGTATTAAGGAAGCTACAGTGAGCTTCAAAAATATGGAGTGGATGTCGGTATATTTCAAATTTATGCTCGGGTTTGCAGCAAAATTGCCTCCAAGGTTGAAAAAGAAATCTAACCGTGGTCACACCAAGTCTGTGTGCAAGCAGTGAAGCGACAAGATTTCCATCACTGTAGTTTCCTATGAGGAGGTCAGGGATGGCCTGCATCTCTCCCGCAATCTCATGAGCAACATCCTGATAGTCGTATTCAAAACTTATGAATTACCAAGCATTGCTACATTTAAATTCACAGGGTGTACCATATATAACTTTTGAATCAGAGGAATCAACAGTACCTCAGCATAGGTCTCGAGGTAAGGCCACACCTCAAAACGAGAGATCCATTTGCGAACAATGCCCTTCTCTGTTCTGAATGGCACACGAAGGATGTGGGTGTGCTCAGTACCTAGCACCTTCTCTAGACGCTGGCCACATGTCGTGCCATGGGCATCTGGTAGCAGTCTGGTGACCTGTAACAATACATGTTGTATATGGGTTCAGATGATAAGTAAAATTTTTATATAAGCGATTTAGAGATCTTGAAAGCTTCAAAACATTTTATAAGAAAATATCTTAATACTTGAATTTCTGAAATTCTCTGTACCCTGTTGAAGTTTTAACTCATTAGATTTTAGCGTGCTAAAGATTAGGTCTTAATATATTTATTTGCAATAAACATCATTTCTAATATTTATGATATATTATTTTTCCAATATAGTTGTTGCACCACAGAAAAGAACTTACAAAGCCGTATCCTAAAAACAAGCCAGCTTTTGTGCATACTATTGAACCATTTATCGGATTCCAACATATATCCCAAAGTTTTAAAAAGCTCTCTTAAATTGATAATGTTCAAGTATCGGACTTACAATGAGAATACGGGGTGTGATGTTGAGACCCTGTTGCTTGATTTTCAGCAGCATCTCACTCTCCAAGGCACGCACTTGATCCAAAATGTACACAACCTACAAAAACAGAAACCATATTAAAACTACAACAAAAAGAAGCACTAAAAGAAAACGTGAGACTGTTTAATTGAAAAAAGAGGTTTCGTACCTGCCCACCAGTGTCAGGATATCCCAAGACATTAGCCTGGGCGAAGTACCCATGAGGAGAAAGGATAACAACATTAAACACCATTGGAATTGTACCAAGGAACTTCTCCAGGGTTGACGGATCGGGAGCCTCGAGAAGATCCAATAAGAGGTGAATGGTCTCCTTGGTGCGGGCTGCAGTGTCACCCCACCCCTTCTCCAATCCAAGCTCTTGGAACCTATCATAAAAGGATTTTGTTTTTTCGTTTTTCAATATCATTGCTTCCCTTCAGACAAAGTTTAGAGAATTAAAAAATTTGATTCTAAAAGAAATCGTGTGTAACCTGTGTTGGAATTCAGAGTAGGGAGTGTCTACTGGGATGGTTGCCAGATGCTCCTCAGATTTCCTAAGTGTGGCCTGGAGATGGCTGAGGCTGCGGATTCTGTCATTCAGCATCATTGTCTGAAAGAATTTGAAGCATCAATCAGTGCTAAAAAGAATTGGAGAAATTTTAATTTATAAATTAGATTAAAGAAACTACAAGGACAAAAGCACGCACCATGCCCTTGTAATTGTGTGCACGAAGGAAGTTCAACAAAGGGTACAAGCTATCCCTGTCAATGAAAAGCTTGGAGGAGAGGTGCCGATTGAGAAACTGTACACCGTTACCAATTGACTTTGAAAGGGATGGGCGTGGGAAAGATGCATTGAATGGCTCAAAATCAAGCTCCAGCACAAAGTTTTCCTTCCTGAAAACATTGATACCACATATATAGTTCCATGTAAATTAAGATGGTATATGTTATTCTAGCATGCACATCACGCTAATAATGTTTTAATGCAGCTGTTGGATTCAAGTTGTAGTCACTGGTCAGAAAGGGATCAAGGTCAACTCGACTCAGATTGAATTATGAGCCAGTTTAACACATCATATCTTTGAATGAGGATCTGGACAACAGCACTGATGTCCCAAAACCAACCTTAAATTATAGATTATAATTATTTTTTAGTGAAATGGACCAATAATTAGCTAATTCAAAGGACAAGGTTTATGAAGGGTCTGCTCAGTAACTTCTTGTTTGTTATAAATACTGCTAAAGCAAAATGAAACAGTCAAATTGAGCACATCAACAAATACTTACTTCTCATTGGCAAGTTGTTCCTTGAATTGCAGGTATTCGGCCACAGATAGCTCTTCCACACCGAGTTCACTGACATTCACTCTCACATACTCCCACACACCCGGCCTCGGCCGAATCGCAAGTGCAACCCATGGAGGGAGCACAATTGCCTCCTGAATTTCAGAATTTCACAAATTGTTTAAGATAACATCAAAAATTACGCACTAATAGTTCAGCATGCAGACTGATAATTTTATCTTAGCAACATTTATTTTCTATGCAAGTATACCCGCTCTAAGAAATCCAAAAGAGTTTGAAGGAAGAAAAAAATGGGTTATAAAATAGGGTCCAGTACCACCAAGAAATTTTGAACAATTTGCCTTTTTTGCACCCTATGTACCTATAAACCTATGTCTATAAATTTTGGGCCTCAAAATAATCAACCTGAGCACCTCGAAGAACATCATCAAAGGCACTGTCCTTGAGCTTATCACGATCAGGAATTGCGGCATTGTACTCGGCTGCGATCTGATGTGGTTGTAGCATCCCATTTCCTAGCTTGACAAACCTATCAAAGGTTGTAATGAGAAAAAATATCACTACAATCAAATCTAAAAATTTCAATTTGATGCAGTGTTGGAATTTCGAACTGACTTTAGTGGGTCGATCGAGTTGTTACATTTACCAACTGAACATCCAAACATCAGATCTACCAGTTGGAACACAAAAGGTGCAATGGAAAAAACACATTATTGGGTTTAACCAACAAAATATTTACTGGATGAAGTAATTAAGCGTAGATCTATCATATATTAATAGTATAATCAGTAGATTTCTGCAAAATTTCCATATTCATGCATACATAACACAGAATACTAATGCAAATGATAAGAAATTATGATCAAACAACATATCAGACAAGTGCAGAAAGTTCTGAAAACAGCATGCAATAGAGGATTGCATGTAAGATAAGTTGCAATACCTTGAGAAAAGGGCGATTAGCTCATTTGGGTGCGCTGAGAGAGAATCACCGATTCGCTCCCTGACACTGTGTATGCGGGTCAACACGCGCTTCTCGGTTGGTTCCCCCATTTTGTTATCACTGGAAAAGGAAAATGAAGTTGTTTAAAAAATTTAATAAACAAAACAAACTATGATTCATGAATTAAGATGTCATTAAACCCTCCTAAAACCCTTAATTAGTAGCCAGAGAAAAACAGAGCTCACAAATTTCTGGTTGCTGCCAAGGCACTAGATCTAAACCTTAAGCCTTTTACATTTCACCAGAAAAATTATAATTAAAAAGATTATACCGTAGAAATTATTTTATTTTTTAAGTATATATAATCACTATATATTAAGCCTTCGTAGTTTCTAATATTACATAAAACCCTCCTAAAGCCTAAAGATTATTTCTTAATCCCCCCCTGCTTTTCTGCTTCCAAGACATGAACAGAGGAAATAAATATTCCTTAATAAATTAATTAGTGACATCTTCGTCACTGGCGATAAGATAAAAAAAAAGAATTTAATCCAGCACCTAAATCATCTCTTCTGTTTTTCCTATTAATAAACAAAACCACTAAAAACAAGGAGTTAGCATTATCTCCACTCTCTTACCGAAGCAAAGACTAGGAACTGTATAAAGACAGAGACTTTTCTTTGCTTTAATTAAAAAAAAAATACTTCAATTCTAAAAACTCTATCTTTTTCCAAGGGGCAACCAAAGCAAGAGACTCAATCGAAAAGAAAAAAAAGCAAAGTCAGAATCCAAACGAGTGGTCAGATTAATGTGCGAGAGAGAAAATACGCAGTCCGGAATGTAAACCCACCAACTTTAGAATTCGCATCCTCTGAGATATCTCAAACTTTGCGTGACTTTATGGAAAATCGTAACCGTTTAAATAGTTTTTTGCACGAATCTCAAAGTACAAATAATACTGCCCCCCGCGCTATCCCCGAATAGGCACCGAACACGTCGGTCACGCAAAAATTGAGATATCTCAGAGAATACTCCCTCCCAACTTTAAGCCAGATCTAGCAAAATGGAGGGGGGGAGAGAGAAAGAGAAAGGAGGCACAAAGCTACACTCTTGACTTGGGATTTAAGAAAAGAAAAAGGTTTGATGGATAAACCTTACTCTCAGCTCCCTGTGCCAAGTGCACAGTAGATGTTACCACCGAGGCAACTCTCACGCTCTCTCTCTCACACACACACAGACACACACTGTGTGTCGTAATACATGTAGAAAAAAACAAGATTTAGCAGAGAGACGGTGGCTTTACTCCATTTTAGACCCCAAAAGAAGTTCAGAAATCAATGAAAAAAAAAATTAAGCTTAGGAACTGTCATTAGTCCTTAATTTCACACGGATCTAAAGCGTAGTTTAAGCAAAAATTTATTGATCTTTGATTTTGTGTCCTGTGCAGTTCAAATACGGAGCAAGAGTCTGACGTTTTCTCCAAAACCCAAGATCTGTGCATGCTTTTAATTACTGAAATCTAATACCTCCTCCCAACTGGAATTTTCATAATCGCTTAAACCCAAAACCCAGGGTGCCAGGGGTGCATTCTCTCAATCTCTCTTCTATAGTGAGGAGAAAAATCGATAACAGAATAACACAATTGATGTCTATCTAATCTGCTATTATTTTGATACTAACATATGAGTATTATTAATACCTTGAGAAAACAGAGGAAGAAACAGAGACGGGTGAAACGAACAGGGTGAACGCTGTAAGGAACGAATTTGTGATTTGAGCACTCCCACTCAACTCCTTTTTATATCGAAAAATTGTGGGTCCCACCAATTCATTTCTGTGGGCCCCTAGTGGTATTTCTCTCTCCTGCTGCATTCCATTCCCACTTTTGTAAATTCACTAAAATTATATGCGTATAGCATGGAATATATTGGCGTGCATAGAGGTACTTAAAATTGGGTCCCATCGATGACAGAGTTAGAAGGATTATATGTATCTGAGTGTGGGATCCACTAACAGTGAAGTTGTGCAAATTAGCTGTAGGATTTCTTCACATAAGATCTGATTCTTTTTTTCAAAGAAATTCTTTTTCGCTTGTTTTTGCGCGCTCTAAAATTCAGACTAAGAGAAGTCTTTGGTCTGGAAAACCGCTGGCGGTATTACAAGTGGACCTACTTAAATGTGGTCTAATTATAAAGGGAGAATTTCATATATTCCCTTCAAAAATTATGAAATTACTTATTTATTATTTAAATTTCTATAATTACATATTTATCATCTAAAAATTTAATAACTCGTATATTTATTCAATTAATCAAAAATAAAATTAATTAAGTTTAAAATTATATAAAATATAACTGCTCCTTCCTCTTATGGGCACAGAATTTCTTTTCCGTTTTTTTATGTAACTTTCTTATTTTCGCTGAAACTCTCTCCTCATCTCGTCTTTCCAGCTTAAACTCGGAGAAAAGAGGCAACATATTTGGATATAAGAATTTCAACTCCAGCTTGATCGTCTAAAAACAAGGTAACTGCTCCAATGTTTCCAACAAAATAGCTCATACTAAATTCGATGCTGGTATCACAGCCCGTTATCAGACTAGTAACTAGGTTTGACAATATGTATTTTGTTACTGGCTCAATTTGGAATATATGTTTTTAATCTTTTATATTGAGTATAAAGAAGAACGGTTCTAAGAAAAAAAAAAAGAGGGTGTAAGTTAATCCTTAATTAATTATAGTTTTAAGAAAATTAAATATAATTAATCTAAGTTTTGGGTATATTTAATATATACTCAAGTTATATTGGATAAATATGTGAGTTATTAGGTTTTTAAATGATAAATATGTAATTATAAAAATTTGAATGATAAATACATAATTTCTCAATTTTTAATGGTACAGTGGGGAAGCCGAACAGATTCTAAATGAAATATGCTCTTATTTAAAAAATATATATTAACCACACGTCATGTCATCATGTACTACTTTGTAATTATCCATAAACTTATGACAAATTGTGACAGTATTATTTTGTTAAAAAGAAGGATAAATTTACTATTTCATAATTTAAAATCAACGACGAATTAAAATCGTGTACCGATATTAATTTTGTATATAAATGAAAGTGAAGAATTAATTCCAGCAAGAATTGAAAGTCGTTGCAATATTTTTTTTAATAACAAAAAAGTGGACTTTCAATATATTTCGATCCGAATAATATCTATTGCAACAAATATCTCTCTATTTAATAATATCTATTTCCGAATAATATCTCTCTATTTAAGAATATTTCTAGTATCAAATAGCGTTTCCAATTTTCCATACATAATATTTGAATTCTATAAAGTCATTTGCTGTTTTTCCAAAAACGAAAAATAAACACACATGCATGTTCATTTATAATACACATCCCCTGATCTTTTTATTGTTTTGATTAGGATATGAACAATTTGTTCAAATGTCTCTCCTCAATGGTTTGTAAGCATATATTCAAATTTGGAGATGGCTTTTTTGAAAGTTTTCTCCGAAGTTTTTCTAAAGATAAGTCCATTTTAATCATTTTCCGTAAAAAATTATAATATAGATGTCGTTTTATCAACCTTCTTTAAAATGAAGAGAGGCGATCCGATTAACATCAGATCAAATTCGGTTGATACTCAATCAAAGCCGAGATAGGAGTAGGTCCGATGGACATCAGACCTACTTTTAGGTTCAATTAGCTCTAGAACCGTAAGATTAGCATTACGATTGGTGCGCACGGAAATTAAAACAGACTTACACATATTTTAATGTACTCAGAGCGTATCTTGATGCAATTGAATGGTCATTTCACCCATCGAACCAAAGTAGGTCCGATATTCATCAGACCTACTATGAATTCATCAAAGCCATGTTTGATGACTGTCAAAATTCATACATACTTAGTCTCTGTTCGGCCGCTCCACTGTTTCCGCAGTTAAAGAAATATTCAGTTCAATTGAATTTTTTTTCCCACGTGAACAATAATTTTTAGTTCAATTCCCGCACTCATGTCCATTCTCAATAGCCCGCTGAACAAGCCCTTAATACGTACATATTAAAAAGTTGTTTGTGCGGATTTTAATGTTAATGACTGAGCATGTTCATTAAACCATCCAACAAGATTTCTTTAAAGATAGTGGTAAGTTGTTGTAACTAAAAGATAATGTAGCTATATAATTATTAAAGGTGATGGCCGGTGTTTATAAAGATGTAAACAACAGGCGTAGAACCCCGGATTTCGTTTCGGCCATCATTTTTTTTTAAGTATTAATAAAGAATTCGTCACTTCAATCTCTAAGTTTCGGATCCAACTCCGCTGCTCTTCAAATAGGTTATTTCAAACAATAACCGTTGAATTTTTTTATGCACGAATCTCAATACAGATAAAATGGTTAGCGTTTGAATAATAGAGTTCTGCTCTTCTATTTGAAAAGCAGTAGAGTCGGTCCCTGAGTTTCAGCAATCAATTTTTTTTTGGTAAAAAAACAAGGGTCATCAGGACAGAGTTAGACTTTCGAACAATGAGAGTCAAATGCATATAGATTAATTATATAAAAAATTTCGAATTATGAGGATCAATTGTATAAATAATTTATGCGGAAAATGAGAATCAATTTTACCGTACTATAATATTTCATACTAAATTATATAGAAAATTAAATATAAATATAAAACTTTTAAAATTAAATGAAGATTAATTGAACTCTACTGGATCTTCTTAGATCCGCCGCCATTGAGGGTCATGCCCTTATTTAATATATTAATAAAGTTATCAGAGTTTTGTAACTACAATTTGAAAATGTAAAGGGTAGCCTCAATAGTAATTGAGGCAAAAGTAGAAATTAAAAAATCATAAATGAATTTCGGCAATCAAAATTGATAGTAACATTATAACTTCTGTATCATGAATAGATAAATAAATTAGCATTATAACTTCATTAATCTGGTGTCAATCAGACTGCCCCTCTCTATTTTAAAGAAAATTTATAGTGATTAGTAAATAATTGTGTAGCTTAGACTTTCAGAAGATAATGTGATATTAAGTCGCAGATATCAAATTTCTACCTAACTAATTGGATAGGAACTAAAATTGAGTCCGGGGGGCCCACTTCCAAGAAATGTAAAAATATCTCAATTTTTATATTATTAACCAAACGAAGTACTATTTTTTCCATGTTCTAGTGCAAAAATATCTTCAAATCAAATTATTACTTTTTGTAATGTCCCTATCAAGCGGGCCCTTATGTTTCTCTGAATCGAATACTGGGCCCCGTATTGTTAGGTGCTCCTGCGGATCACCATAAGATGGTACTTCAGTTGCTCAATAATAAATGAGTGAGCCTATGGTACTATGCATAGCACGGATGAGTCCGTACTACGGTTCAATATCTTATTTTTCAAAATTCTAACAGTCAATCCAAATCGTTCAACATGATTTTCATATGAATATGTACATGCTGGCCAAATTTTATATTTTTTAGAATTTTTTTACTATTTTTTTAGATAGGCAGAAAATCACTGTTTTTGGATGGTAAAAAATTTTCAAATTAAGTGATTTTCTGCCTATCTAAAAAAATAGTAAAAAATTCTAAAAAATGTAAAATTTGGTCAGCGATCGCATATTCATATGAAAATCACGTTGAACGGTTCGGATCGACCGTTAGAATTTTGAAAACGAAGATATTGAACCGTAGTACGGACACATCCGTGCTATGCATAGTACCATAGGCTCACTCATAGTAAATTATGTTCTTTAAATTTGATTTTTTTTTTTTTTACTTCTTGGTGACAATTTTTTTTATGGCTCCTGTCATTCTGTGCACAACATTACCAAATAATTATTTTGTGTTCGCGCGTATATATCTTTTATTATTTTCGTCCCGCATCTATCTTTTATTCTTTTAAAAAATTAATAATATCATAAATAAAACAACTAAATAAGGAAAAAAAATACGATATTATATTTCATTTTTTATTGTAAAGGAGGAGTGGAGACTAAGAACAAATTTAACTTAAAAAATCTCGTCAACCTTCGTCAATCATTTATATTGTGGAAATTGAGCAATTAAAATATAATCTATATATTATACATATCGTGATATGGTTTAAAATAGGCAACAATCCATATTTAACATTATTTGACGGATCATTAGATACGTTTAAATTGCAAAAATTAATATATAACTAATTTATAACTCAAATAACATGTGTATATTTTTTATTTTAAAAAAATATTTAAATTGAGAAATCGTAGTAAAATTATCTAGTTCAAGAATAACACAACTCATATAAATTGTTTACATTTATGAACTTTTATATACTATTTCTTGCGTTTGATATTTAAGTGAGTAGAGCTGGGTGTTTCTAACTTCATCAAGTCTTATTATGAACTCAACTCTAAAATTTATCGGATTAATTTTAAATAACGACTCTGAACCGTTGAAATCCATCTACCTTACTAGTTTTTGTGATGCATCTACATGGAAATTTTTTAAATTTTGGAAATAATTTTGTATGGTCAAGTAGTAAAAAAACGTTCAAAAATGAATGCATTAAAATTAATTTATAAACCATCTAATTTTGACCGCATGACTTTATACTAAATTGATTCGAAAGTTCAATTTTTTTGCATGTAGACGCATTACTCATAAGTAGACGGATTTCAATAGTTCAGATTCATCGTTTGAAATCAATCCGATAAATTTTGAAGTTGAGTTTATAAAAATATTTGATAAACTTAAGAACACCCTAGTTCTACTCTATTTAAGCCATAAGGTCGCAATTTCACATATTCATAGTGATAAAACGATGAAGATAATATAGTTCAGTTTTATTTGTCATTTGGTTACAAATTTTATTTATTTCTCGTTCTAGTAATGGGGCAGTTCAGTAATAAAGGATCAAGACTTTCTCAGCTTACTTTTATTTTCTTTAGTTTTTTTAGACCCTTAATCTTACCGAATGCTGATTTTTTAGTGAGAATTAAGATCACTTCTTTTAGCTTTTTTTCTTTATATGGATCTTAAGACATTTCTATCTCTGAATTAAACATCCTTAAATTTTGTTTCACAACTAAGACAACTGGGGACATGAGTTCTTTAATGCATATTAAGATTTAATCGTAATTGTGTTGCCAAATAATCTTATTATTTCTATTAAATGGAGATTAGGAGGCGCGTCATATAGGGACATTGAAGGCCTCATTGTTTTGAAACATTTTCAGATTTTAAATTTGTGTCATGCGGCAATAAACATTGTGAAAGATAATGACATTTTTTTTTCAGATTTTGTGTTAATTGCTCGTATGTAGAAGTTTTCATATTTCCATACAAATAATTTAATTTAAACCCTTTGTACTGTTACTGTCGAACTCATTTTTTTAACGAGTATGCGTTCCATTTGTTTCACTGGTTATGTCTGTAGGGAACCGGAACGGTTTAATGAGTATCGGATCAAATTTGATTCGATATTAAATCAAAGATGTTATATCTATATATATTGAAATTTGTGTAGATAATTTTAAAATATTTTGCGGATCAAGTGTGTATAAATCTAGACACAAATGAGATGATTTAATTTCGATTCAACATTAATTTAAAATATTTTGCGGATCAATTTGCTCTTTGCTTTTTGGCCGGAGTGTCCACTCAATTCCGTGTAGCAAATGAGATAGGAGTAGGTCCGATGGGCATCAGACCTGCTTTTAGGTTCAATTAGCTCTAACACTATACGATTATCATTGAGATTTGTGTGCACGGAATTGAAAAATACTTGCACGGATTTTAATGAGTTTGCACGAATCTTGATGCATATCTGATGGTCATTTCACCCATCGAAAAAGGTAGGTCCGATGAGCATCGGACCTACTCTCAATTCGTAGCAAATAGTTAAAAACTCTCGAGACTAAAATTTGACAAGTCCGCCATTTACGATTGCGGATATGTGTCCGTAACCACATATGGCAAACACCAATTTTCTAAAAAAAAAAGAATTGGAATTCGACGGCTTTGAAAAGATATTTTATTAATCTTCAAAAAATGAACATAGCAACTTATAATTTCAGTATACTAAAAGGAATATCAAATAAAATAGATAAAATACATTATAATTTAAATGTACTAGAAATACTACGAAATATTTTTTATGCAGTATTTTTTGCAGCTTTAAAAGTAATTAAAATATTTTAAATCCGAGTTATTGATCTCGGTTCAAAATCACTTCTGGGTATATAAAAAAATTACCGCGGTCCTTCTAGTATATTCAAATTATAAGTTATTCCATCCATTTTTGAAAATTAATAAAAAAAAAATCTATTCAACATGTGCGTTGAATTCATAAATTTTGGAAAAATTGGTGTCCGCCATCTGTGAGTGTCCGCAACTACAGACGGCGGACATGTCAAATTTGAAATTTACAGAAAATTGTAGTTATTTGATTTTTTTTTTTTTAAGATATGTTATATTTAAAAAATTTCAGAATTTATGTGGCACTTGCTTGTCTCAAATTTACAGGAACGGGAACAAGAACAGGCTCGAATTGAAAAAATTCAGTTGAGTTGAATTTTTTTTCCCACGTGAACAGTAAAATGCCGAGCAAGCCCTAATTGATATATTTAACGCAGCACAGTTTAACTAATCTTGGAAGTTTTTTTAAACAGCTACATTGTAATTTCATAAAATACCCACAAGACCACAACACGTTCCATTTACTTATTACTAGTTACCATTGACCGACTTGTCTTGAATTCTTCGGTTCAAATACTCTCCATAGACCGGGTTCATTAGACAATTCTTACATTTAGGATAAGAGAGTAAATCCAATTGTTTGCTGGTGGATAGGACAGGTCCCCAGTCCTTTTCCATGACAAAAAAACAACTCTTTTTTATGACACGTGCTCCTGCTAAAAAAAATATTATGATATTCTTAGTACTTTATCATGCGTGGCACTGACACAAACGAGGATATTTTGTCCATGGAAAATATTACGGGTCTGTTCGGCGGGTTATTGGGAATAAGTATGGGCGCGGAAATTGAACTAAAAATTACTGTTTATGTGGAAAAAAAATTCAATATATTTTTTTCTCACGGAAACAGTAGAGCGACCGAACAGGACCTACAAGAGAAGAAAAAGAAAATAGAAAGAACACTGTTAAATTTCATACTAAAGAATGTTTGGATGAATTAAGAAATAGAATAAAAATATAACTAATTTCAAGATCGAGAATAGTAGCTAATTTAATATTTTGTTGAGTTAGTAAAATAGTGATAAAACTCATAAAAGATAAATAAAGAATAGTCCATACTTGCTAATCCAAACACACCAAAACGTTAAATTGTAGCTCAAAATAGTGCTAATCTGGATTAGTGACTATTATTCACCAATTCAAAGGCACCCACAAAGATTAGTAAAATTTTTACTAATTTTTTTGGAGTAAAAGTCAAGACATTTAATTTAACTGTTAAACTTCTATATAAAAAATTATTCTTTTCAGATTTCAAATCTGTGATCTCTCATACAAAAAATACTATCTTTGTTATCACCTTTCTCACTACTTTAAATGCAGGTTTTCTGTTTCTAATAATTTTAAAGTTTGAATCAATATGTTTAGATTTTCTGTGACTTCATCCTCATATGATTAATCCACAAAAAACCTGAATACATCTCTGTTAAGATTTAAATAAGTAGAATTTCTATCAATATAATTTCTACTTATCTTTCTGGTCATAAAAATTCAGCGTATTGTTTCTCCCTCTCTTATTTTTCTGATACTTTTTATAGATAAAAAGTTCTCGGCAGTCGGCACAGAGTGTAAGATCCAAAATTGAGACTGCATAAAAAAAAAATTGAGACTGAATCAAAGAGGTGATTTTACAAAACACTCCTTTCCAAATTTTTTTAAAATTTTTCTGTCATTTTGAGAGAGAACTACAACCGAAATTAAAATCAGGTAAGATGTAATTCGATCTTTTTGAAATATTTCTAACTTTTTTTTTAAAATTGTTTGACAAGTATCAACCAATATATTATTACAAAAGAATACAGGATAATATAAAGATAATAGAAATTGTAGATTTAACAAATGATAAAAAAAAATTAACAACAATGCAAGTCATCTAGTTAATTTGTAAATCTTCTTCTCACTCAGCAGTGAAAATAATTTTGAGATGTATGAGAATTTTCATAATTAACAAGTTTTATTTTAAAGAAAATATTTTTATATAAAAAATTAAGGATTTAGACCATATTTTAAAATCAATATTTTATAACAAAATTACTTTTTAATTCTTACGTTGGCAAAATTATGAATTTTCATTCGTTGATTGTTGATTGTCAATTTTACATTGGACTTTCATCAATTTAGTTCGAAATATAGTTTAATATTTTGTTTTTAAAATTTTAACGGTCAATATGAACCGTTCAAAATGATTTTCATATGAATATGTATTTGCAGACCAAATTTAATATTTTTTAAAATTATTTTACTATATTTTAAGATAGGCTGGAAATCACTGTTTTTGGATGGTTCAAAATTTTCAGATCAAGTGATTTTCTATCTATCTCAAAAAATAGTAATTTTTTTTTCTAAAAAATATAATATTCGGTCCAAGTAGATATTTGTATGTGAATTATGTTGAACAGTTTGGATTAACTATTAAAGTAAAAAAAAAAAAAGCAGAAATATCAACCCGTATTATTATGAATCAATCATGCATAGTAAATAGTACCATAGACTCACTCTTTCTATATTATAACGCAATCCTAATATTACGGAAAGTTAGGTATAGTGTAGCCTTTTATTTTTTTGAAGTTTACATTATCTACTTTTAATTGAGCTTGACGTGCAATTATGTAATTAATTATATCAATTTTGATTTTCAACTCAAAAATCCAATAGACTTCTTATATCATCTAGTGGGTTGAAAACAAGTCGGACGTCACATTAGCATAAGAAGCTTATTTTCAATAATTATTCAAAGCATTTAATTGGTGAAATGATATAGAGATCATTTGCAATTTAATTGTAGATGCATTTGTTTCAATAATTAATACGGCGTCTCTGTCAAGACCTTATGAAGATAACAATACAATTATTTGAAAAAGGGTAGAGAGTACCGTTGTGATTTTGATTCTCCCTCGTGACTTCACGGCTTCTGCGAAGATTAAAAAAAATACAATTAATTATAACAGAGGCATGTAATAGGCTATATTGTTTGACCTACTCTTGCTTCTTCTTTTTTATACTGATGCATTTTAAAAAGTCTCTGAGAGAGAGAGACTTGATATTTTTTTTATACTGATGCAATTGCAGAAAGGAGACCATTTGAACTATTTGAAACATAAAACTAACAATTTTCCAATTTTCTTTGAAAGCATTTTAATTTTTAAATAATTTGTATTGAATTTATATGCAGAGACGGAGTCAACAAGGTACAAGGTGGGCGGTTGTCTATCTTGTTTATTGGTCCCAATTATGATTTTATCTTTTCATGCATTTCAAGTTAAATATATCATATATATTATGTGCAGCTAACTTGTTCCAATTATGATTTTATTTTTGTCTTAACATAATTTTTATACAAATTAATTTTGTACATTATTTTTTCTATTTTTATACAAATTAACTTCCATACTAGTAAGTAGTATGGAAGTTATTTTACCTTGACTTTTTATTGAATTTTTTTTTGAAGTAATAATCTACATTTTAAATAAAGAGTGTGTTGGTAACTTTAGTTTTTAATTTAAAAAATAAATAATAATAAATTAATAATAAACTGATAATATATATTTTTTTCCCTAATACACCGAGAGGGGTGGTACTTGGAATCATATCCTCCACGGAGTTTTTACCGGCAGAGTTGTGCGGTTCTTTTAATCTGGTCCGTTTGTTTTCGACCGATTATGACACGAATCTCAAAGCAAAATTACTACTGCCCCCTCCACCATCTCAAGCACTCACCGGCTGAGATTAAATCTGAGCCGTCCGATCAACTCCGAAGAGGATACTGGTCCGGTGGTACTCATGCAAACAACTTACAACACAAGTTATTTAATAATATATCTTTTCTATCTAAAGTTCTAAACAGTGACCACAAGTTATTTAATAATATATCTTTTCTATCTAAAAAAAATTGATGGGTATAAACAGATAATGAAATTGTCATCATCAAAAGTTTGAAAAGATTATTCTTCCAAATAGAAATATAGAAGTTTAGCAAAGTGTAGTGAAATTAATGATTATCCATTTTCCTAATACACCGAGAGATAACCTCAACCACAAACTGTGACTTTAATAGAAGAATATGGAACAATTGTAGACCTATTTGGCCCAATCATTCTAAGCGCTTCACCTTTTTCATGTCTCCGCGACTCCGCATCCAATATTTTTATTCCAATTGTATTTTTTTTATGACACTAAATTACATTTTATATTTTTAAAGTTTTTAAAGTTCGAATAATTAATTCAAACTGCTCAACATGATGGATATATTAAAATGTGCTTGCAGATTAAATTTTACAATTTTTTTTACTGTTTATTAAGAGGACGTTTGGATGAAACAAAGAACAGAACAAGAATAAAGCTAATCCTAAATTTGAAAATAGTAGCTAATCCAATTTGTTGGATTAATAAAATAGTGAGAAAA
The DNA here is from genome assembly GCA_964058825.1 of Carex arenaria. Taxonomy (NCBI): domain Eukaryota; kingdom Viridiplantae; phylum Streptophyta; class Magnoliopsida; order Poales; family Cyperaceae; genus Carex; species Carex arenaria. Next base: position 1,004,801 of record CAXKVW010000127.1, read on the forward strand.
AACACATAAAAAACAAACAAAAAATAGTCTATATTTCCTAATCCAAACACACCCACACAAAGAATAGTAGCTCGGAGTAGTGCTAATCCGGGTTAGTGACTATTCTTTCACTCATCCAAATGCAAATTAAGTATTTTACAAAATCATTGTTTTCAAACTATTGAATTTTTGTACCCATCTTAATGAATAGTAAAAAAATTAAAAAATATATATAAAATTTGATCTGCAAGCACATTTTAATATAGAATAATTATATAGAACCCTCCATTCCCATCCTCCCTTCATCCCCACAGTCCTAAAAATGAAAGTTGCTAACTAACTTTTTGTCTTTTAGTGGGGAGACAATATTTTTCGTTGTTGGACACCAATGGTTAATACTACAATGAACGAAGTTAAATACTAGATCGATGCACGGTAAATACATTAAAGACTGAAGTTAAATACTACAGGAAATTTAAACTATCAAATTGTTGATAACTAATTTTTTTGTATTTTAGTAGGGGGATATGAGGGGGTGGTGGTGCGGGGATAATAATTACAGATTGATAGACATTATTACCACTATCTCTAATTGTTAAGAATAATTATACAGAACTCCACATTCCCATCCCCTCTTAAATACTAACTCCCCTAAAGTTAAATATTAACATTCCTAAAGTTAAACACTGATGTGTATAACGTTAAATACTAAGATATATGATGCTAAATAGAATCCATGCAACTTATTTATAATTTTAGATATTAATACTTCTTTAAAGATAAATACTAACTTTCATAATGTTAAATACTAACATTTCTAAAGTTAAATACTGACGTGTGGGATGCGGGAATATTAGTTTGTCATTTTTTGCGGGGACAGATTGTGTCGCTATTGGACGCGGACGGTTAATACTCCAATAAATAGAGTTAAATACTTCTTCGATGCACTATTAATACTCCAATGAATAGAGTTAAATACTGCACGAAATTTAAACATCAAATGTCGGAACCTAATTTTTTTTTGTCTTTTAGTGCGGGGACGCAAATGTCGGAACCTAATTTTTTTTTGTCTTTTAGTACGGGGATGAGGGGACAGATATGTTAAATTTTTGTGGGGACATATATTGTTTCGCTGTTGGACAGACAGTTAATACTCCAATGAATAGAGTTAAATACTTGTTCGATGCATTGTAAATACATTACATATAGATGTTAATACTACGTGGAACCAGATTTTTTTGTCTTTTAGTGCGGACTTTTTGTCTTTTAGTGCGGGGATAGAGGGGGGATGGGGGTGCGGGGACAGTTATCTGGGTCCTTTAATATATCAATCATATTGAACGATTTAAATCGACTGTTTGAACTTTGAAAATATAAAATATAATTCGATATCACAAAAATAAAAAATTAAGTGGATCCCTCCATTTATTTTAGTTATTATCTACTTATTTTATACTCCCCACTGGGCACTGTCTTTTGTTCTTTTTTTTTTTGAAGAGATTTTTTTAGTCTCTTGTTCTAGATATGGGTTTCTTTACTCTCTGTTTTTATTAGAATTGGACCACACAAGTAAAATTCCGTAACAACACCCCCCCCCCCCCCCCCCCCCCCCCCCCCCCCCCACACACACACACACACCCTCCCACCACGTGCCTCTGGAGTATGCCTCCGATTTTTTTTAAAAGAAATTTAAAAATCAAATTATCAGAATATAAGATATATTATTTTTTAATAAATGAATGAAACTGAATTAATAGTTCCATCTTATTGATTTCCACACCAACAATTACAATGTTGAAAATCAATGAGACTGAATCATTATTGATATCATTGAGCTATCTCAATGATACCGAACTATTAATTAAGTTTTATTCATATTTTTCCTATGCTGGTAGCTTCTACTATGTTTTAAAAAAAAAAAAAGTTTTGTTAATTTTTTAACTCGAATATAAACTAATTTATGAACTAAATCGCGGTTTAATCAATAGATTGATTCTAATACTTTCCGATTTTTTTATGGCAAAGATATACTATAAATTTTGAAACTACTCTAATCAAACAATTAATATAGGGTTCCATCTATTTGATAAAAAAAAAATGATCCATCCCTAATATTTTTATTTTTTTATTTTTTATTTAAATTTCTAGAAACAGGAAATGATGTCTGGTTCTGAATCTGAGTCTATAAAAATTATGTCTGGGCCCTCAGGGGTGGTACAGAAGTGCTATACTGGTACCACCATGTTGGGCACACAAGTTTTGTCCCATGAAATTTTCACAAGGATAAAATCGAAAAAAAAAACAGTAAAAACAATTAAATATACCCCTGTTAATTTCCATCATCTTTTGCTTGAATGCATTCTTCTTTTTGTTTCATCAAGCTGCATGCATTTAATCTGATGTAGAAGTAAAGCATGAGGTAAATTTAATATCTGTGAAACTTTTAGAATGGTTAGATGATTCATGATTTTTAAATTATGATCACTTAGTCATAAAAATTTGTTACAGCTTTTTAATTATGAAGAATGTATAGAGGTTTTTTAAATTATATATTTTTTAAGTTAGAAAGACCTAAGTCCAGTTTCATATGCAAAGGTTATGGCTATTAACTTATGATCACTTATTAGTTAAATATGCAAAGGTTTTTTTTTTTTTTTTAATTATGATCACTTATTATTTTGTTATGGGCCATAACTTATGGCATGACAATATGACATTCAATCATTATTTGAGATCCATTTGGTACTAATTAGATGTCATGTCAATTAAAATTTAAAAGTACATTAGTATACAATTAATAGAAAGATTCAACTGAACACAATTGAACTAAATAATAAAAGAAAAGGTTGAAGATTTCTAATTGAACAAAAAAAATTCAAAAACTGAATTGAACTAAGCACAATATTTTAATTATTTCTTAGAAGAAGAAGAATCAGAAAAACACCTAGTTGCTTCATATTTCAGGTGTTAATAAATATTTTGAAACCTAAGACCGGAAGAAAAAGGAAATAAAGCTCGCCATTTCACCCCGTCTTCACCCCGATTTGGTGGTGAAGGATTTCATCAAAATATTGCATAGTTTTTCCTCCGCACAGTGTCGCTCCCCTCCGCTACCTCTCTAATTTCTCTTCTTCTGAAGCGAGTGAATGACACCGGCCAGGCACGGTCTAATAAAATTCTACCTCTGCACAGTGATTCTTCCTTCACTTCTCTCTGCATACCGTGTTCTGAAGCACAGTTTAAGATTTGCTAACGGGGCTACATAGGAAATAACATACACCTACCATGTTTGTTGCTCTAATTGCACGAAAGGTCCAGGAACTTTTTATTATTATTATTTTTTGTTCCCTCAGACCTCAGTGGCTCTGTGCCCCCACAAAGCATCAAATGCTCACCAACGGACGTGCTCCCTTGATCCACCTCTTGATAGAGAGTGCCTCCCTACTCCAAAATCCAAATGGAAAAGTTCAGCTATCTAACATGAAACATGTAACATGGAGTGGAATTAGGTTGTTCTTAAGCTCATCAAGCTTCTCTGTGAGCTTAACTCAAAAATATATCAGATTGACTTCAAACAACAAATTAAAACCGTTAAAATCAATCTACTAAACGAGTGATGCATAATTGCATTTACATGTCAGATTTATAATTTTTCGAACTAGTTTAGTATAAAGTTCAAGTGGTAAAAAAATGATGAAAAATGAACTTATAAATCATCTCTTTTTTTGCCGCTTGACTTCATATTAAATTAGTTCGATAATTTAAAATTTTGACATGTAAATATATTACTCATAAAGTAGATCGGTTTCAACAGTTTGGATGCGTCGTTTGAAGTTAATCCGATAGATTTTTGAGTTAAGCTTACAAAGGAATTGGTGAGCTTAAGAACACCTTAGTTTTACTCATGTTGAAAACATATATAATTATATATGTAATACAACTTCAGGCAATCTGTATACATGGATTATCACTATAATTTAAGAATTTGTTTGTCAAAATTTGAAATCGCATTAAAAGTGATGGTTAGAAAGATATGTTGGAAAATTAATAGTATAAAGAATGGTAAAAGAACATAATGGTACTTTTTACTATTTTCTAAATAGATAGAATATAACTATTTTTGGATAGTTTAGAATCTTTGAGGACTTGTTTGGCGGAGAGAGTGGGCACAGGAATGGGTATAGGAAAAGAGAAAAGTTGAACTGATTTTTACTATTTCGGTAGAAAAAAAAATTGAGTCAGACTCAATTTTTTTTTTCCCACGGCGTGAGTTTGCAGCCAAACACGCCCTAAATAACTCTTCAAGGAGGCGCATCTCGACATGCATTCTGATATCATTTATGACAAAAATCATCATTTTTTTTTTCAAATGTCACACTTTTGTCAAAGTCTTTGTGATAAATATCCAGTTGAACAGTTTTTGTCGAAGTCGCGAGCTTGAAAATTAAAATTGAGGAAAGGGAACGGATAATTAATGGAATAAAATTTTAATTAATTTACCTGGAGTTCAAAGTAATTTATACTTAAAAAGGAAATACAAAGTTCAATGAAAAAAATAATAGAATTTTCCAATTTAGAGGGGGTTTGGCTCCTTCCTTTTTTAACTTTTGAGTTCAAAATGCATTTGGAATCAAAGATAAGAGTTCAGAGAACTTTCTCTCTCTTGTCCACTTTTCCACAACTTCTATATTATCTTCGGAATAGCTAAAGAATGCCGTTTATAATTTGTAAAAAGTTTTTGTACGGAATAATTCTGAAATTCATCCAATTTGATTCCGGCCGTTAAATTTTTTCGAGAACGCATCTCGAAACATTATTTTTTCTTTGCACATATCTCGAAACAGTTCAACAGCTGAATTCAAATTACAGAAATTTCAAAATTACTATTTATTAATCTCGGATTTCAAGAGATTCAGATCCTTCCACAACCATTGTAATAAAGAAAAGCATAAACAGCAGTATGATACATCCCATCAACAACTCTCAGTAATTCCTTTTTGAATAACTTTCAGCCATCTTTCTTTCAACAACTCATAATTACAATTATGGAAGTTATTATTAATATTTAAATATATTTAATTGAATTCCTTTATTTTACATCTTAAGTTATTATTTAATTATGATCGCGTGCTTTATGCTTCAGTGGCCACCAATTTATAACTTTCTTGCTATGAAGTATGAACTTAGGTACATCCGCATCGCAACAAATCCACCACCGTACTCTTTTTCCCAAGGCAGATTAACAATATTTTAAGGAGCCTACGGCCTTGTACGAAAAAATAATTCTTTAATGATCAGATCAGACTCAGCAAACCTTATCCAAATAAACAGTCAGGCAGTCGGAAAATATTATCCATTTGGAGGTCCAAACTGTACACATGGTTTGTTACCTTCCTTTTGGATGTTATCATTCATTGTTGTATTTAAGAAGTTATTCTAAGACAACAATATAAGAATTCGATTTATGAATCTTAAATAGGAGCAGTTTTGTCGACAACGAAATAGTGTATCATTGTTTAAAGATCAGTGTTTAAAAAAAAAAACAGGTGTTTAGTCAGACTAATCGGATGATTAGTTATTGACAGTGATTAAACTGTTACAAATTATCTATTTTTTATTTATATTGTTAATTAGTTAATTATTTTTATTTGTTTCAGTATTTATCCATTATACTTTTTTTAATATTTATATTTTGCTTTGTCTTATCTAAGTTTTTGTAATTGACAATTTCGTAAAATATTAATAATTAACAATGTAACTAAGTTAAAATAAGTTTATTTGATAGGTTGATAAATTAAATTAATTATTTATAATATTTAAAGTGTATATGCATATAATTTTATTGAAAATGCAAAATTATTTGCAAAATTCAGATTAATCAGTTGTATATCCATTAATCGCTTAACACTATTTTTAATAATTACTCTGTCCGTCAGACGAGCTCATATCGTTATTTACAACACTGATATAAATTTTAAGTAATGAACAATTGAAAAAAAAAAACAATCATTACCAAAGTACAGATTAATTACATTAACGTGAAAAAATACCTTAGTTTACCTAGAAAAATCTTATGAATTCCGTTTTGTCGGATCTGCCATTAAAACGTCCTTTAAATTAATTATCTACCTACCCCCAAAGATAGGGAATATGCGAGAATATATACAAACGCATTAGCAGTCCAGCAGTTGAAAAGCATGTAAAAGAGAAAAAGATACATGCACTAAAAACCGCTTGTGGTCCCACATCGCTCAAGCAAAACATATATATCTACACATATTAATAAATTTTAAAAAAGAAAAAGAAAACTAGCATATGTTTTAATTAAAATATGATATTCAAACTAAATTATGCTTAGAAATGAAATTTTATAATTTTTTGAAATTTTTTATGATAGATACAAACTCACTGTTTTTGTCAAGTTAAAAAAATAATGATTTTCTACCTATCTAAAAAATAGTAAAATTGTTTTAAAAAATTATAAAATTCATCACAAACATATTTTAGTATAGATACCATGTTGAGTGGTTCGGATCAACAGTTTGAATTTTAAAAACGAAGATATAAAATATGAGATATGATAAGGTATGAGATATTAGAATCCTCCTTATATATATATAGGGGCAGAGTCAGACTTTTGAATTATGGGAGTCAATTATATAAAATTTTTATGTTGTAAATGGAGATTAATTTTACAGTATTTCTAGCATTTTGATCTGAACTATACATAAAATCACATATACATACATAAATTTTAAAAATAAATGGAGTCAATTTTGCTCAAAAAAAATAAATAGAGTCAATTAATCTCCATTTAATTAATGTAACTATAGGTCGACTCCTTTTTATTAATTTATTGTGATTTTCGCTAAATTTTTTTAACTTTGGTAGATAATTTAGATCACCTATATGCGGAAAAGTTAACATCTATATATATCGTCACTGCAAAAAATATGGAATTTTGTCGCAAACTCATAACAAATAAACAAACTTTTGTTACAACTCCCTAATATTTTTTACTCTCACTAAACATGGAGGAACTTTAAACCAATAAGTTTAATTGTTCGGTTGTCACGGAATTATTGGAGACTAGAATTTACGAATATGGAACTTGCAAATGAATTTACGAGAACTCATACCTATATATAAGCACATGAATGGTTATGTACTGATGCGCATGTGCTGAAATGAATATTCGATTGTACTGTGAAATCAGTTGTGAGAATTTGTTTCTAAGTTTTTTGAAATTATATAATTATTCTTATTAAAAAAATTATTATATATAATTAAATAAACTGGTTTTAATAATAATATATGTAACAATACTTGTTAATTATTATTTCATGAAAATACTAATATTTATTTTTTATAATTAAATAAGTTGTATTTAATGAGATGGGTGTACTTTATACATTCCATTAAACTGGCTTCTATTTCTATGCGTTGTATTTTTTTTGTAATGCATTTATTTCTTATTTGAATATGGAATGAAGATGTATTTAATGAAGAAGCATTTATTGAATCAAACAATCCATCATAAGGAGTTGAGGGATTATAATCGCAGTGAGCCTAAATCTCATCTATTTCCATTAAAAAATTGACATCCAAACAGCTTGTGAAGTTCCTCTCCATGAGTAACTTGTAAATGAAAACGCTTAAAATTTTTAACAGAAAATTACAGTTTGCTCTTAAGTTTACAAGCGTCTTTGTGAACTAAATTCTAAAACCTATTAGATTAATTTCAAACGACAAATTTAAACTTTTGAAATCCTTCTACCTTACAAGTGATGGCAAGGGGTGTTCAAACAGTCGGTTCGGTCGAAACCGAACTAAAATAATCAAACCAAACTTTTCTTCGGTTTTCAAAAATAGAACCGAACCTAACTGATTAAACTTATAAACCGATTAAGAACCGAACCGAACAAACCGAAGTAAACCTATCGGTATCATTATTAGCGAAAATTACACATGTTCATACACAAGTTGTTCAATTCCATACAAAATATGTAGATGATCTAAAATATTTAAACTAAAATGAAAGAAAGGAAATAATAATTGAACCAAACAAAATATAAATCATGCTTAAACCACTATAATTCGGTCGGTTCGGTTTAGTCGGTTTTGAAAAGTCTAAACCAAACCGATCCATTTAAACTGAAATAGTTCAAAAATTCAACCAAACTGATCCATTTAAACCGAAAAACCGAACCATTTAAACTGAGATTTTTCGGTTCGGTTGAAAACGAACAAACCGAACCATTTGAACACCCCTACTGTGATGCCTCTACATGTGAAAATTTTAAAGTTTCGAATTAATTTAGTATAAGTAAAGTAGTCAAAATTAGAAGATTTATAAATTAATTTTAATGCATTCAATTTTTGGAATCCTTTTTGACTACTTGACTCTATTTGACTCTATTTGTAAGGTAGAATGATTTCAACTATTTGGATTAGTCGTTTGAAGTCAATTCGATAAATTTTAGAGTTTAGTTCACAAAAAAACTTGGTGAACTTAAGAGCACCCTAGTTCTACTCTCATAAAAAAAAATTATCCGGATTTTAAATTCACGACCTCTTACAAAAAAATATTATCTTTTGTCACTAAATCATAAGTCAGTTTTATATAAGCGCCTTAAGCGGCAATGTTAATAGCAAGAAATTGACTTGAGATCAAGAAAGGTAGTTGAAACCCAATATCAAACAGCTAATACATACAAATATGTCAGTATCATGTAGGCGATTAAGGTACACTATTAGCCTTGTTCGGTGGCTCTCTAGAAGTTACTGTTTACATGAGAAAAGAAAATTTTATTCAGACTGATTTTTTTTTTTCACATAAACAGTAAAAATTAGTTAAAAAAAATCAATTTCTGTATCCATTCTCCTACTGACTGTGTAGCCGAACACACTCTTAGCTTTTGGTTCAATAATTTTATGCATTGTGCAATGTGTCAAGTTTGATACTTTGATGCGTCTACTTGTAGGTAAGCTTTTCATTTTAACCTTTCTCCTCCACTTCTTCTTTCTCTTTTAACCTTACCATATTTTGTTATTTTCCCTACCTAATACAAATATTCCATATAGCCTTTAGCTATCATTTTTGTTATCAATGTCACATCACGCATAATTTGATTCGTCCGATTTCAGTTACTCTCTTCATGTTTATTTGTGAGTCTCTTATTCATAATTTTTTTGTCAAATATTTTTATTCATACTTATATCTCCTCATTTAAAAAATACGATCGAGTGTTCATGTTGGACACAAACGTTGTACCGCAGAGAATTTTTTGTCTATAGAAAATTTAAGAGAAAAGAAAGAGAAATAAAAAGAGTACTTGTAATTCTTCATTAGTAGAAAGATGTATGGGAAGCACCGATTAAAAAAATACCAATGTTAGGACCGGACGACCGGTAGGGAAGAAACCGATACTAACCCAGTTATGTTTTTTATTTATTATTTTTTCTATTAAAATATAAAATAATTTTAAGGAAATAGATAAAATATTTTAGAATTTAGATATAATAGAAAAAACTCTATCTATTTACTTAAAAACGTCTTATATTTTACTAGAGAAAATAAAAAAACTAAAAACAAAACTGGATTAGAATCGATGTCTCCCTTGCTGATTCAAATATTAATTTTTTTTTGGACCGATTTCTCGCCTACTAATTTTTTCACTACAAGAATGTGACGGTATCTGTGAGAGTAAAAGTGTTATATTGTCATATACTCATGTTGTAATACCGACACGCTCAGAAATAATACATTTATGTCGGTGTATCCTCAACAATAGTATTTTTTTTTACCCTCGCAGATACCATTCCATTTTTGTAGTGATTCTACTCATGAAGAATCGCATGTACTCTTTCTATTTCTCTGTCTTCTTTTTTAATATTTTTTATAAATAAAAAATTCTCTCTCTAGCATAGTTCAGCCACCTAAGACGATCATTCTAGAACATGGAATCATTATTCCTGACAATATAATTAATTGACATATAAAAACCTTAGCAATATATACTTTTAAAACCAACTTTTCTAAAAAAAAAAAACTTAAAATAACAAATTGACATACCGATACGTGTAATAATATATTTATATTCTAAATTTTTGGCAAAATTAGTACATGATAAATGCGCTGATTTGGACTTATTTGAAAAATACATGCATGGTTGATTAAAAAATCACATAACTATTAGGAGTGAAAACGTTATGGATAATATCCGATCAGTATTCGAATAAATATATATGGATATCCAATATACGAATATCCGTGTGATATGGATACATATATAGTTTTATGTTTCAATTATTTGTATTCGAATAGTAGATATATACCATATAGTTTAATATATATTAAAAAAATATGTTATTCATTATTATAATTAGATAAATATTATGAATTTTAGTATTTTTTTTTAATAAATATATGATCTTATTCATATTTGTATAGGTATCTGTCTAATATCTGATCCGTATCTGTATCGAAGAATTAAAACACGGGAAGCATGAGCCAACATGAGACTTGGATGATATGATGATTAGTAAATTACCAGTTGGATACAGTGAATTCAATTTATATTTGTGAGTCAATCGAAAAATTTATTTCTCATTAATAAATAGGGTTGATGTAAAATATTTTTACACGATTCTTCAAGAAATTAACTTTATAGATTTAATTCGGCATGCATTGTCTAATTAATCTATTTGAGCACTTAAACACTGGAGTTATTGGAGTGAACTAAAAATAAAAAAATCATAAGAAGAATAGGTGATATAACTCTGTTATTTCATTTTATGAATTTTTAAATAAAAACAACTTGGACAACAAAAAGTAAAATCACAAATCAGAACATAGATGTCTGAGTACTTAATAACTCAAATGGCATAATTGAAATGAGATTTATCTATTCGTGCTTATTGGTGTAGCCATCATGCAGTTCTTTTTAAGAAAGAAGCAAAAGGAGGGGATCTATTTTCTAATTATAATATATATATATGTGTTTGGTTTAGTTGAAGTATAATATAATTCTCAAAATATTAATATTATTCATTATTAAATATGTCTTCAATATTTATCAAAAAGATACTCATTAGTGTTCAATTTTTTTTTAAATGTAATAATAAATGTTGTTATATTTTAGAAAATAACTTATTCTTTAATACTTATTTATATTTTAGATTAATAACATAACGCTGCCAAACACCTTAGATAGTGTTAGATTTACGATTTTTTTTAAATAGAACTGGTTTAAATAAATTTAACTAAACAAGTACCGTTTGGGTGAAAGTTATAAAAATAGCTTCCACCGATCCCTTAGATCAGTGTAGGATAAAACAAGCCTACTCCACAGATTCAGTAAATTGGTGGAGGCACTTAATGATCCGGTTCTTAAATGGCCACAAAAAAATTCAAAATATACCTCCACCGATCGGTGGAGGCGTGGATTCTAAAATTTGCGCAGAAGTATGGGTTCTAAAATTTGTGGAGGTGGAGGTATATTTTGAGAAGGATTTCAACATGTGCCATTCATAATCATTCATCTGTAGAGAAAGATTTCAACATGTGCCAAATAAATGCATTCTTAAATGCGTAAATTTTAGAATTCACGCCTCCACCGATCCACTGGATCGGTGGAGTAGGCTTGTTTTATCCTTCACCGATCCAAGAAATCGGTGGAGGATATTTTTATAACTTTCAACCAAACGGTGCTTGTTTGGTTAAATTTATTAAAAACAGTTATATTTAAAAAAAAATCTAGATTTACATGTATAGAGTAATTGATCATTTTAGTGCCCATGTGCGATTTTACGTATATTTATGTTATTGCTTAAATCCAGAAAATAACTTTTAATTTTTAAAAGGACATAAAATAAAATTTAGAAATAAATCGAATTAAGTATCATTTATATACAACGAAGATTGTATTACGTTCTTTAATTTCTTGATCTATGCATTTAATGCAAATTATTTTCCATATAATAATAAAATAAATTGGCGAAAAGTCAATAACAAATTTATATTAAGGCATACTTAATATATATAAATTAATATACGTGTTAAAATGACCGTTAAATATTAACTTGACAATATTTAGTGCCCTTCTAGGAAAAAAAAAAACGTTGTTGAACGATTAAGTCTTTCAACTTTAAATATTTAAAATGAAATTTCTATTTATTTCAAACATATAACCTCTTATGAAAAACATTATGTTTAACCACTAATTAAACCGAAACCTTCATGTACTCAATTTGTTGTTTGTAGCAATATGTCAAAATTGTCAAAGATGTGTTATTTTCTAATTGGTGTGGTATGTTAGGTAAACAATAACAACCTACCAAATATAAATAATATATTAGACCTGAATGGAGTAATTAATTAATTAATAAATGCATACCAAACAATGATGCTTAGATTTCCATAACATATATAAACATATAAACAACATACCTACTAAGGTAATAAAAGAAAAATGATATGAACTTCACTACTTGTATGGTTGTGCTAAAAAAGTACAAGGGAAGACAAGATAACTGAGTATTTTCGAATTCAGATTCAGTGAAGTAATCTAATTTTTAGATTTTAGATCGGAACTATTCGATTCGAATATGCGACAATTTATTTCGAAATGGAGCACACGTCCTGACAACTCCAGAGGCGACCCCGAACGACGAATTCGAATCGGATGGTCCTGATTCAAAACTCAAAAATTGGATTACTTTAGGGGATCCGGAATATGAAAAAAAAACGTTTTAAAATTTTGTGCAAATTTAAATTGAACGATTTAAATCTAACTTGATTCTGTCAAATACTTTACCTGATCTGAATTCAGAGAAAATGGGAATGGAAAAATGGGGGTTTGAAACACAATCGCAAATTATGAGAGGGGCACGAATACTAATATTTCGTCGGAAAAGCACAAGAACCCGTTAACATCTTAAAATTATAAAGTTCCATTCACAAGAATTTGAGAAAGGACCGGAACAATAATTCGACCAAAGTTAAAGGTTAAAGAATTAGGTTAGCGAAATTGGCTGGGCCTTGTTTATTTTTGTTAAAAAGGCCCATATCCACAGGCCTTGTTTAATTTTGTTCCTTTTTTACTTTATTAACGTACGGGCCTTGTGAATTATTAAAGGTACGGTCCTTATTTACGTTATTTTTGCGTTTGGAAAAAACTACGAAAATAAGAAAATATGAATACACATAAAAGATAATTGGCTGCTGAGCTCCATAAAGTAGAGCGTCCCGAATTCGCATCCCCTTAGGTTACCTGACAGAGTACAATTGAAATGAACGGTAAAGAATAAAGTGATAGCCTCTGGTCAAATCACACTATTATCAGCATGACAGCATAGAACTTTTTATTTCCACTAATACGCAATTAACGACAGCTTTAAGCCTTTAACCTTCTATTTTGTAGTGTGGAAAAGGAAAAAAAATAATAAAGGAAAAGAAATTGAAATTTCTAGACAGCTTTAAGCCTTAAACACTTTTTATGCGGTAGCTTGTAATGTAATTAATCCACCAGTGTACAAGAGGATTATCAGAGGAAGTGAATAAAACAGATAATTGTTAAAATTAGAAAGCAACACTTTAATTTCCACTACTATGATAAGTTCCTTTTCTTTGTTATTAATAAATTCAAGTTATAACAAGAGCATATCAAGGGCGTCCTCTCGCCAGCATTAAATAAAAGAGATGATACCATCATATTTGGATTCTTCTAAATGCATTCAGCATTCGGATTCATTATCAAAACTTTGGATCCTGTCACTGTCACACAATCGATCTCCAGATCAAGATAAACAAAATTTCACCGTATATATATGAATTACTGATTAGCAGATAAGCCCAATGCATTAGAGCTAACATCCACCTAAATTAACGACAGTGGAAAAAATGAAAGTAAAGTTTTGGATATGTTCAAGCTGTATTTAAAATAAAAAAGAATGCAAGTACGATAGAGATCAGACATTATCAAGGTAAGAATAAATATAGTTTTACTTTATTATTTAGAGGTAGAAGACGGATGGGGATGTAGCTCACATGGTAGAGCGCTCGCTTTGCATGCGAGAGGTACGGGGTTCGATACCCCGCATCTCCAATTTTTTTTAACCTTTTCTTATGATTATTATATATTAAATTTTGGACTTCAACCCCAATTGCCCAAATCATTTTGTAGTACGCAGCAGGAAATCAAAGAAATCATGTAGGTTAAAATGAAATAACGCAAGTAGAGAAGATGAAGTGGTAACAAGTTGGTTGCTCTAAGACGAAAGAGACCTATATATCTCTGTCAGATTGACAAACCCAAACGTGATGTCAATCTAATCTTTCGTTATTCAAATCATAAAAGCATAACACCAACCAACGTACCAGTGCTTTGCATAAAACCCTAGCCTACTTCATTTGTCTATTCGACTATTTTTAATTATGTATCTTTCTCTTTTTTAGTAAATATTAGTATTGGAAGCTTCTAACTATTTAATATTCACAAAACATTTCATTCAAAACACTCGACTATTAATATCCACAAATATCTTATCTGATTTCCAAACTTACAATCTCCTATATAGGAATGTTCATCAGTTTGGTTAAAACTGAAATAAAATAGACATTCCAAAATTTTATTCAGTTTTAGAAAATACAACTAAACAGACCAAAATAAACTTATCAACCAAAGTAAAACCAAACCAAAAAAGCCGAACTAAATTTTGATATATTTAGTTAAACCGACATAAGAAGATTAATAAAAAAATAAACAGTTTTTGTTAATTTTTTGAATTTTTTTTATAGGCTCAAAAGAAATATTTATTTCAATACACAAAATTGAATTAGGGTTTAATGATTTTCATACTCAAGTAGAAAAAAAAACGTTCATAATTATTTAATTATAGGCTCAAATTTGGTCAGTTCAGTCTATCCAAATTTAAAATTTTCCAAGCCAAACTGAACCGAACAATTAATTAAATCGGTTATAAAAAAAATGAACTGAAACGATCTATTTAACTGGAAATCCTGAACTACTTAATCCGAACTCTCTCATATCTCAATCTCTCTCTCTTCGGTTTAAAACCAATTAAACCAGACACGATGAACACCCCTACTATATAGAGGAAATAAAACCCAGAAGATCATTTGAGTAGCATCCGAAATGCTGACAGATCCACTCGATAACAAATAAGCACGCATAACACAATCATGTAAATAGAAGAAAAATAATTGTATGAACTCTAATCAATATCAAAGTGCACCGGCATTAAATTCTTTATTTTCACTCTAATCGCAATACAATATGAGAAATTTTATTGCCCAATAAATAGTAAGTAGAAGTACATTAAAGGAGAGATCTAAGTCTATCACCTTCGGTTTGAACATGTTTCCTTGTTATATCACTAATGCTCGGTGTACCACACAATGCCATGGTAAGTTCTAACTCACCTTGGAGCATTTTGATTACCGATTTTACACCCTTCTCTCCCTTTGCAGCCAATCCGAACAATATTGGTCGTCCCACCTACAATGTAATATGAAAATCCTCTTTCTTGTAAAGAAATGCAACATCAAAAATTTGAGATGTAAAGTATATTCCCTGTATTCACAAGGGACTAATTTTTTGTTCCTTCTCTTTTTCCAACTTTTCCTTACCAAAACAGCTTTTGCACCAAGGGCCAATGCCTTGAAGATATCTGTCCCACGACGGATTCCACCATCAAGTAATACTGGCACAGCACCAGAAACAGCTTTTACAACCTGTACAATACCAGTACCAAGAAAACTTTTAAAATGATACTGTTGATTAAACCGTCTCTCGTGGTGCCATTATATGCAGAAGTAATCAAGTCAACACCTCATACTTTGATACCCTATAAACAAAAATACTACTCGATGCATGATCAACTTGATAAAGGACTGATTCTTTTATAACCAGTTGCTCTTAAAAGGTGAAATTTCACCTAGCAATCTCTTTTCTTAAGGTACCTCTTCAAGCACTGAAATTGTAGCGGGTGAGTAATCAAGCTGGCGTGCCCCATGATTGGATACCACAATGCCAGAAGCCCCTAATTCTACAGCTTTTATGGCTGTTGATATGGAGAACAGGTGTTAGAATTTAGAAAACAATCTAAAAACACAACCACCTGAGATATATATAGAGAATAATATTACCATCTTCTGCAGTGAGGATGCCTTTTAAGATAATTGGCAAACTTGTTATGGATCTTAACCATTCTATATCCTGCAATATTTTAAGCAAATAACATGAGAATATTGAAACTTTCAGAGGTACCGGAGAGTGGATATCCTACCAAAGATTACAAAAAGGGCCCTAATAATAAAATAATTTTGAGTGTGAACGAGTCTTACCTTCCAACAAAGTGAAGGATCCAGGGTCTGAGATGCAAATGCTTCCAGACCAGAGCCATCTTTCTACAATAGATTTCTTGTGAATTTTTTGAATCTAGGATTCCAGGTCCATAAAATCTATTACTCAGCAACAAGAGATTGTGTATTTATTGATTTGAAGTTGGATACATATGCTTATTATAAGAAGAGATAACAAAAAGAAATACTGCACTCACTTGTTCAACATCCACATTCAATAATCCTTCAAGATTCGACAGTGGTGGGAGAATCAATCTGAGAAATACAACTAGTTGAATTGAATAAAAAATTGCAGACTACAAGTTGGTTAAATGAATGTCAAATAACAACAAAATTGACTTTGCGAAAAGCTGTATGAAAAATAAAAAGAAACAATCTAAAGGAGGGTAAATATATATATAATTAAAAAAAGAAGATAAAGAGCACTTGTTTTTTATGTCTTTTTCTCGCCGACCAAGTCTGGGTGTGTCAACGGTCAATACAATAGCCTTGAACCCATATTTCTCTGCTCGTCGTACCAGTGTTGCTGAAACTTCTCTGTTTTTGTATACCTGTTCTTGAATTAAATTACGAAATAAGTCAATCTGGTCGATATCCATGTAAACGAGTTTACGAAAAATGGATCTACGTACTTGCTAATGGTAGAACGCATTGTTAGGATAACTGTAGCATGTCACAGATATGAATAAACCTAAAAATATTTACAACAACTTGAGTTTCATTTGGTCCTTAATTCCTTATTTTTTTCACAGTGAAAACCTTGGTACCTTCCAGGTAAGGTTGTGTATCAGTACATTATGGAGGTAATCCCAGAGGTAAAGTATAAATTTACGAGTGAAAGCACCATATCATACATATAATTGATAGAAGCGAAGGGAATTGCAACTCGAAGCAACGTCTTCGAGCTTTCGGCTTGAAGAGAAAGAGAGCACCTATAGAGAAGAAGAGCAGTTTGAGCAATTGTGCAGTTTACGAGATTAATTTACAGAAATTTCCATTGAAGTATCACTCCTTCCATTCCCAATTTGGATTCTAGGTTCAAGCTATCCAGTTTGATTATTAAACTGACCAATTTTTACCTAATGGGTCTGCGGTCAGCTTTCACCCAATAAGCAGATAGGAAAATGGTGACATTTCAATTATCATCGGATTTACTTCTCCAAATAGTAATTAAAACTAAACAAACTTTTAAGTACCATCAGGGTGTTACAAGCTGCTGCAGCTCTGGCCGTCGCCACCTCACCTGACAAATATTGCTGGTTATCAGTTAACTGATCCTTTCATTATCCGTGCAGTAGAAATATACAGGACATTCCAAACTCTTATAAGTGTTCAGCTACTATACTACACTTTTACTGTCATTTCTTGAATTTTTTTTGGAAGTAAATTTTCATGGATTTTCTTCTTCTTAAAAATGCTGTCAAATCATGGGTTCTGTAACATGTCTTGGGACCATAAAATTACCACAAAATTAGTGAGAAAATAAACAGTAAGCAAGATATATAATATGGTATAAAACCTTCAGGATGAGCATATTTATGGATTCCAGTCGGACCAACCATAATTGGTGACTGCATTTTGTAACCCAATAGAGTTGTAGACATATCAATCTTGCTCACATCTACAAGAATCCTTGGCCTTAACCTGTGCATCATTGATTACTGATTTCTCAACAATTAATTACCTAAGGACTCTCATTTTATTTTCCATATTGATATCTGACACTTTAAAATTTCTTTAATGCATATATATATATATATATAAAGAGAGAGAGAGAGATGGGCTAACTTGCTTTAGGAATTAAAGATGATGTTTTACTTCCCGCTCATATCTTCATTTTTAAACTTCAAATAGTCGATTTGAACCTTCCAACATGATCTTCATATTAAAATGTACTGGGAGACCAAATTTTACATTTTTTGAAAATATTTTTACTATTTTTTCAGAATTTTTGAAAATCATTGTTTTGTTGAATTTTTTATTATTTTTTATTTAATGAAAAGCTGTGATTTTCAAAAAATCTGAAAAAATAGTAACATTTTTCCAAAAAATGTAAAATTTGGTCTCCAAGCACATTTTAATATGAAGATCATGTTGGAAGATTAGAATTGACTATTCGAACTTTGAAAATGAAGATATGAGCAAAAAGTAAAACACCCTCTTTAATTCCCAAAGCAAGTTCTCTTTCAAAAAAAAATCCCAAATCAAGTTATCCCGTCTCTCTCTACACACACACACACACATGTAGATATGTATGAAAGTATGTATGTATATGTTCAGCGCACTCCTATGACTGAGAAAATATGTTATTGACCCCTAGAATTACACTCACAAATACTCAAACTTTCTCCCTCTTACTTAGAAAGGAGGGGCCAGGAAAAATTATTATTTTAAAGGGGAATACGGAAAAACTTCCATGTTGGACCAGTATACGGTATTTCTAGAATTTATAATGGGGTTGAAACCATGAAAGCATGTAAATGACTTGTATAAGATTTAAGGAAAAGGGATGCTACATAATTCTCTTAAATGCTTCCGTGTTCTCTCTCAAGGTATGCTCATCCTCTGCACCTCCGTTGTAGTAATCAAAAAACATTTTTGGGAGAACTTGTTTTGCTCTTTCTTCAAATTCCTGTATATTTACAGGTTTATCCTCCATTTTCTTCTGTTCCTAACAAAATAAGACTTTTACATGTTATACTACTGAGTACTGACTTGGACAAATTTGTAATTCAAAATGAAAGATTATTATTGCCCAGATACCCACACACAAATTTGTACTAAAGGTTCAATTAATCATCAATTATGCGATAAAATAAATAAAACAAATAAGATTAAGGTTCAATTAAATATATCCTTTCTATTGCTTTCATTTTGTTAATTAGGTTCTGGTACTGAAACAGAGCTCTCTAAGCTTAAATAAAGGATAACAAGGGCTAGAATATATTCAATGGACCAAACAAATTAAAATGCCCAACTCCAAATATCGAAAAAGAGGAGAGAAACTGGGAAATTTCGATTATTAAGTATATTCAATGGACTTTAGTGAATACAATTTTGGTTCTGAAAAAATTCTCTTGTAATCTAAACCGGTCAGATTCTTGTTCGAATTGTAATTGAAGAGGAGATGTATGACTTTACCTTTGCTCGCAGTTAACAGGGGCTACCGCTAGGCCGCTTTGGAGAGAGAGAGAGAGGTATTTTTGCTAAAGTGTGAAGACTTTGTACAGGTTAGTGAGGAGTCCGTATCCTCTGAGATATCTCAATTTTTGCGTGACCGACGTGTCCGGTGTCTATTCGGGACAGCTTAGGGGCCAGTTTTATTTGAGCTTTGAGATTCGTGTAGAACATATTTTAACGATTGAGATATTCCAAAAAGTCACGCAAAGTTTGAGATATCTCAGAGGATACGAATTCGGTTAGTGAGCTCATCCCACTGTATCGAATTCAGAGTGGGTCCGATGCCCATCGGAGCGAACGCGTATCCTCTGCATTAACTCAAAAGGGAATCTTTTGAGTTAATAAATCTCAACTGTTCGATTTGTTTTAAGATTCGTGTAAATTAGATCCGCACTATTATTGAAAATCCCCTATGTCATAGGCCGAAGTCGGATTGACTCCGTTTAAAATCAAACGGTTGATATTTATTAACTAAAAAGATTCTTTTTTGAGTTAATGCCGAGGATACGCGTTCCATCGGAGCTGCCACTATCTCGTATCTGTATCCTTTTTCGCAGAATTCACGTGTAACCCTGTACAAATCAGATTTTGTTTGAGGGAAATCAGATATGTTTCGTATCAGTACCGTTGGATCAGAATATGGATTAATCCATGGGTAGAGCTAGCATATAAACTGCTTATCTCTTGGATAAAAATAAAAAATCAATAGGGCTCAGTGAAAAAACAGCCGGGATTTTTACTAATCGAAATTAAATAAAAAAAATATCGAAAAAGAGGAGAGAAAGTGGAAAATTTCGAAAAATAAGTAGACCAGGACAATTTATTCCGTCCCTACGGACGGGACAAATTATCACGTCCTTGCTAATGATAATCCTTCACCAATCTAACCACTAACTAACCCAAATTAATTTGGAAAAAAAATATCAGGGACGGGATGGATAGTCCCGTTCGTGACCAAAAGAAAAAAAAAAGACTTAGAACAAAGAATCAACAAAATCATCTTGGGTAATAATAAAAATTATCTTTACTTGCAACCTGGATCTTGAGTACAAGAGAGAATCCATGGATAAGTATCTTGGGCCTTCTCAGTCATAGTGGTACTACTGTTTAATCTTAGATAGACACTATAATTTGAATATTTTTGGTTCTTGCTCGTTCGTAGCTCTATAAGTGAATTTAGTGACATTGTTTCCTGTTATATCACTTAGCTGGGCACTGGTGCTATTGCATTTTACAAAGCCATGACTTGTATCCTGCAGACCCGGCATTGTACAGTGTAAGTCAACATTTTGTGGTGGGTGTTTGTCAGTTTAGGGACGCGTTAATTAATATATACAATTGCATTCAGGGGGGTTGGGGTGGGCTTTTGTTAGTTTCTACTTCATATTTTTTTTTCCATTTAAACATTACTCTAAACAATTGCATTACTTCTGCCAGTCATATATAAACTCGTCGCCAAAAGAATAAGGCTACTTCAAATAAACAAAGAAACTAGCAACGTTGAAATACCTACCTTTTCAAATGCTCCCATGCATATGTACCTTGTGTTTTCACCTTTATATTGTAGGTATTTCTCAATTGTATATATTAATTAACCCATCCTTGTCTTTTTTTTTCCCACCTAGGGACAGGACGATCCCTACCGTTCCTTTTTTTTTTGGTCACGGACGAGACTATCCATCCTGTCCCTGATAATTTTTTTTTCTGGATTAGTTTGGGTTAGTTAGTGGTTAGATTGGTGGGGGATTATCATTAGCAAGGACGTGATAATTTGTCCCGTCCGTAGGGACGGGATAAATTGTCCAGGTCTACTTATTTTTCGAAATTTCCCAGATTCTCTCCTCTTTCTCGATATTTTTTTTTATTTAATTTCGATTATTAAAAATCCTGGGAAAAAACAGGCCTGTCACCGTCTGGACCGTGATTTTTATTAATATCCAAAATTGAATAGAAATTGTCAAGTGTGTCCAGAAATGCTGGATATTTATAAAAGTGCTCAAACAGGTCAATTATTGATTCCTATTTTTATAGACATCGGTTAATAATTGACCGATCCTTGGTTCTATATATATGTATATAGAGTCCCAAATTTTTTTCACAATTCATTTCATCAAATTTCACACACTCTCTCCTCATTTTTTCTCTTCCTCTCAGATTTCTCATCTTCTTCCCGGATTTGCAAGTAAGTCCATATATTTTTTTAATCCACTTTCAGACCAAAATGGTTGTAAATTGTTAGGTTTTATTAGAAATGTTTCAAAATTGTTATAATGTAGTTCCCAATTAGTAGTTGTAATTAGTGCTAATTAATTCTAATTAGCATAATATAGTATAATTTAAATTAATTAGTTTAAATAGCGTAATGTAGTATAATGTCGTATAATTTAGCATAAATTAGCGTAATTTAGTTTAATTTATAATAAGTTAGTAAAATTTGGTAGAATTTAGTATAGTTATATAACTTAGTATAATTAGCATAAATTAGCATATTTTAGTATAATTAGCTTGTTTATATAATAATTAGTATAATTTGCATTTTTAGTACATCTAGCCTATTTTATCATTTTTAGCGCATTTTACTGTGGCATCATAGCGCATGTTAGCGTATTTTAGCATATTTTAGTGCAATGTAGCGTATTTGAGCGTATTTTTAGCGCATGTTAGCGTATTTCAGCACATGTTAGCGTATATTAGAGTATTTTAGCGCATTTTGCGCTATTTAGCGTCATTTAAGGGCATTTTAGCTTATTTTTAGCGCATTTTAGCACATTTTAGCGCACTTTAGCATATGTTAGCGTATGTTAGTGCAATTTTAGCGCATTTTAGTGTATTTTTAGCCAATTTTAGTGTATTTTAAGCATATTTTAGCATATTTTAAGTATGTTTTAGCGCATTTTAAGTGTTTTTAGAGTAACTTACCATAACTTAGCATAATTTATGAAACTAGGATAGCTAGAGATAGAGGACATCCAAAATTTAAAGATTTATAAATTAATTTGAGTGCATTCATTTTTTGAACGTTTTTTTATCACTTGAAGTCAATCCGATAGAGGACATCCAAATTAAAAGGTTTATAAATTAATTTGAGTGCAAATTTTTTTTTTTTTGCATGTAGACGTATCACTCGTATGGTAAACGGATTTCAACTATTCGGATTCGTCATTTGAAGTCAATCCGATAGGTTTTAGAGTTGAATTCATAAAGTGAGTTGGTGAACTTAGGAACACCGTTGTTCTACTCTTTCTTTTTTAATTTTTTAATTGTACCATAAAGATTTTTGTTTACTCATAAAAATTCTAACTACGCTCCTTAATAAATTAGAATGTACGGATTCCTTTGACATTCGTACCAGAGCAAATTGGACAGTTCAAATCCAATCTCAAATTCTGAGTTACTTTGGAGGATTCGAATTTCGTCTTCGTGGATCGTTTTATTTCTCTCTCTCTTTTTCTTTTTAAAAATAATTGGTGGCTAGGGATGATAATATTTGTTTTTAATTTTATTCCTATATTATATGTAATATGAGAATAAGTAAGATTTATTTTATTTAGCTTATAAATAAGATGAGTAAAATTAGAGTGTGATGTGCTCATTAAAAAAGATTGGTGAGCACAATTTCAAAAATTTATTAGATTGACTTCAAATAATAAATCTAAAATATTAAAATTCATCTAATTCAAGAGTAATGCGCACATGGATATTTTTGAAAATTTTGAATTCATTTAGTACAACTCAATCGGGAAAAAAAAATGAATTATTTATAAGTTATTTTATAATTTGTTTTATTTTATAGGATACTTAATGCGATATTAACTTCAATATTATATATGTTTATTAAAAATTAGGATGAAATTTCTTTACAATGGATTAACTTGACAATCGTAGTAACTGCAAAAAGTAATTTATATTTTCAAAACCTAATAACTAACAAATAAAGTTTAATCTATAAATATCATATACATGAATAATAATAAAATTTCATGCAAATACCATTCATCAAATGATATAAATTTAACAATAACACAATCTTGTAAATAGAAGAAAAATAATTGTATAAACTCTAATCAATATCAAAGTGCACCAGCGATAAATTCTTTATTTTCACTCTAATCGCAATACAATATGAGAAATTTTATTGCCCAATAAATACTAAGTACAAGTACATTAAAGGAGAGATCTAAGTCTATCATCTTCGGTTTGAACATGTTTCCTTGTTATATCACTAATGCTCGGTGTACCACACAATGCCATGGTAAGTTCTAACTCACCTCGGAGCATTTTGATTACCGATTTTACACCCTTCTCTCCCTTTGCAGCCAATCCGTACAATATTGGCCGTCCCACCTACAATGTAATATGAAAATCCTCTCTCTCGTCAAGAAATGCAACATCAAAAATTTGAGATGTAAAGTATATTCCCCGTATTCACAAGGGACTAATTTTTTGTTCCTTCTCTTTTTCCAACTTTTCCTTACCAAAACAGCTTTTGCACCAAGGGCCAATGCCTTGAAGATATCTGTCCCACGACGGATTCCACCATCAAGTAATACTGGCACAGCACCAGAAACAGCTTTTACAACCTGTACAATACCAGTACCAAGAAAACTTTTAAAATGATACTGTTGATTAAACCGTCTCTCGTGGTGCCATTATATGCAGAAGTAATCAAGTCAACACCTCATACTTTGATACCCTATAAACAAAAATACTACTTGATGCATGATCAACTTGATAAAGGACTGATTCTTTTATAACCAGTTGCTCTTAAAAGGTGAAATTTCACCTAGCAATCTCCTTTCTTAAGGTACCTCTTCAAGAACTGAAATTGTAGCGGGTGAGTAATCAAGCTGGCGTGCCCCATGATTGGATACCACAATGCCAGAAGCCCCTAATTTGACTGCTTTTATGGCTGTTGATATGGAGAACAGGTGTTAGAATTTAGAAAACAATCTAAAAACATAACAACCTGAGATATATAGAGAGAATAATATTACCATCTTCTGCAGTGAGGATGCCTTTTAAGATAATTGGCAAACTTGTTATGGATCTTAACCATTCTATATCCTGCATTATTTTAAGCAAATAACACGAGAATATTGAAACTTTCAGAGGTACCGGAGAGTGGATATCCTACCAAAGATTACAAAAAGGGCCTTAATAATAAAATAATTTTGAGTATGAATGAGTCTTACCTTCCAACAAAGTGAAGGATCCAGGGTCTTGGATGCAAATGCTTCCAGATCAGAGCCACCTTTCTACAATAGATTTCTTGTGAATTTTTTGAATCTAGGATTCCAGGTCCATAAAATCTATTACTCAGCAACGAGAGATTGTGTATTTATTGATTTGAAGTTGGATACATATGCTTATTATAAGAAGAGATAACAAAAAGAAATACTGCACTCACTTGTTCAACATCCACATTCAATAATCCTTCAAGATTCGACAGTGGTGGGAGAATCAATCTGAGAAATACAATTAGTTGAATTGAATAAAAAAATTGCAGACAACAAGTTGGTTAAATGAATGTCAAATAACAACAAAATTAACTTTGCGAAAAGCTGTATGAAAAATAAAAAGAAACAATCTAAAGGAGGGTAAATATATATATATAATTAAAAAAAAAAAGATAAAGAGCACTTGTTTTTTATGTCTTTTTCTCGCCGACCAAGTCTGGGTATGTCAACGGTCAATACAATAGCCTTGAACCCATATTTCTCTGCTCGTCGTACCAGTGTTGCTGAAACTTCTCTATTTTTGTATACCTTTTTTGAATTAAATTACAAAATAAGTCAATCTGGCCGATAATCAATGTAAACGAGTTTACGAAAAATGGATCTCCGTACTTGCTAATGGTAGAACGCATTGTTAGGATAACTGTTGCATGTCACAGATAGGAATAAACCTAAAAATATTTACAACAACTTGAGTTTCATTTGGATTTGTCCTTAATTCCTTATTTTTTTCACATTGAAAACCTCGGTAACTTCCAGGTAAGGTTGTGTATCAGTACATTATGGAGGTAATTCCAGATATGAAGTATAAATTTACAAGTGAAAGCACCATATCATACATATAATTGATAGAAGCGAAGGGAATTGCAACTCGAAGCAACGTCCTCGAGTTTTCGGCTTGAAGCGAAAGAGAGCACCTATAGAGAAGAAGATTAGTTTGAGTAATTGTGCAGTTTACGAGAGTAAATTATAGAAATTGCCCTTGAAGTATCACTTCTTCTGTTCCCAATTTGGATTCTTGGTTCAAACTATCCAGTTTGATTATTAATTTGACCAATTTTTACCAAATGGGTCTTTGGTCAGCTTTCACCCAATGAGCAGATAGGAAAATGGCGATATTTCAATTATCATCGGATTTACTTACTCCAAATAGTAATTAAAACTAAACAAACTTTTAACTACCATCAGGGTGTTACAAGTTGCTGCAGCTCTGGCTGTCGCCACCTCACCTGACAAATAATGCTATCAGTTAACTCATCTTTCCATTATCCGTGCGGTAGAATTATACAGGACATTCCAAACTCTTATAAATATTCAGCTACTATACTACACTTTTCCTGTCATTTCTTGAATTTTTTTTTATGTAAATTTGATGGATTTTCTTCTTCTTAAAAATGCTGTCAAATCATGGGTTCTGTAACATCTGTCTTTGGACCATAAAATTACCACAAAATTAGTGAGAAAATAAACAGTAAAGAAGATATATAATATGGTATAAAACCTTCAGGATGAGCATATTTATGGAGTCCAGTCGGAGCAACTATAATTGGTGACTGCATTTTGTAACCCAATAGAGTTGTAGACATATCAATCTTGCTCACATCTACAAGAACCCTTGGCCTTAACCTGTGCGTCATTGATTACTGATTTCTCAACAATTTTTTACCTAAGGACTCTCATTTTATTTTCCATATTGATATCTGACACTTTAAAATTTCTTAAATGCATATATATATTCGAGAGAGAGAGAGACAGAGTATCATGCTTTGGAAAATAAAGAGGGTGTTTTACTTTCCACTCATATCTCTATTTTCAAAGTTCAAATAGTCGACCGAATTTCTCAACATTATCTTCATATTGATATGTGCTTGGAGACCAAATATTACATTTTTGAAAAAAAATTTACAATTTTTTAGAATTTTTGAAAATCACATCTTTTCATTAAATATAAAAATAATAAAAAATTCAGAAAAACATTAATTTTCAAAAATTCTAAAAAAATAGTAAAAAACTTCCAAAAAATGTAAAATTTGATCCCCAAGCACATATAGATATGAAGATCATGTTGAGAAGTTTGGATCGACTGTTTCAACTTTGAAAATGGAGATATGAGCGGAAAGTAAAACACCTTCTTTACTTCCCAAAGCATCATAGCATCACTCTGTGTGTGTGTGTGTGTTCAACGCACACCTATGATAGAGAAAATATGTTATTGACCCCTAGAATTACACTCACAAATACTTAACCAAACTTTCGCCCTCTAACTTAGAAGGAGGGGCCTGGGAAAATTCTTATTTTAAAGGGGAATACGGGAAAACTTCCATGTTGGACCAGTATACGGTATTTCTAGAATTTATAATGGTGGTGAAACCATGAAAGCATGTAAATGACAAAGTAGTTCAGTAAAAGACAGAAAAGTAAGAGTATAGGCATTAGTAGTAGTAGGAATTGGGATTAGGTCAAGTCTCAGGAAACTAGATAGAAAATGTACTCGTCTCTTGGATAACCAAAGTAGTAAAAAGTGTTTGTATAAGATTTAAGGAAAAAGGATGCTACATAATTCTCTTAAATGCTTCCATGTTCTCTCTCAAGGTATGCTCATCCTCTGCACCCCCGTTGTAGAAATCAAAAACCATTTTTGGGAGAACTTGTTTTGCTCTTTCTTCAAATTCCTGTATATTTACAGGTTTATCCTCCATTTTCTTCTGCTCCTAACGAAATAAGACTTTTACATGTCATACTACTGACTTCGACAAATTTGTAATTCAAAATGAAAGATTATTATTGCCCGGATACCCACACACAAATTTGTTCTAAATGTTCAATTAATCATCAATTATGCATAAAATAAATAAAACAAATAAGATTAGGGTTCAATTAAATATTTCCTTTCTATTGCTTTCATTTTGTTCATTAGGTTCTGGTACTGAAACAGAGTTCTCTATGCTTAAATAAAGGATAACAAGGGATCACATCTCGAGATAACAAGGGATAGAATATATTCAATGGACCAAACAAATTAAAATGCCCAACTCCAATCCGTAGCTCCCTTGATCGATCTTTAATGACTACAAATTTTGGTTCTGAACGATTTCTCTTGTAATCTAAACCAATAGGTTTCTTGGTCGAATTCTCTAACAGATCAAATAAGAGAAGAATATTGTAAGTGAAGAGGAGAAGTATGACTTTACCTTTGCTTGCAGTTAACAGAGGCTACCGCTAGGCCACTGTGGAGAGAGAGAGAAACAAAGAGATGTATATTTGCTAAAGTGTGTACAGGTTAGTGAGCTCATCCCACTGTATCGAATTCAGAGTAGGTCCGATGGACCTACTTTGATTCGATGGGTGTATGACCTTTCGATCTGAATTGGATCCGACTCCGGTGCTTTTCTCTGAGAAAAACACGGAGCTGTTTTTTCGATCCCAACCATTCAAATTCGTCGAAATTTGTGCATGAAAAAGTTTCTTTATCGAGATACGCAAATTTAAAAATTTGAATGGTTGGGATCGGAAAAGCAGCTCCGTGCTTTTCTCTAAAAAAAGCACCGGAGTCGGATCCATCTGAATTAAGATTCATGCGTAATATAATAAAATCCGTGCAATCTGTTTCTGTTTCAATTTCCGTGCTCACAGATCTTAGTGCTAATCTTACGGTACTAGAGCTAATTGAACCTAAAAGTAAGTCCGATGGATGTCCATCGGACCTACTACTCTTATATCTCGGCTGATGATATTGACACAATAATTTATTTTATTAACACAATAATTTCAGATTTTTTACTTGTATGGACAAATTTGTTCTTATTAAAAATTCTCTCTGGATATCATATCTGTTATAGGATAGTGTTTTCTTTATATTAAAGGTCGCTGATTATTTATTTTATTTCCATATATACCTAAACGTATAGTAAAATATTTAAGAGAATGTTTCATTTTTCAAATTTGAGAATTATAACCAAAAAAAATTAAGCAATCTTTCTAGCTTGCAGCCAAAAATAGGAGAGAAAAAAAATATGACAATAGGATATATGACTATTAATATGAATAAATAAAAATAAATTTATGTAATTGGTTAACCATCCGTATACAATTTACCCCTTCTTTACTATCTACTTCCACAAATTAATTCTTACATTAATAAATGTTTATCTTTATTTGCTCGCATGTTTGGCTCATTAAAATAAATATGTATTTCAATGTGATTTTTTATTTGGATTGAAATTAATCTAAACGTTGTTATGGATTTAAATTATCTGACAATAGGATATATGGCCATATAATAAAAATTAATAGTTTTAAAAATATCATCTAAACATAAATGCTCCAAGATAATATAAAAGAATACATCAAACTAATAAAATTGTGTTAATATTAGATTAGAAATAATTATCTTTTACCTCAACATAAATGAATGAATTAAGGAGTCCATCCTACGACTAACAATGGAGTATATATAGTAACTAATAAATGGTTCTTATTATGATAGAAGTAAGAAGATTGCATAATCACCGGGGATCAAAAATAACATTTGAAAGGAAATATATATGGAGGGCAAAATTGTCTATAAATTTTGAAAAATTAAAGTTGTTATGTTAAAATAAAAAGTTAGTGTGCTAGTATCAGCACCCTTATATCTCGTATCTGTATCAGGACATCGGACATTCGGACCTACTCTTATTTCGGAGTTTTTTTTATAAATCATAAAAAAAATATATTATTACGAAAACAACATGATTACTGGAAGATTTTGAAAAATCATAAGAACCGAGAGTAAAACTCGGTCCCTGCTTTCCAGAACCGAAAATAAAATTCGGTCCCGATCCAAATTTTCGTTTATCCCAGCTGGCCACAGAAAATCCATCGGTATCCGAGGAACCGAAACTAAAACTCGGTTCTCCCAGGGACCGAAAATAAAACTCGGTTCCTCCAGGGAACCGAAAATAAAACTCAGTCCCCAGATTAAAACTATTTGCTCACTCCCGGAGAACCGAAAATAAAAAATAAAAAAAACCGAAAATAAAAAATAAAAAATAAAATGGGACTGAAATTAAAACTCAGTCCCTGGGGGGACCGAAATTTTTTTTTTTTTTTTTTTTTTGCTTGGGGTGGAATTTTTGTTGTTGCTTCGGGTGGAATTAAATGAGGTTTTGGGGTGGTTTGCAACACCATCCGTCGCACAATTTAGGTGTGGATTAGGTGTGGCAAACTAAAAAAAATTGATAATTTTTATGGGGACCGAGAGTAAAATTCGGTTCTGGGAAAGGGAACCGAATTTCGCTCTCGGTTCTTGTGGTTTTTCAAAAAAAATTGCAAATCATGTTGTTTTCGTAACAATATTTTTTTTATTTATGGTTTATAAAAAAAACTCCTTATTTCGTATCTGTATCATTTTTTTTGTAATTTTTTTACTATTTTTTAGATAGATACATAATTACATGTTTTTTAGAAAATTTTAGACTATTCAAAAACAATAATTTTGTATCTATTTAAAATGTTAGTAAAAAAAATCTAAAATTTGATCTTCAAGTACATGTTAATATGGAGATCATATTAAACGATTCAAATCAATTGTTTAGACTTTGAAAAGAAAAATATGAATGTGAGGTACGATTGAGTTAATTATATTCTTCTTAAAAAAACATTAATATAATTATAAAGAAATACAATCATCAAAAGTTTCATCCCAAACGTTAGCCGGTACAAATTTTGTGAAGGGCTGTATTTAAATATGAGGACAGATCAAGTTATAATAATGATTTTTTTCTATTTTCAAAGTTCAAATCGTCAATCCAAACCGTTCAACATGATTATCTAAATAAAATGTGTTTCCAGATCAAATTTTATATTTTTTGAATTTTTTTACTATTTATTAAGATGGATACAAAATTCAATGGTTTGAATTTGACTAGTTTTTGTAAAATACTTAATAAATAGTAAAAAAATTCAAAAAAAAATATAAAATTTGATCTGAAAGCACATTTTATTTAGATAATCATGTTGAACGGTTTGGATCAACGATTTGGACTTTGAAAATAAAAAAATTGTTGTTGTAATTTTGTTGTAACTCAAAATTGTTGCAACTTGATCTCTTCTCTTAAAAAAAAATAATATATATATATATATATATATATATATATATATATATATATTCCTTTTAGCTGACCCGGTGCATTGTATTCGGTGAAAAATGCTAACCATGGAAATAGCTGTCCATGCAAAATATATAATTGAAATAAATTCGTAGTCTACAGACTCCAATTCTCGCATAGCTTTAGGTTTAGATTCCTAAAAAATATTGTTTTTTTTTCTTTTTATCCTTTTGCATTTGTCAACATGTCGAAATCAAAACGTTAACGAAAGATAACACGTGCACGACTCTTCTATATATTAAACATGGCATAGCCGCTGGGACATTTTTTTAGTATTCAATTCGTGGGAGAAACTTCAATATTTAATATTAATCGATAGACTTTCCTTGCAAAATATTTTTCATTTGATCAAGTTAGGAAGATTGCCTTCTCTCCACAAAGTTAGCAAACTTTTTTTTTTTTTTTTTTTTAAATTTGGGACTAACTCGAACATAAAAAGTATTTTTAGGTAGAGTTGAGTAAAATCAGCCAACTGATAATATTTACTGATAATTTTTCATCCGGATTTTGAATTTGCGAATTTGTTCCATTCTCCTTGTATGACAAAAATGTAATTTCTGTCCCAATTCGAATGAGTCGACTTAACTAGTCCATCAAATGAAGCCAGAAATATTTTAAAGGCATGGTTAAAAATATTGATAATATGATTATAATTATGTTGCAAGTTTAATTATATTGAAATAGAAGTGAGGCTATGAAACTATGCATAATTATGAATATTTTTTTTTAAGTTCAAACAATTGATTTAAACCGTTTGATATAATCTTCATATGAAAAATGTATTTGTAGATCAAATTTTATATCTTTTTTAAACTTTTTTTTTCACTAAATTTTTAGATAGAAAAAAGTTACTTGATCCAAAATTCTAGACCATTTAAAAGTAGTTAGTGTTTTTCTAAGCTATCTAAAAATATGATCCTCAAGTATATTTTCATATGAAGATTATTTTGTATAGCTTTGATTAACTATTTGAATTTAAATATGAAGATATCGATCCATAGTTGCATATTAATATGCGCTATGCATAGTACGTGCTATAGTCTAACTCCAGAAAGTCGAAACTATAAATTGAATGAAAGTCAATAAATATGTCCAAAAGTTCTTGTTTTATTTTACATTGTCGTTCGAATTGCAATCGTTTGGATTTTTTTATTAATTGACTTTGTACATCTCAACTTCTTTTATATGTTATTTTTAAGAATTGATCAATAATATCTAACAATAGCATCTCGGATCAATTATTGGAGCATATTTATTGAGTAGATAGCGAAGTAAACATTTATTTACTACCAAATTACAAGATTAGCAATTAAATGGAGAGTATATTTGTTATCTAATTTTTAAAATAATATAATAAAATGTTAATACATATAAGGAGATAAAATAAATAATATTAAGTTTATGTGAAAATAGTTGTATTCGACACTGCTGGTACTGAGAAAATATTGCTTATGGTTTCGTAATAGAAATCGGTGGCATAGTCCACTTCTTTAAAAAAAAAAAAAGTTTATGTGAAAATATTGAATATTATGATGTTTATACAAAAAAATTAGCTAACCACCCCCCCCCCCCCCCCCCCCCACACACACACACACACACACACCCCAAAACAAGTAAATACCGTATAGGATTCCAACAAGATAATAAATTATTTATTATTTATTTTCTATAGCGGAAAGCTCACGGACCCATGTACGGTTCCATATTCACATTTTTTTTGGGTGGAGACTTGAAGTAATTAATGGATGAAATGATTATTTGGGCCATCTCATGCTCTCTTCTGTTTTGCACTTGTTTTCTTTCTTTATTTATAACAAATAAAATACAACAACGACCGCTAACCTATAGAGAAACCTTAAAAGAAATAAAAATGTTTTTTAACAAGTACAGTAACAACAACAAGTACGCTGGCTAAAATAAAAGATGGGAGGCCTTGTTTGCTATGCAGTTGCACTTTGCTTTTATTGGATGTTATATAAGCTTAAATTTATTAATAACAACAACTACTGCATTTGCATTTATTAATTTACTTAAATTTTGGTGCGTTTGTAGTTATGCAAAACACAGTCATGGCCACAGTTTTCAAATTTCACATGCTTGTTCAGTTTCCATAATAAACAATATCTGCAATGGAAGTACTTCCTAAAGAAAAGAAAACACATAACTAGGATTACTCCTGGGAGGCAAGATTTTCCTGCCCCCAGTGAGACTGATATGTGGGTCCAGATGGGTTTATAAATTTAAGTATTGGTTTTTAATTTTGGTGTAAGCCCACGTGTTAGTAACTCAGAGGCAGGAAAATCCTGCTGGGGGGCAGAGAATTCGGTCCCCCGAGTTGAGTTTGAGTTGAGAACAACTTGAATTCAACTCGTGAACTCGTGAGTTGAGTTTGGTCCAAGATGCTAATCAATTTTCGAGTCAGAAATTTTAACTTGGATTCAACTCGCGAATCGAGTCGACTCATGGTTCGTAGATAGTACATAGTTTATCAAATTAAAAATTACCAAAACAAAGTCTAACAAAATAATCAAAATAGCACACAATTTAGAACTTTATATAATGAAACAATGGAAAAATACATATAATTAAATAGTACAAAAGTTTATCAAATTATAAATCTAACAAAACATTATATAGTTTATCAAGTCAATGAGTCAACCAAGTTGATTTCTAACTGAGTTGGGGGCAACTTGAATTCAACTCGTGAGACAACTGAGTCAATGCAATCGAGTTAGTTTTGACTCGAGTCAATTTTAACTCGAGTTGTTAGTGAGTTGAATCCGAATTGATTCCGAACAAGTTATAAGTCATGAGTTTTTTACACATAACGGTCGTCAATTAGGTATTAATCGTGGGAGGGATTTATAACTAGTAATTAAGTGATAATTATTTATAAGTTTAACAGCAAGTGATATTTTATATATACAAGTTTAATTAACAACAAGTTCGTACACTTTAATCTGAACAAGTAATTAAGTGATAATTTATTAGGTTGATTCCTAAGAAGTTTTGTTCAAGTTAATCCAGTGAACATAATATGGTGAGGGAATTCTAAATTTTTTCCCCCATCATTTAAAAAAAAAGAAGCAATTGGTACACATTTATTTTCAAGTACATTTGACTGATTTAAGAACTATTGTTATTTTATTGATGATGGATTTTCTTAAGTTGTTAAATTTTTTAATCAAAAGGTTCATATAATATTAACAGCATTATACCATAACAATATATTAAGGTACATGGTATATGGACATGAAATTAAATAGTCCATTATTTTATTGAGTTATTTCTTCTTTTTTTCCCTTCATTCAGTCAAAGTTTTACTATGAATTATAATGAGAAAAGAGCGCTGGAAGGCAATGAACGGTGGAATACAGCAAAATGTTAAATGAGTTTATTAAGAGGATTCTAATGTCATAAATTTTTAATATTATAAAATATCATAAACTGTTAATCTTATTAATTTTTATGGAAGATATTTTCACGTAAAAGACAATTTTAGAGTTTATTTAATATTAGATCAATTGCAAAAAAAAAAATGAACGAATTAATTTAATTAGTCAGGATTAATTAATGTAATGCATTCATTTTGACCACTTAATATAGTATAAAATGGACTCCAAAATTATAAAACTTTTATGTGCACGCTCTCAGTCATAAACATAAAAACGATCATTTTTTTTTTCAATTTCAAAATTTAAAATTTAAGTAAAAAAAGCGAGTTTGTGACATTTACCCAATAATGTATCAGAATAATAATCAAATTGGATGTGCATATCTTACATAGATTTAACTGAATCCAACTCTGCTGCTTTTTTATAACAAAAACAGAGTCCTGCTTTTTTCCATCCCAATCATTCAAAATTTTCTATTTGCGTATCTCAATAAAAAAAACTTTTCTATGCACAAATTTCAACGAATTTGAATAGTTGGGAAGGAAAAAGCCGGACACTGCTTTTGTTATAAAAAAGTAGCAGAGTCGGATCCTCATGGCTCACATTCAAATCATCTTAATTTGTTTGTCTTCTGAAATTTTTTAATGCACAACTAGTTGAGTTTTCTGAAAGGAAGTATTGAATTTCCAACAAACAAATTACAAAATTGAATACAGCATCACTTGAACTTGTGACCGGTTCATGGTTTTTTTCCCCATATGAAATTGACAAATATATACAAAAATTGAGTAATGAGAAGTGCAGTACAGGATGTTATAATGACAAATAGTTGGCATACGCCACTAAATATTTAACAAGAATGGAAGTTAATGGAACCATGTACAGTTGTCAGATGCACTGATATGAGCAAGTACAAAGCATTGAGAGACAGATGATTTACTTGTTTAGAAAACAAAAAGTCTTCAAATTAAACTAAAAGTAGAATTCTATAGAGGTGTTATTAAGCAATTTAGGGGTGTAAACCGAGCGGATTTGCGGATTCGGAGCGGATAATGCTAATATCGTACCCGTATCCATTTTTCAACGAGCGGATACGGATATAGTAAACATATACAGATACGAAGCAGATAATCTACGGATACAGATTCGAATACGAATATGGAGCGGATAGTCGGATATTGAGTAATTATACTAAATTTCCTAATTATAAATTACCTTATTTGATTACTTAAATTGACAAAAATCCAATAGAGTTTTTAAGTTTGCAAAGTGGCAATTATGCACGATTAAGTGCTTATTGGTTCAGAGAACCAATCCATTATCCTAATAGATTATATGATTTTCCTACCAAATAAATGCACAACTTGACCCAAAATTGTTAGGCCCAAAATTCTTAGACTTAAACGAATATGTATGCTTTTTGGGAACTCTGCAAGGGTGAAATCAATTGAAATATGCTGAAAGAATTGACCGCTGCTTCCGGTATGCAGAATGTTCTTTAGTCCCAACTCATCAAAACAAAATTAAGAAGGCACTGGTATGTCTATAAAAGAAATCAGATATTATTTCAGAAATTCACTTGACTAGACCCATTCGGTCCAAATAAGTAAATGATATATTATCTCAGAAATTTACTTGACTAGATCCATTCAGTCCAGATAAGTAAATGAGATATTATCTCAGAAAGGAGGCATTAAATTGCCGCCTTATTTGTTTCATCTCATTGAATAAGCACAGACACTATTAATTTTCTCCTGGAGATAGAACTGTTTGTTAAAATAATTAAGAGATAAAGGAATAAAGAAGGTGAAGAGACAGAAAAATATCATCTTTCAAAACCGGGGTGACATGTGTTAGGTCAATGAGAAACATCATGACCGTACAGTCCTTGCCTCTTTAACACCCCACCATAACTCATAATTACGATCATTAATTATGCCGATAATGAAATCACATAATAATTTTTTATTTTTAGAAGTTCATTAAAAATAATATAGAAAAAATGATAGATTACTTGAGAATTTGGACTATAGAAGAAATCAAATCATTAATTCAATTCTTTTAGGTACTTAAAGAAACCAAATCAAATGTATGAATGAGTGTACCTTGAAAATTCAGTTCTCGTCAGTAACTAATTAAAAGTACTGTTTCATTGATTACTAACAGAAAATTTAGCGCAACAATACCATAAACAAGAGTGAGGCTATGGTACTATGCATATCACGGATGGGTCCGTGATACGGTTCAATATCTTCGTTTTCAAAGTTCTAACGGTCGATCCGAACCGTTCAACATGTTTTTCATATGAATATGTACTTGCCGACAAAATTTTACATTTTTTAGAATTTTTTTACTATTTTTTTAAATAGGTATAAAATCACTTGATCCGAAAATTCTGGACCATCCAAAAACAGTGATTTTCTGCCTACCTAAAAAAATAGTAAAAAAATTCTAAAAAATGTAAAATTTGGTCGGCAAGTACATATTCATATGGAAAACATATTGAACGGTTCAGATCGACCGTTAGAACTTTGAAAACGAAGATGTTGAATCGTATCACGGACCCATCCGTGATATGCATAGTACCATAGGCTCACTCCCATAAACAATATGTATTGTGTTTAGTAGTTTTCTGTGGCGACTAGAGGTATAACACTCCATGTGGCTGAAACTGTATCATAAGCATAGCGACAACTTAATAATTTGGAAAAGATTCAGCGAAATAAAAAAAATTATAATTTGAAAATAATTCAGAATTATATATTGAGAACAAAAAAAAAATCACAAGAGAGCACAAAAAGATATCGCGAATAATTCGTAAACGTTAGTAAAATTTGTGAATAATTCGGAAAAAGCTAGGAAATCAAATAATATGAGGATTGATTCGCCAACATTACAAATTCTAATAATTGGTGAATTATTTGTGAGTCTTGTTACTATGATCATAAGTTGCGTAGGAGACAGTATATCAAATATTTCGCTGTAAATTTATTTGTAAGAAAAATAGAGTAATGTTCGTGATGATAATATATCAAATTTCAAATTTCATCATCAACCAATTTAGAAAATTACCAATTTAGTTTCAACAATGCTTGATTTCTGATCAAATAATATTGAAAATTGTACCAAATTTGATCCAAAGCTTATATATAATGTATCTGCAATGTCATTTTATTTATTTTTATAGTCTTGTTTATGGTTGTCACAATTATTGGATAAGTTTGATTGTTAATAATTCCATTCCTTTTTATTACAAATAAAGGGGTATTATAAAAAAAAAATACAGCACTGATTGTTACATGAAAACACCACATCAAACTGTTCACCAGCTCCCTTCTGTTTCTCGGTGCCTTTCGGTTTCTTAATTTTTAATGGACAAATATACCCTCATAGATAGTAATGTTTTTAAATGGCTGCACCAAGATTTAGATTTAAACCTACCCCCCTGTGCCCTAAAATCTTGGTTGGTAACGAAGCTTTAGAAAATTAAAGTGTTTTAAAATGTTTTAGTGATGATTTAAGTGATTTGGAAGTTAAGTCGCAACAACACTTATTTATTCAGGTACATTTCGTGAATTTTGAAATTTACACATTGCACGAACAACTTTTTGCCAATTATTAAACCTACACTAATCATTAACTTATCACACAAAAATCGGCAGTGAATTGCATTGCATTCCTGTATTTATTTCTAAACTGCTTGAATTATATATACTTTATGTTTTTTATTTCACCCACCACCAAATGCCACGATTTTTTTTAATATCCAAAATTAAATAAAAAAATATCAAATATGTCTAGATTTGGTGGGTATTTTTAAAAATGCCCAGACCGGCCAAAGTTTGGTAGGATGGAATTAAAATACGGACCGGCCAATTTTTG
This sequence comes from Carex arenaria, assembly GCA_964058825.1. Taxonomy (NCBI): domain Eukaryota; kingdom Viridiplantae; phylum Streptophyta; class Magnoliopsida; order Poales; family Cyperaceae; genus Carex; species Carex arenaria. Next base: position 1,043,007 of record CAXKVW010000127.1, read on the forward strand.
GTCAGTTTTAGACACTATAAATATCTCGTTTCTCTCTTCTCCCACTCACAGCTCACTCAAACTCACCACAAGAGAAAAAGAGTAAGAGAAAGATGAAGAGAAGAAGTGATTTTGTGGTAATCATTTAATTTTTTTTTTTTCAATAACCTCTAAATTTAAATTAGTAACCTGACAACTATGGAGTATGGTAAATGTAGTTTGTTGGACATAACCATGTTTATTTCATCACATTGTGGTGGGAAGTTTTTTACTGGTACATGTGGGGCATCTGGTAATATATCTTCTGCAACCGGTAGCCATCTTCTGGAACTGGTCGGTTTCTCGGAATACATTTTAGGCGTAGTAATAGGTGATTTAAATTATTTTTTGTATGCATGTTGTGAACTTGTTTATTTAGATGCAGTTTTGAGAACTATTTTATTTGCAATTTTTGTGAACTTTATTTAGACTAGGTTATGAGTAAGTGGAATATTGGTTTCTGGGATTTTTACTAAACCAAACATTTGGTTCTTTTAATGAAAATGAAGGGAAACAACAAGTCTACATGCATGCCAATTTTCATGATTTATTGATGTATTTAACTGGGTTAGAATCTTGTCCAAAGACAAAGGCAAAATAGGTAATTTGCCATTCTAAATAGATGAACTTCATAAATACATTAAGATTCAATTATAATGTTACATCCAACCTACAACAGAAACACTAAATTGATGAAATTAAAACTCCAGTACAACATGGTAAACCCCTAATTCCTCAAACTTAAAACTCTAAAATCATAAGGTAAGTACTAGTAATTCTACTCCTTAGTAGGCAGCTCTGGATTAGTGACAACAAATGAAGTACTAGCCTTACCAATATAAGTACACGGAACAAACTCATCATCCGACGTTGGAGGCTCTAGATCAACCTTTTTTTTTTTCAAACCATAGGTTTTCTACAAAGTCATCGTCTGAAATTTCAAACCGAATAGGCTGCATAAGAAATTCCTCTAGCAGACATACTTGATAGTTCTTTTTAGGAAAATTTTATAAAGTGTCATTCTTTTTCAAAATATAGAACAAAATACCCTCCTTCTAAAATTCTTAATAAAATGTCCTTGTGGACTCCACTTGTTCTCTCTCTTTCCATTTCTCTCACTCATTTTTATTTACTCTCATTTATTCTTTGCTTATGTAAAATATACAATTGTTATTTCATTCTCGTTTTGAATAATTTTTAAATTTTTGTGTGTATACATGATTTAGAATAAAAAAATTAAAGTGTCAAATTTTTATTTGTTAGAACCAGAAAGTATAATATTAGTATAAATGTAGAATATTTCCAACATATGGATCTTTAAAAATATTATATTATAAGACATGGTATTAACTTATTTCATAAAAAAAAATCTAACAAATAAATGTTTTTAACATATGCATTTTATATAGTTTATTCTATATAAATTTCATATTTCTATTTTTCATAACAATAAGGGATTTTATCACATCAAGAACAATTTAGTGACATACTTATACTTCAATAAAAATATACTAATTATAGATTTGATATAATTTTAAGAAATTAAGAAATAAATAACAAGTGCAAGAAATATTGAGTTCGAATACTATATCAATGAGTGATTGAGATGACTTGGGATATATTTTTTACACCTTCAAAGTGCATATATATATGGTCTGATTAATTACTAGATTCAGCAAAGTTTAAATTTTTACCATAATATATTCAATGGCGAGTCGTATTACTTGCATTGTAATTGATTCAAAACTGATGACATTATTTATTTCTTAATTTCTTAAGATATATCTTATACATAATTATAATGTTTTTCATTGAAGCATAAATATCTCACTAACTTGTTCTTAACATACGATGTGGTAAAATTATTGTAATTGTGAAATTTATACTGAATAAACTAGATGAAATGTGTATGTTAAAATTATTATATGTTAGTTAAAAATAGTTTATAGAATAAGTTAATACCATGTCTTATAATATTTTTTTCAAAAAGAACAATATGTTGAAATAATTCTATATATACACTAATACTATATTTTCTAATTTTAGCAAATACAATTTCACACTTAAATTTTTTTTGTTATAAATAATTTATATACATAAAAAATAAAAATTAATCAAAATATAGATGAGAGATCACAATTATATATTTTACTTAAGTAAAGAATAATTAAGAGTAAATTGGGAGGAGTGAGAGGGAGGGAAATAGAGGGAACAAGTGCTTTATTTACTACCAAATTACAAGATTAGCAATTAAATGGAGAGTATATTTGTTATCTAATTTTTAAAATAATATAATAAAATGTTAATACATATAAGGAGATAAAATAAATAATATTAAGTTTATGTGAAAATAGTTGTATTCGACACTGCTGGTACTGGGAAAATATTGCTTATGGTTTCGTAATAGAAATCGGTGGCATAGTCCACTTCTTTAAAAAAAAAAAAGTTTATGTGAAAATATTGAATATTATGATGTTTATACAAAAAAATTAGCTAACCACACACCCCCCCCCCCCCCCCCCCCCCCCACCCACCCACACACACACCCCAAAACAAGTAAATACCGTATAGGATTCCAACAAGATAATAAATTATTTATTATTTATTTTCTATAGCGGAAAGCTCACGGACCCATGTACGGTTCCATATTCACATTTTTTTGGGTGGAGACTTGAAGTAATTAATGGATGAAATGATTATTTGGGCCATCTCATGCTCTCTTCTGTTTTGCACTTGTTTTCTTTCTTTATTTATAACAAATAAAATACAACAACGACCGCTAACCTATAGAGAAACCTTAAAAGAAATAAAAATGTTTTTTAACAAGTACAGTAACAACAACAAGTACGCTGGCTAAAATAAAAGATGGGAGGCCTTGTTTGCTATGCAGTTGCACTTTGCTTTTATTGGATGTTATATAAGCTTAAATTTATTAATAACAACAACTACTGCATTTGCATTTATTAATTTACTTAAATTTTGGTGCGTTTGTAGTTATGCAAAACACAGTCATGGCCACAGTTTTCAAATTTCACATGCTTGTTCAGTTTCCATAATAAACAATATCTGCAATGGAAGTACTTCCTAAAGAAAAGAAAACACATAACTAGGATTACTCCTGGGAGGCAAGATTTTCCTGCCCCCAGTGAGACTGATATGTGGGTCCAGATGGGTTTATAAATTTAAGTATTGGTTTTTAATTTTGGTGTAAGCCCACGTGTTAGTAACTCAGAGGCAGGAAAATCCTGCTGGGGGGCAGAGAATTCGGTCCCCCGAGTTGAGTTTGAGTTGAGAACAACTTGAATTCAACTCGTGAACTCGTGAGTTGAGTTTGGTCCAAGATGCTAATCAATTTTCGAGTCAGAAATTTTAAGTTGGATTCAACTCGCGAATCGAGTCGACTCATGGTTCGTAGATAGTACATAGTTTATGAAATTAAAAATTACCAAAACAAAGTCTAACAAAATAATCAAAATAGCACACAATTTAGAACTTTATATAATGAAACAATGGAAAAATACATATAATTAAATAGTACAAAAGTTTATCAAATTATAAATCTAACAAAACATTATATAGTTTATCAAGTCAATGAGTCAACCAAGTTGATTCCTAACTGAGTTGGGGGCAACTTGAATTCAACTCGTGAGACAACTGAGTCAATGCAATTGATTCCGAACAAGTTATTAGTTTTGACTCGAGTCAATTTTAACTCGAGTTGTTAGTGAGTTGAATCCGAATTGATTCCGAACAAGTTATAAGTCATGAGTTTTTTACACATAACGGTCGTCAATTAGGTATTAATCGTGGGAGGGATTTATAACTAGTAATTAAGTGATAATTATTTATAAGTTTAACAGCAAGTGATATTTTATATATACAAGTTTAATTAACAACAAGTTCGTACACTTTAATCTGAACAAGTAATTAAGTGATAATTTATTAGGTTGATTCCTAAGAAGTTTTGTTCAAGTTAATCCAGTGAACATAATATGGTGAGGGAATTCTAAATTTTTTTCCCCATCATTTAAAAAAAAAGAAGCAATTGGTACACATTTATTTTCAAGTACATTTGACTGATATAAGAACTCTTGTTAATTTATTGATGATGGATTTTCTCAAGTTGTTAAATTTTTTAATCAAAAGGTTCATATAATATTAACAGCATTATACCATAACAATTAAGGTACATGGTATATGGACATGAAATTAAATAATCCGTTATTTTATTGAGTTATTTCTTCTTTTTTTCCCTTCATTCAGTCAAAGTTTTACTATGAATTATAATGAGAAAAGAGAGCTGGAAAGCAACGAACGGTGGAATTAATACAGCAAAATGTTAGTCTATTCTGTGTTTATTAAGAGGATTCTAATGTCATAAATTTTTAATATTATAAAATATCATAAACTGTTAATCTTATTAATTTTTATGGAATATATTTTCACGTAAAAGACAATTTTAGAGTTTATTTAATATTAGATCAATTGCAAAAAAAAAATGAACGAATTAATTTAATTAGTCAGGATTAATTAATGTAATGCATTCATTTTGACCACTTAATATAGTATAAAATGGACTCCAAAATTATAAAACTTTTATGTGCACGCTCTCAGTCATAAACATAAAAACGATCATTTTTTTTTTCAATTTCAAAATTTAAAATTTAAGTAAAAAAAGCGAGTTTGTGACATTTACCCAATAATGTATCAGAATAATAATTAAATTGGATGTGCATATCTTACATAGATTTAACTGAATCCGACTCTGCTGCTTTTTTATAACAAAAGCAGAGTCCTGCTTTTTTCCATTCCAATCATTCAAAATTTTCTATTTGCGTATCTCAATAAAAAAAACTTTTCTATGCACAAATTTCAACGAATTTGAATGATGGAAAAAGCCGGACACTGCTTTTGTTATAAAAAAGCAGCAGAGTCGGATCCTCATGGCTCACATTCAAATCATCTTAATTTGTTTGTCTTCTGAAATTTTTTAATGCACAACTAGTTGAGTTTTCTGAAAGGAAGTATTGAATTTCCAACAAACAAATTACAAAATTGAATACAGCATCACTTGAACTTGTGACCAGTTCATGGTTTTTTTCCCCATATGAAATTGACAAATATATACAAAAATTGAGTAATGAGAAGTGCAGCACAGGATGTTATAATGACAAATAGTTGGCATACGCCACTAAATATTTAACAAGAATGGAAGTTAATGGAACCATGTACAGTTGTCAGATGCACTGATATGAGCAAGTACAAAGCATTGAGAGACAGATGATTTACTTGTTTAGAAAACAAAAAGTCTTCAAATTAAACTAAAAGTAGAATTCTATAGAGGTGTTATTAAGCAATTTAGGGGTGTAAACCGAGCGGATTCGGAGCGGATAATGCTAATATCGTACCTGTATCCATTTTTCAACGAGTGGATACGGATATAATAAACAGATACAGATACGAAGCAGATAATCTATGGATACAGATTCGAATACGAATATAGAGCGGATAGTCAGATATTGAGTAATTCTACTAAATTTCATAATTATAAATTACCTTATTTGATTACTTAAATTGACAAAAATTTAATAGAGTTTTTAAGTTTGCAAAGTGACAATTATGCACGATTAAGTGCTTATTGGTTCAGAGAACCAATCCATTATCTTAATAGATTATATAATTTCCCTACCAAATAAATGCACAACTTGACCCAAAATTGTTAGGCCCAAAATTCTTGGACTTAAACGAATATGTATGCTTTTTGGGAACTCTGTAGGGGTGAAATCAATTGAAATATGCTGAAAGAATTGACCGTTGCTTCCGGTATGCAGAATGTTCTTTAGTCCCAACTCATCAAAACAAAATTAAGAAGGCACTGGTATGTCTATAAAAGAAATCAGATATTATCTCAGAAATTCACTTGACTAGACCCATTCGGTCCAAATAAGTAAATGAGATATTATCTCAGAAATTCACTTGACTAGACCTATTCGGTCCATATAAGTAAATGAGATATTATCTCAGAAAAGAGGCATTAAATTGCCGCCTTATTTGTTTCATCTCATTGAATAAGCACAGACACTATTAATTTTCTCCTGGAGATAGAACTGTTTGTTAAAATAATTAAGAGATAAAGGAATAAAGAAGGTGAAGAGACAGAAAAATATCATCTTTCAAAACCGGGGTGACATGTGTTAGGTCAATGAGAAACATCATGACTGTACAGTCCTTGCCTCTTTAACACCCCACCATAACTCATAATTACGATCATTAATTATGCTGATAATGAAATCACATAATAATTTTTTTATTTTTAGAAGTTCATTAAAAATAATATAGAAAAAATGATAGATTACTTGAGAATTTCGACCATCGAAGAAATCAAATCAAATGTATGCATGAGTGTACCTTGAAAATTCAGTTCTCGTCAGTAACTAATTAAAAGTACTGTTTCATTGATTACTAACAGAAAATTTAGCGCACCAATACCATAAACAATATGTATTGTGTTTAGTAGTTTCTCTGTGGTGACTAGAGGTACAACACTCCATGTGGCTGAAACTGTATCATAAGCATAGCGACAACTTAATAATTCGGAAAAGATTCAGTGGAATAAAAAAATCGTAGTTTGAAAATAATTCGGAAGTAATTCAGAATTATATATTGAGAGCAAAAAAAAAAATCACAAGAGAGCACAAAAAGATATCGCGAATAATTCATAAACGTTAGTAAAATTTGTGAATAATTCGGAAAAAGCTGTGAACGCAGATTGATTCGCCAATATTACAAATCCTAATAATTCGTGAATTATTTGTGAATCTTGTTACTATGATCATAAGTTGCGTAGGTGACAGTATATCAAATATTTCGCTGTAAATTTATTTGTAAGAAAAATAGAGTAATGTTCGTGATGATAATATATCAAATTTTAAATTTCATCATCAACCAATTTAGTTTCAACAACGCTTGATTACTGATCAAATAATTTTGAAAATTGCACCAAATTTGATCCAAAGCTTACTATAATGTATCTGCAAATTCATTTTATTTATTTTTATAGCCTTGTTTATGGTTGTCACAATTATTGGATAAGTTTGATTGTTAATAGAAAAATACAGCACTGATTGTTACATGAAAACGCCACATCAAACTGTTCACCAGATCCCTTCTGTTTCTCGGTGCCTTTCGGTTTCTTTATTTTTAATGGACAGATATAACCTCATAGATAGTAATGTTTTTTTAGAGAAGGGTTCCAATACATTCAAAATTTCATGCTCTTATTTGCTCTCAATTCTTTATCTTTATTTTTAAAGTTCGAACAATCGATCTGAACCGATCAACATGACCTTCATAATAAAATATGCTTGGATACCAAATTTTATATTTTTTGAAATTTTTTTACTATTTTTTAAGATAGGTACAAAATCACTTTATCAGATGGTCCATAATCTCCTTAAAACAATGATTTTGTACATATCTTAAAAAATAGTAAAAAAATTCGAAAAAATATAAAATTTGGTCTCCAGTCATATTTTATTATGATGACCATGTTGAACGGTTCGGATCGACTATTCGGACTTTGAAAATGAAGATAAAGGAGATAAAAAATTTGAAGCAAATGAGAGCATAAAAATTTGAGTACATTTGAACCCTCCTCATGTTTTTAAATGGATGCACCAAGATTTAGATTTAAACCTACCCTGTGCCCTAAAATCTTGGTTGGTAACGAAGCTTTAGAAAATTAAAGTGTTTTAAAATGTTTTAGTGATGATTTAAGTGATTTGGAAGTTAAGTCGCAACAACACTTATTTATTCAGGTACATTTCGTGAATTTTGAAATTTACACATTGCACGAACAACTTTTTGCCAATTATTAAACCTACACTAATCATTAAATTATCACACAAAAATCGGCAGTGAATTGCATTGCATTCCTGTATTTATTTCTAAACTGCTTGAATTATATATACTTTATTTTTTTTTTATTTCACCCACCACCAAATGCCTCGATTTTTTTTAATATCTAAAATTAAATAAAAAAATATTAAATATGTCCAGGTTTGGTGGGTATTTTTAAAAATGGAGAACCCATTTTTGCAGCGTTATATTATGTGCTTACAGCGTTTGATTTTTTTATGGACCAAAATGCCCCTACAGCGAAGGTGGGCAGCAGAATAGATTAACGGGCATACTAGACCATTCTCCCAGCTTCTTCTTTTCTTTTTGCTCTGCTCACTCCTCTCTCTCTCTCGTGCGCTCAGCGAACCCCACCAAAACCTAGTGCAATACTAGATTTGTCCTTTCCTCCCTCCCCTTTCTTTCGCCTCTCTCTCCAGTTCAAGTGAAGCCGTCACATGGCGGCGTCTTCTTCACGAGCGCTTCGCGCCTTTCTTCGTTACAAACCCAATCATTCGATCATTGCCACTCAATCCTACACATCTAACGCGATTGCTTGTCGCCATCTCCACCAAGGTCAAGTTTTATCCTAGTAGAAAGAGGAAAACCGCTCTTCATACTCTTTTTTTCTTCAACTGGTTCCTTTACTTACCTTTAACTGACAGTCACTGGTTCCTTTACTTACCTTTAACTGGAGAAAAGAATTGTTTCTTTCGCTGGGCCTTCTAGGGTTTAGTTGGGGGTGTGGGGAGAAGGAAATAAAAAAATTCCTTTCGCTGGGGCCTGTGCGCAATGGGAATAGGGCAGGGATCAAGCTGGGCAGGGGCATTTTGGTCCCTAAAAAAATCAAACGCTGTACGCAGAGAATATCACGCTGTACAAATGGGTTCCCTAAAAATGCCCAGACCGGCCAAAGTTTGGCTAGATGGAATTAAAATACGGACCGGCTAATTTTTTGTCAGTCAAGTATTTTTTTTTCCCGTTTCAGACACTATAAATACCCGCTTCTCTCTCCTCCCACTCACAACTCACTCAAACTCACCATAAGAGAAAAAGAGAAAGAGAAAGAGAAAGAGAAAGATGAAGAGAAGAAGCCATTTTGTGGTAATAATTTTTTTAAAATTTTATTATTATTTTTTTTTCAATAACCTCTAAATTTAAATTAGTAACTTGACAACTATAGTAAATGTAGTTTGCTGGACATAACCATGTTTGTTTCATCACATTGTGGTGGAAAGTTTATTACTGGTACATATGGGGTATCTGGTAATATATCTTCTGCAACCGGTAGCCATCTTCTGGAACCAGTCGGTTTCTCGTAATACATTTTAGGCGTAGTAATAGGTGATTTAAATTATTTTTTGTATGCATGTTGTGAACTTGTTTATTTAGATGTAGCTTTGAGAACTATTTTATTTGCAATTTTTGTGAACTTTATTTAGACTAAGTTATGAGCAAGTGGAATGTCGCTGGGATTTTTACTAAACCAAAAATTTGGTTCTTCTAATTAAAATATAGAGAAACATCAAGTCTACATGCATGCCAATTTTCATGATTTCTTGATGTATTTAATTGGGTCAGAATCTTGTACAAAGACAGAGGCAAAATAGGTAATTTGCCAATCTAAATAGATGAACTTCATAAATACATTAAGATTCAATTATAATGTTACATCCAGCCTACAACAGAAACACTAAATTGATGAAATTAAAACTCCAGTATAACATGGTAAACCCCTAATTCCTCCAACTTAAAACTCTAAAATCATAAGGTAAGTACTAGTAATCCTACTCCTTAGTAGGCGGCTCTGGATCAGTGACAACAAATGAAGTGCTAGACTTACCAATATAAGTACATGGAACAAACTCATCGTCCGATGTTGGAGGCTCTGGATCAACCTTTTTTTTTCTTTTTCAAACCATAGGTTTTTTACAAAGTCATCATCTGAAATTTCAAACCGAATAGGCTGCCTAAGAATTTCCTCCACCAGACATACTTGATAGTTCTTTTTATCACTAAAGCATACTTGACAAATTTTTTTTCCTGATTTCTACCCTGACCACTTATTGATCCTCTTCTCGCTACGGCACGATTGGGCAATCTACCTCGATTGCTACTGTTCATCCTTTTCGCTTCCAAAGTTGCCTCTTCTCTTCCTCTTTCTCTCTCTCTTCTGGCGAGTTTTAGTGAGTTGTGAGTGGGAGGAGAGAGAAACAGGTATTTATAGTGTCTGAAACAGAAAAAAAAAATCTTACCAGTTGAAAATTGGTCGGTCTGTATTTTAATTCCAACTAGCCAAGTTTTGGCCAGTCTGGGCATTTTTAAAAATTCCCACCAAATCTGGATATATTTGATATTTTTTTATTTAATGTTGAATATTAAAAAAAAATCGGCCAAATGCCGCTACTGTGATTTGATTTTTAGGGAAAATTTCATGTAACCCTTAAAATTTTTAAAATTACTTACCTCTCTCTAAAATTCACAGTATCATATTTATCCTTCACAAATTTACTCATTTTAAATTTAAAATACCAATTTTTCCATTTATTAAAAACATAAAAAATATGTAGCTTTTTAAGAAATAATCTATCTTCCAATTGATCGGCTTTTGAGAACAAATGATTCATTTATCTACTTTTGACGCATACATAGTAGGGCTGCACAACAAATTCGTAGTTCGTGATTCGATTCGAGTTTGATTCGAAAAAAGTTCGTAAAAAATTCGATTCGAAATAGTTCGAAATTAATTCAAACCAAACTCAAACTAGACCTGGTTCGTTCGAAATAGGTTTGCAAACTATTCTAGTTCGAATCTCAAAGTAATGCGAACCATTGATTTCCGCTTATGACTTATGTTCGCTGATGACTTAAAAATTAAAACATAAGGCCGCCCAGTTATAAGTTCATAACTCGTAAGTCGTAACTCTCGCTCTTAGTTCTGAAACCCTAGACGACTTTCACCTCTCGCTCTCGGCGACTATGATCACTATTCCTTGTCGTAAAAAAGTTCGTAAAAGATTCGAAATTGAATTCGTAAAAAATTCGATTCGAAATTAATTCAAACCAAACTTAGTTCGAAATTAATTCAAATCAAACTCAAACTGGAGCAAGTTCGATTCGGTTCGATTCGTTTGCAGCCCTAATACATAGTGACATTTAGATATACACTTATGTAAGCATCAAAAGTATATCAATGAACCATTTGCCTTTGAAAACCGACCAATTAGAAAACTGATAGTTTTCTAAAACATGCTACATATTTTTTTAATAAATAATAAAATAGATACTTTATAAATTTAAAATGAGTTTTAGTAGAAAGGACAATAAAATGAGTAAATTTGTGAGTTTTTGAAATTTACAATATTAAATATAATATAATAAATTTTAGAGGGAAAAATATGTAATTTCGGAGTTTTTGAGAAATATACATGAAATTACTCTAATTTTATTTTGCTTTAAATTATTTGTTCAGTACAAGAGATTTTTCAAATAACATTAAAATGCCATTAGTTATGGATCATAAATGTCATTTTCCCCTCTTTGTAATGTAGTCTTTTTCAAAGGTAGTGTAGGCCCTTTTATAGTTACTACTATATATGCGTTTCAATTTTTTTTTTGGGTGCGTTGTATTGCTTCTCATACGTCGTAGTGTCACACCCATTTGGTTTTTATTTTTTGTTGGATTCATTACTGCTCATCTCTCGATTAAAAGATCTCACCAAACAATCCATAAACCATTTATGCATCTCTCCCATATGCTCTGATTATAGTATTTGGTTATAGTATTTTTCTTACTGATTGTGGTGATTCATAAACTCTTTGCTCTGCCTCTAAAGATTATTGCCTAGTATAGACTTATTTCAATACATCAAACACAACTGCCCCTTGATACTGGATTCCACATGCAACGAGGCGGAGATAACAATGCCGACCTCCTCCTTTGTCCCTTTCACGGTCTATATATATATATAGCGTGCACCCAATTTATTCGACTTTATTTCGATCATTTCCAAAATTTTGCACCATTTTTATTTTGTTTTATTTTTATTTTTATTGAAACTCTAAATTCTCTCCGAAACTTTTATAACAACAGCTGATTTGGCGTCTTCTCTCCTCGCTCGCGCGAAGCACTTGGCACTCTCTGTCGCCACTCTCTCTATTTCTCTTCTCAGATTCACACAAACCCAGGGCCCCAAAAATCGAATCCATTTGCCATTAAAGTTTTTCTCAATCGCTTCCCTTTCCTTTCCTCCTCCTGTCCGGTGGGACCCACCTGACGGCGCATCTCTTCTACTACCCCTCTCGCGATGGCGTCGGCCTCTGACGTGGCGTCTCCGCTGTGCACCTGGCTCGTCGCAGCTTGTATGTCCGCTGCTTGTGGAAGTGGTACCGACTCCACTTCCCGCAGGCCCAGATGGCGGCGCTCCGCTGCGGCATGGACCGGACCAGTGGGGCCCACGTGCCAGAGGCGCTCGATGACGCGGCGTATCTCTGTCTCTGGTAATAATAATAGTTCTAATGGCGCAAATTAGCTCTCTTTCTTCTCTTCTTCTTCTTCTTCTTCTTCTTCTTTTATTTTTACGGGGGTGGCGGTGCTTTCTCCTCGTGCTGACGTAATAAGATTCGATTGGGATCAGTGGGTTTTGAATCTGGGGTTTAGGTTAACGTTCTGATAATAAGTATTTTTTACTGATTAAAGATTACGCTTACGTGATTTTTGAGAGAAGTCAAAATTCGGATCACAACTTTTGCGTGAGTGAATAAACCTGAGACATATCAACATTTCCTGGGTTTTACAATTGGGTTCAGGTAAATTGAATCACGTGGGGTTGTACTTGGTACCTTGTCATGAAATTTTCCTGGTTGAGGTAACATTGTTCAAAAGTTTATGGGTTTTGTAACAGGTATATGATCTTATATGAATGTACTTGTTTCTAAAGCAAAAGAAAAGTTAAAATACATGACATAATTATTTTTACTTTACATTGTTAAGAAATTGGGTGACGTTCTTTTGATGTTATTCAGGTCATGAAAATTGCATTCATTAAAGAATTTAAAGAACCTATCTTTGGTGGAATATCATGGAAATGCAATCTAATAAATCAAAACAGAAACCAATGAGGCACTGGTTTTGGAAGTAAAATTGACTCAAAACCCCAATTGCAGGGAAAGCAATGGCAGTTGCACTGCAACCAGAGAAGAGTGTGATAGAAAAGAAGAAGCCTGAGACGAAGCAGAGAAGGGTTGTAGTGACAGGAATGGGAGTGGTGACACCTCTTGGGCATGATCCGGAGGTGTTTTACAACAACCTCCTTGAGGGCGTTTCTGGTATTAGTGAGATTGAATCATTTGATTGCTCCAGCTTCCCAACTGTAATTCTTATCTTGTATTATTGAGCTATTTGTTTGTTACTTTTTTTACTTTGCTTTAAAAACTATGCTCCTCATCAAGAGCAAATTTTGACATGGTGTCGTAGTAGGTACCTGTTTTAACATTATGATTAAATTTTTCCCTTTGTTCGGTTTGCGTTTTGAGCTTACCACTACCACTACTATATAATGAGCTGTTATTATTATTGTTATATATATTGTTATTATTATTTTTTGTCATCATCACTATTATTACTGTCAGTATTATTCATTATTATATTCTATCTCATAAGCATTACTGTTGTTCTTGCATAATTGTCATTGTCGTTGTTAGCAATTCTTGTTGCTACTGTTATTGTTAATGATATTTTTGGTTTTACTCATCCAATGATCTAACGGATGAAATTTTTGTTTGGTTTATGAGAACAAGTTCTTCCATCTCTGTTGCTTATGTCATTCATCACATTTACAATTAATTTTGTTTATTTATTCTAGAGAATTGCTGGGGAAATAAAATCTTTCTCTCCTGACGGTTGGGTATCACCAAAGCTATCTAGAAGGCTGGATAAGTTCATGCTTTACATGCTTACTGCTGGTAAAAAAGCACTTCAAAATGCGGGAATTACTGATGAAATAATGCGTGAGCTAGACAAGACGAAGTGCGGGGTTCTTATCGGCTCTGCCATGGGGGGTATGAAGGTAATTCTTTACAACTGGGATGACTAGTGGTGGTTTCCGTACTTAAAGGTCAAACATTCTATGTAGTGCTGGTAAGGGATAGTTTCTGTCTGGATGGTTATAATTGTATTTGCTCATTTATTTGGTTTTATCTCTTATTGTATATTAGGGTACCAATTGAAACCCAAGATATTTAAGTTTTATAAACTAAACTAAACATGGTACTGTACAAGCCAGATTGGATAACTAGTTCATTTAGTTGTTTGTTGCTTGTCAGTGTATTAATTAGTGATATTGGGTCTTGTAACTGAATTTTGGTTGTATATCTTGTTGATTGTGAGACTGTGATATGTCCTTTGAATATCAGTTCTCATAATTTTTTTGATTTATTTTTTCTATTTAGGTGTTTAATGATGCAATAGAGGCATTAAGGGTCTCATACAAGAAGATGAACCCATTTTGTGTCCCTTTTGCAACTACCAACATGGGCTCTGCCATTCTCGCTATGGATTTGGTTAGATATTTAACTCCTTTCTAGAAACCATGATATCATTAAAAAAACATATTTTATGGTTTATTCTTTTAATTATAATTTTGGATAGAGTAAGGCTTAGGTGCTATGGCTAGCATAAGGCCTTCCGTGCTACGGTCTCAAAAACCTATCGTATAAACTTCAAACTTCAATCTAAGTAGCTCAGTAAGTTGGTTATATAATGAATTTGTAGAATACCAATTTTTGGATTTTTTAACTATTTTTTAATTATTTATGAAAGATGGTAAAAAATTGACTTAAAAATAAAAGAAAACTGCCAATGTTTTGGGCCATTTTTTGCCATCTTTCATAAGTCATAAAAATAGTAAAAATTAGTATTCTACAAGTTCATTATATAACTAATTTACTGTGCTACTTAGATCGAAGTTTGAAGTTTATACGATAGATTTTTAGGCCATATCACGGAAGCCTTATGTTATCCATAGCAGCTAAGCCTTACTCTTTGGATACCAAGATATCATAGAAAGAAATTTATCTTTATTGATTTTTTATTTTAAATATACGATTTGACCATAATAGGGTTGGATGGGGCCCAATTATTCAATATCAACGGCCTGTGCTACTAGTAACTTTTGTATTCTTAATGCCGCAAATCATATTAGGAGAGGTGAAGCGGTGAGCATTTTCATTTTCAACTTTTTTACAGTCTATGAGGTTTGAAATATCTGAGAAGCAACATTAAGAAGATAAAAAAGTTATAATACACAACATGAAGCAAAAATATAAACCCTTTTAATTTGTGTGGTGTCCCTTTAAATGCAAATTCTTTTCTCTGTATTCCAGTAGAAGGCAGCCGACCGTTTAACTTTAGATATATTTTAATTAAATTTATGTGCACTATCTCCCTAAAATTTCTTATTCCAAATTTTATTTGTAGAATATGATGCTTTGTGGTGGTTCTGATGGAGCTATCATACCAATTGGTATGTCCTTTTTGTCAGAAATTTGTTCAAGAGTATTTCCTTATATTTTATAAAGTGATGTTAATTCTAAATTAACATCACTTTTTATCAGAAATTTGTTCAAGAGTATTTCCTTATATTTTATAAAGTGATGTTAATTCTAAATTCTAAACCATTTACTTCTTTTTTTCTTACCTCCCCTTCTCTTTTCTGAATAGGGTTGGGAGGTTTTGTGGCATGCAGGGCTCTGTCGCAAAGAAATAGTGATCCAACCAGGGCCTCGCGACCATGGGATATGGTTTGTATATATTATTTAGCTCTGCATATTTCTTTCAATTATTAACTGAACTAAAGTTGTCCATATAAGTAACATATTTCTTCATAACTTGATCTCAGTTTTGACTTTACAAATTTCTTAAGAATTATTAGAAACATTCCAGAGAGAGGAGTATGGAAGCAAAATATGGAAATAAAAAAGAGTAATTCATTTAGAATATGAAATTAAATTAAATTAAATGATGTGTAGGCAACTTCTCTCTTGATTTTGTGAATGCAATTTTCTTTCACAGGAGCGGGATGGATTTGTGATGGGAGAAGGTGCTGGTGTGCTTCTTTTGGAAGAACTCGAACATGCCAAGGCATTTGCTCCCCTATTTTAAAAAAAAAAAAAAAAATTCTTCATTGAAACTACAATATTATTTTAAATGTGTTATTAAACTAAACTTCAACTAACAGCAAAGAGGAGCAGAAATTTATGCCGAATTCCTAGGTGGGAGTTTTACTTCTGATGCATACCATGTGACTGAGCCCCATCCTGAGGGTAGCGACTTCTAAAAAACCTGACTTGTGTTTTCCTTTTTGATTTAGTAGTTTAGTACACAACTTGTTTCTCTATTTTGAATTTGTACAAATGTTAATACTAAAAATATAAAAAATGAAATACGAATCATCTATTACCTTTCATGGCTTTGGACAGGTATGGGTGTAATGCTTTGTATTGAGAAAGCACTAGAGGATTCTGGAGTAGGAAAAGAAGATATCAATTACATCAATGCCCATGCAACCTCTACCCTATCTGGCGACTTGAAAGAGTACCAAGCTCTTATTCGGTGCTTCGGTCAGAATCCCAGGGTTTGTTCTTTAACCAATTATCAAAATTATACCTTAATTTTTCATTAATTCATATTTTGAAAAAAAAAATGCAGTCTGACTAAAAGAGAGTATTGATTTGTGTAGCTTCGGGTAAATTCAACTAAATCAATGACAGGCCATTTATTGGGGGCTGCTGGTGGAGTAGAAGCTGTAGCTACTGTACAGGTAACTTTTTTCTAACCATATGTATTGATTTTTTTTTTTTTGAAACAACCATATGTATTGATATACCTCAGGACTTGTGAGTAGAATTTATTTGTGCTTTGTATTCCTATCCTCCATATTTATTTAATCACGTCAATTAATTGCCGGTTCGTCCTTAAACTCTATATTTTCAGGCAATTAGAACAGGTTGGGTACATCCGAACATTAATCTTGACAAGCCTGACAATAATGTGGTATGTGCTTTTGCACTCAGTTAGACTTTTTTTTCCCTCTTTGGTAGGGTGTGCTGTCAATAGATATGTAATGTTAGTGTCTCTACAATTGCTCAGAACTAACCACAAGAGTGGTATTGACTGTTTACAAGCTCAGGCCAAAAAAAAAAGAAGATTAATAATGAAATGCTTATATTAATAATATACTATCAATCTGGTATTAACTGATAATTATATAAATGAAGCTGGCCTGTACATTGTTGGATTATAGCAGCCAACAATCTTATTGAGTTCACATTGTTGCTGTCAATTTGCTTAAACTTCTACCCATCTTGGTTTTCTGGATTCTAGCAACATGTACTGGTAGACTACAATCTTTTAACACAAGTAAATCTGGTAACAGGATACAAACGTACTTGTCGGGTCAAAAAAGGAAAGGCTCGACATAAAGGTGGCTCTATCTAATTCCTTTGGATTCGGTGGTCATAACTCTTCCATCCTCTTTGCACCTTACCATTGACCCTGTACCATGCTGTTCCTCCTTCCATGAACCTGGTCCGTGAGCCCTCAGGCGAACTGTAACTTGACCTGTCTGTTTTTCTTTTGTTAAATAATATGAGGGGGTCATCTTGTTGATGTAAAATGGAACATAGAAAATTTGTCTGTTCTGTTTATGTTTTACTTTATTAGGGTTCCTTTGTTGAGAAGTGGTATAAGTGTGCGGCATGACTCCAATATTTTTCCATCCGAGGAATTGCATGATGTATTTTAATGGTATTTCTATAATTTTTGTTGAATTGCTGGGGTAATAGGAGATTCTTCTGTTCTCGTTGCTGTTGCATTTACCTTGTTATTAGGAGGAAAAAAAAAACATCAGCAGGTTGAAGGTTCTCTGAATATTTTTTTTTAATCAAATTAAATTGAAAAGGTCAAATTTGAACTTTAATTTCAGCAAATTAGGTTAACAAATTTTTGGGGCCCTTAACATTGTAACGAGATGCTTTAAATTGTATCTTAGTGCTTATAGATATATAGTGCAACCTTAGATTTGCGCTTCACCATTACACCACTAAGACGTCATCCTTGTTACCTGGTACAATCAAAGGATAGCACCAAGGAACACTTATAAGATATTGTTATAAGATTATGAAACTTTTTTTGTTAGCTTTTTCTGATTTTTTTAAATGTGTGGCAATAATACCTGTCTTTAAATATATAACAATTCTATGTTTCTTTTCTGGATACATGCATTTACATTTACATTTGCATGCACATCTTCTTATCCATCATAATTTTGCTTCAATTTGAAAGTTGAGGTCTTTACATTTGATTCATATTTTCTGATTTTTTTATTTTTAAAATTTTTGATTCATATCTTCTTATCCATTTACATTGACATTTGGTACATGCTTATCCATTTACGTTTACATGTACATTTGGTTCATATGCTTCTTAGGTGGTGTTTGGTTGAGGTGCAGTGTAAAGTTAAGGAGGCTTAGATTGATTATTCCAGCTTAAGGATCTAAGTTATTTTTGTTTGGATCGATGATGGCTTAAGTTAAATCATGACTTAAATTATTTCTTGTTTGGCTGGAAAAAAAAACTGCCACAATGCATGCTGCCATTTCATGCAACCCTAAAAAAGCTAAATGAAGTGAAAATGCAGATTTGATAAATATAATCAGCAGTTGCGTGCCATTGGATAGTGTTACTGGAAGAGAACGGAATAAAATGAGATTCAAAGTCATTTTTCCACATGTTAGTTTTTATTATTTCTTCTTTCTTTGTAAGAGGATTAATTCATTGAAAATAAATTTATTTGATAATTGTGATAACTAATAAAATATTTTTTATGAAAAATAAAAACTTAGATAACGGTTCAATGCTTTTGGTTTCTCATTGGTAAAGAATTTTGAAATTCTATCAAATTTGACACCCAATCTAAAATTGTAATGATAAATAACACATGAGAATTTATTTTCTAACTGGATCATTGTATGCAATAGGTTTGGTCCTCAACCAACCGCTGCTCTTTTTTAAGATACCCTGAATTAAACTAAAATATTAATATGGACATATCTAAACTAAACTGACCCAAACATGGCCCAAGTACAATGGGCCGGAATTAGGAGGGACCCAATACATCTCTTGTGGCTTTGGTCTGCATCCACATTACTCAAAGAAGCAAATCATGCACACAGCACACTGATCCTTTACAAATTTCTGTGCAGCTTGTCCAATGGCAGTGCATGAGTTGAATAGTTGTTGTAAATCCGTGTCGTGACCAGTCACACGGTGACTTATTAGATCACTTGAGTCACCGTGTTGTAATTAAATTAAGTTAAATTTTTAAGTATTGTAATTAAAATTATAATGAATAGTCGCGGTATGTTAGCAGTCGGGCCCAAGTGCAGACACCTAGGGCGATGGTCCAAGGCCCCAAGA
The DNA here is from genome assembly GCA_964058825.1 of Carex arenaria. NCBI lineage: Eukaryota > Viridiplantae > Streptophyta > Magnoliopsida > Poales > Cyperaceae > Carex > Carex arenaria. Next base: position 1,062,397 of record CAXKVW010000127.1, read on the forward strand.
TTCAAGGCGCCCAACAAAAAATTAGTTTGTATATATTAAAAATACACGAGGAAGGTTTCCAATGCCTCATCTCCTTATATCTCATCCATACTTCATATTATATATTTTCATTTTTAAAGTCGAAATAGTCGATCCGAACCGCTCAACATGATCTCCATGTTAAAATATGCTTGGAGACCAAATTTTACATTTTTTTGAAACTTTTTACTATTTGTTTAGATTTATTGAAAATCGCTGTTTTTCAAACAATTATGGACCATAAAAAACAGCGATTTTCAATAGATATAAAAAAAATAGTAAAAAATTTCCAATAAATATAAAATTTGGTCTCCAAGCATATTTTAACATGGAGATCATGTTGAGCGATTCAGATCGACTGTTTGGACTTTAAAAACGAAGATAAATGATATGAGGCATTGGAGCACTCCTCTCTCTCTCTCTATATATATATATTAGAGTTCAAATTTTGTATACATAAAGAGCTCAACTTTTCTATAAATAGATATGATCTATTTATTTTGGTCACATGTAATCACGCTTGGTCACGTTCTGTGCAGTGTTGTGTCTCGTGTCATGCCGTGAGTAGACCAGTTCGCGTGCCATGTCATGCTATTTTTTTCAAGATGATCACAGCAAGTCATGTCATGTACTGCACGCATGCGGTGCATATTGTGATATATTTGATCACAGCATGCCTTTTTTACATTTCTAATATTAATAATAAAATAATTAGTGTGAGGCTATGGTAATATGCATATTGCACAAAGTCCGCGTCATGAACGCATATCTTTGTTTTTAAAATGTAAACAATCAATCTAAACTATTTAACATTCTCTTCATATTAAAATGTACTCACAAACTGATACGTTCCGTCCAGGAGAAGCGAGCCGTACTACTGGACTTCACTAATTTTGGGCTTGTTCCGCTACAAGGCAGCGGGCCGAGATTAGTGTGGTGTGTTGTGTTAACCCAAGCGGAAAGTGGGAGACCTGTGATACCTCTATGTGTATGAAAATTCCAACCCATAATAAATGAAGCTTAGTGCCTTAAATAGGCTATGCCTTCCGTACGGGAGTGACGACACCACATTTATTATCAGCGGAGACGTCATGCTGTGACAGTAAGCAAAGGCCGAATTGGGTCCTAATTAGGCCGAGGCCCAGTTAGGCCTTTGTTCGAAGACTGCTGCTTTTAGGCCTTACTGGGCCAGGATGAACCGGGCTCCGGATCCTTTCACTCGCCTCGAGCTTGCCCGGCACGGGGACCCGATCTGAGCTGATTTTGGCTTGGTACTGTATATGGTATTTTAGGAATACTCTTCGGTCTTGGACTTTCTATTTGACTTCGGCCTAACTCGGATCAGGAGTCCAAGGCCTAGCTTATTCTTAGTCCAAGACCTGTTTCATTGTGGGCCTCGGTACGTGGCCCTATCACAAACCAAATTTTACATTATTAAGATTTTCTTTTTACTTTTTTTAGATAATAGAAAATCACTTGATTTGAAAATTCCGGAGCATTAAAAATCAGTAATTTTCTACCTATACTATGTTGTCAATAATATTTACGTGTAAATGCTGCAATAGTGCAATAATATGTAGCTGTAGTTTACTACAGTTTTCAAGAGACAGATATATTACTGACTAGCTAGCTGTAATTGAGTAATTAACTACGCAACATTTTTTTGTTACTTTCTTTTACCTAGTCAGCGCGTGAAAGAACTACGCGCGTATTGCGCAACATGTTGTGCATGTGAGGTCATGCGTGGCAGCATGACTTTCAGGTCTTCTGACAAAATTTCTGATATCTTGTTGGTAGACCCGGGCAGGCACTGTTATGATTCCCTTCTCTATTGCAGAAATGCCAATGTCAAGGATGTGGTAAATAATTTACGCAGGAGAAATTAAAAAATTAGATTGAATGTTAGAACTTAGAATACACAAACGTAAATATTGGAACTTAGATTCAAATTTTCACTTGGTACTTGTTTACATTTTACATATATATAGACACTATCCGTGAGGATAAAAAGTTAATATTTCCGAAGGTATACTAACAAAAATTGTTATTTTTTAGCACATCGGTATTACCAACATGGGTATCCATGAAGATATTGTAGGTAAAAAGTACTTTTATTTTCATAAATAGTGACAGATTTGTGTGTGTACACGCCCGTGCGCACATGTGTACATGTATATATATAATGTATAACGTGTTTGATTCCAGTTTTTTTAGTCCTTAATTTGCTACGGAGTTATCCATTATGCTCACATGTTTGAGCATAATGTTTATGCACTTTGCATAATGTATAACATGACTACAAGAATGGGAGAGTGTCGAATTCACGATGATAAATAGTGACTATTCGCGAGAGTATACCGACAAAAATGTGTCTTTTCTATTAGCGATGGAAGTATCCAAGAGGGATATATACTGACAAAAACCATTGTGGTTAGTGTCCACATATGCATGTATGCATGTGTGTGTGTGCGTGTTCGATGGTTGGCTGTAAAATTGTTGTGCCTTAATAAAAGCTACGTACCCTTATTTGAAAGGCAGACATATAATACGAAAATACTTTGAATGAATGCATGTATGTATATCTATAAGAATGAGATAGTATCTATGAGGGATAGTACTGTTGGTATACTCTCGTGGATATATTTTAGATACATCTAAAGTTTTATACATATAAGTTTTATCACTTTGTGTACATCTAAAGTTTACTTCTTTGGGACTAAATTTTATATATTTTTTTAATATAGCAGAACAATCAGTTGATTTAAAAATTCTAAATCATCCAAAAATAATGATTTTTGACTCATTAAAAAGTAAAAAAAAATGTAAAAATTTTTCTCCATTACATTTTCATACGTAGATCATGTTTAATTGTTAATACCCATGCATAATATGCATATTAAGTACCAACTTATTTGATAATATTTTTAACCGATATATATTCAACAGATGTGCCAACGTATTACCTAATTAGCTAAACTCGAGTTTGATTTGTTTGCAACCTTACATTAAGATAACTAAAATATTACCAGAATAAGTTGCAGGTTCAATACGTTATCTGAAACAGGACTCCGACTCGATGCATGTCATTCCAGATCCCATGAATTAAGAATGGTAATGTCCTCATTATTTAGAATAAATAACCACTTAAATTACTGAAACAGATTAGATTTGTTAAGAAATGAATGAGCTAGGATATTATATATATATATATATATATAGAGTAGAACTAGAGTGCTCCTAAGTTCACCAAACCTCTTGTGAACTTGATTCTAAAATATATCGAATCGACTTTAAACGATGAATCCAAACCATTGAAACCCTTCTACCTAATGAGTGATGCGTCTACATGTGAAAATTTTAAAGTTTCGAATTAATTTAATATAGAGTCAAGTTGTCAAAAGTTTTAAGGTTTATAAATTAATTTTAATGCATTCATTTTTTGGACTCCTTTGACCACTTGACTCTATATTAAATTAATTCGAAACTTTAAAATTTTCACATGTAGACGCATCACTCATTAGGTAGAAGGGTTTCAACAGTTTGGATTCATCGTTTAAAGTCGATTCGATATATTTTAGAGTCAAGTTCACAAGAAGTTGTGTGAACTTAGGAGCACCCTAGTTCTACTCCTATATATATATATATATATATATATATATATTCATTGAAGATTATGTATGTTTTCTGGTACTCTTTTATCATTTCCTCTAATTAACAAATAAACAGGATATATATGTGTAGTTAACGTTTCATATATAAATAAAGGATAAGTTTAGTATAAATAAATTTCATTTTTTTCTTACAAATATAGATGTACAATTGTACATTCTTTGACAAACATTGTCAAGAACTTTTCCAATAAAAAAAAATTAAATGTATAGATGCGGCATCCATCATTTAGATATATAGCACACTTTTATTTATTTTTTTCAATTTCGAAATTATTTTCTTTTACATCTAAAAGTCGTTAAAACAAAATCATAAATATTTTAAAAAAATATTTGATATATCGTCAAAAAGATATTCCTTAAATTATATAAAATTTAATTTAAAGATACCACCAAAAAAGCACTTCATAAGTAGATGTTATATAGAAAACAGAACTCTCCGCTAGAATTACCTACAAATTCAAAGGGGTGCATGGGATCGAAAAATAGCGGTTATTCCATGCATGTTTCCCATGAAATTAAGCTACACTCTCTCTTATCCTAGAAATAAATTAAATCACAATTTTACCTGGTTTCCTAGGATAAAATTATTCTTAACTGAAATTCTTTCAAAATTGAACAAAATAAATGATTGAAAGTATGGAAAATCGTTGTGTTACAAAAATTATTTTTTGTACTTCCTATGAAAGCCACTCTCCATCCCAGCCTTCAAGCTCTCCGATATCCAATCTGCAAAAAAGATTATGGAAAGACTTTAATTCGTTCATATTTCTTCAATCACATGTAACATCAATTAAATGCCTCCTCAAATTTGTATTAATTTCAGATAATTTAAGTACTTGTGTTATAAAAGATAGCTCTTTTTCTATACCCAAAAAGCTCTCTAAATTAAGAAATTCACTTCATGATAAGAATTGGTCAGTTCTTATACGTGTATATATAATTTTATTCATAAGGGCACACTAAATCCAAAATTTACAACTCACAAATATATATTCCATAACTTAATGGAACCTATACTTGAAATATTATTTTTTCACCATCATGATCATTATTGCTATATGTCACAACTACTGATATGGTTATTGTAGAATTAACATCTATTATTATAATTGTAATGATCGATGCTGTAGCTAGTTATGGCATATATACGATTCGAACCGTCAAATTTTGAATTTATTTGGCATAAATCTAAAAAATTGAACTAAATCAGATCATATGTCATAGCTATTATGTCATCACTAATATGTATGATAGCATTAGAACTCATATATCTAAAATTTAAACTATATATAATATGATTTCGTCTTACTTTGGTAGATGATCTGCATCCATGTGATCAGCTTGATAGTAACCAAAAAGTTGTTCTTCAAATGTACTACTGGTTGCATTATTCACCTCTTGCCCAAGTACATCATCAAAGCACATTGGCGCATTCAAAGCCTCATCAAGCACATAATTAGATGATCCCTTGCTCTCTACACCTTCAGTAGCACTGACCTCCCCCTCTCCCCCTTCCAAAGTTTTCAAAAATTTGCTCCACCAAGCCGATGTGACCAAATTAACTGTATCATTCCACTCGATATCATGTTTCTCCCCGATCGAGTATATCTCCGCCATCTCTTCTTCGTCCATCACGGGATGCAACGACGACACAGAATTGATCTGGTGTTGGTACAACTGCGGTGCTTCGTAAATTTGTGGCGTTGCAGATGAATATGATTGAGAATTGGATGATGTGGTAGGTGATGGTTGAGTTGGTGGTTTATTGTGTTGGTTATTAGAAAAGGAAGTGCTGTTTATACTATTAAAGCCTTGAAAATTTAAGTTCAGACCTAAGGGTTGTGAAGGTAGAGGCAAGTCTAGGTTAAAGTTATCCAAAATGGGTGTAATTGGTGCAATTGTGGATTGAGACCATGGCCAAGAGAAAGATGGATTATATGAGAATGGTGAATTGTTTGTATTATACAAATAGTTTGGAATGTTGTTATAATTGAGTGGACATTCTTGGTAAGGCTCAAACAAAGGAATAGATGGTTGTGTTAGGTTTGGCAGTTGCAGTTGTTGCTGTTGTAACTGTATCTGTTGTTGATGTTGTTTTTCTTTTGCTTGCTTCATGGCTGCTCGATGAATTTTTAACGCGGTCACGATTTCTCGCCTTGCCTCGGCCATGTTTAGCAGTCGCTCCTGGTACGGCCGTGTCGTATGAAGTCTCCGTCTCACTTGCTTCTTGTGTGGTACTGTTTGTGTTTTGTTTTCTTCACTTGCATGGTCTTCAGTAACCTTCTTAGCCTTATCACTAGTATTATTGCTATTGCTATCTTTAGGGTTTTCGCCATTTTCAGGGTTTGGAGAGTTCATTGTAGAACCGTCACCCCCTTTGACTCTTGAAGAATGGCTTAGTTGCTTGACTAGACTCCTTATGTACGCACCAGAAAGGTGTGGTTGCTCTTCTCTCTCCCCCATATTGCCTTTTGAAGAAGACCTATTTCTCATCTCTCTATCTCTCTCTCTCACACACTCTACAGATAGAATTCTAGGTGGGATGATGGGAGAATTATGGAATGGTGGGATCTTCTCTTTCTGCAAGGAAAGTACAAAATCAGGGACAGAGAACAATGATTGTATGTTTCTCTGATAAGCCCTCTTGGGGTCAAATTATATAGCAATAGCACTACACAGCATAGAATAGCGGTGCATCCTAGAATTTTGTTTTCTTTTTTCTTTTTGCTTCCTCTTATTATTTGTTATATTTTTTTTTTGTTGTTTTGCCAGTTGGCCCCTTATTTTCATCTAATTATCAGCTTTAACATAGTGTCCTACAAATAATATTATTCTTCCTATTACAAAAAATTAAGATGCATATAATACTTTAATTATATCTTACTGCATTGTTTTTTTTCTCTGGACAAAATTTTGTCTTGATATCTCGGATATTAAAATTCTATATTATACTACTGATGTGAATGTTTGAAAAAGCAATGTTATTGACATTAATAGCAGTCATACCTATATTTATTAAATTTGAGCAAAAGAGAAATAAACTCTAGATGCCAGCTCATTCCCAAACCAAAAGGCCATATAAATTAAATTAGAAAATTAGAAAATTGAGAGAATAAAAGTGTGTCTTGTATAATTAATAAACTCAACAAAATGCAATACTGGGTACTCTGGGGTGTGATTTGCTAGTGCATTAAAATATTGGATTGTATTGTTGACATAATATCTAAATAAATTTTTTATTGACCTAAGGTAAAGGAACTATATAGACCCAGGATGCACAGTGGCTGGTGCTCATCTTTTTGGTACTTGAGGCACAATAACTCCTCTCGGTGCCCACTTCTGGGGCATATCCAAATACCGTTATGTACAGGATTTTACCAGAGTTTGAATTTTTTTTATTTTAAATATTATAAGAACATTGCATGAAAGAATTTTTCGGCTGCACGGACGCGTGGTAATATTTTTATTAGTTAGTTCACTGTATGGTACATTTGTAAATTAAATATTTACCTCATATTTGTTTGGCACAGTGATCCACAATTAATGGGGATGTTCTCAACCATCGGAGATTAAATATTAAATCTGCACTAAAGAGGAGATGTTTGATAAGCTAAAGGAAGGAACAGAGAATTAAATCCGGACAAAAGGAGGTTAAAAGAGGTTGTCTTAATCTGCGCTAAGGAACTGATGTTCGGCAGAATTAAGTGATTAAGAAAGCTGAGAAAGGGTCCTTTAGCCTTAAGGAGGCTCTTGCCAAACAGCCCGACTAAGATTTATGAATATTAAATAACAAATCTTAATGTTAATTGAACGGTTTTGATCTAACATTGGACCAAATTTGGTTAGATACTCTTCGGACTGCCGCAGATGAGTCTCATCTGCACACGAAGGATTTGAAACTAGGTTGAACAAATCTTAGAGCACCATGAGAACAAATCTTAAACCATTTCAAGTTTTCGTATCGCTATATAATATAGAGGAGAGTTGTTATGCTTCATTTTTCGAACTAAAATAATTTAAAACTTAAAACTTAAATGTTAAAATAAAACTGTTAGATATGAATAAGTAAAAGATCTTGGAAGTTCGATTTTGTTTTGATTAGTACCAAGAGCTTGCAAAAATATACTAATGTAAATAAATTCTAAACGTCAAATTTTCAACTTACTGATTCATATAAAATCAAAATCAAGAGATGATAATTTTTTTTATATACACGTAGAGAAAATAATATAGGTCACATCTAACGGTTTTGTTTTGATATATAATTCAAAATAATAATTGTTGTCGAAAAATTAAAAATTAAAAATATGATAGAAATAAAAAAAAAATAAGGACATTTTAACCGTCGTCTGCTGTTCATAAATATGATGCCTTTTTTTTGTAAGAATGAGCTCCAAGAAACTGTACAAAGGGATATACTCGACGGACATTTTATTTTATTTTTCAACAGTGTCTAAACAAATTGAACTCAAGGTAATTCCTTGTGGGTTTGTCTGACTAAAATGAGAAATAGAGTGCTGATCCTCTACAGCACTGTTTCAGACTTTTAGCCGTTGATATTTCTAAAAGAAGCATTGGATGAAACTGATTTAAACTTTAAAGTCATAGCACTGATCTCAACACAGCTTGAACAGTGCGATTCGCTTGAGAAGTTGTAACGCAGCAGCGTATCCGAGTCAAGCAGATGGTGGGACCTACTTCACCCTAAAATTCCTGGTTGGTCCCACACTAGTCTGTCATCCATTCCATGCTATTCCCTTTCCTTATCAGAGAAGGACCGCTGCCTTGTCAGATATGGACACGATATGCCGATGTGCCATTTAATTACGCCATCTGAGGCCTGTGGGGTCTACATTCCACGTGGCAGTGTATGAGTGGATATTTTGGTTCGGCACCAGCTCGACGCTCTCGGAGTCTCGGTTATAGAATCCTCGTAATAACTAAGTTACAAGAGCAAAGTTAGAGTGTGATGGGCTCATTAATTTAGCAAACGTAACTCTAAAAATATATGAGATCAATTTTAAATAACGAATTTAAATTGTTGATATATATGTATTTTATGAGTGATGCATGTACATGCAAAATTTTGAAATCTTCCAATTCATTGGAAGTAGTTATGATTTTTGGTATTAAAAAATATTTTTGACTAATAATAAGTCTAAAAAATACTAAAAATTCTGCAATAAAACAACTCATTCTGGTAATGTGAGAGAAGCCGTCGAAAAACTACTAAACAAAGCAAATATTTTAGGCATTGAGATAGATATCTCTTCCATTTCTTCAAGATAAAAAAAAATGAATTCTATCACAACTCGTCCCTAACAAGAAAAAAAACGCAGCAACAAGGCTAAGTAGTCAAATTAATAAATCTTTTATAAGTTATCTTATAATATCTTATAAGTTGTTTTATATATTTATTTTTTATTATTTCTTTGATCGCTTGATCTTGTAGCAAATGAATTCGAAACTTTTAAATTTTTGCATGTACATGCATCACTCATGGAAGTACATGGATTTTAATGGTTTGAATTCTTCGTTTGAAGCCGATCCGATATACTTTTGGAGTTGTACTCACCAAACTTTGTTGTTGAGCACATCACGCCCTAGCTTTGCTCAAGTTATAATATTAATTTTGAATTTTAGCGTAAATAACCGCATTATAATAATTGAAAATATATAACTATTATGTACAATTAGATTAAAATTCTACTTCAATAAACAACAATACTATATATAGGGGTGTCAACAGTTACAATAAAGATCTAGTAAAAGCATTTTTTTATCCGTATCTATTATAAATTTCCTTATCCGTCTTCAACTCTTATCTGCTACGAATCATCTTACCCGTACTCTACACTTACTTATTATGGTTGTCGAATCTTAACAAAATGGTAGCGGATAAATAACGGATAAATCTAATATAATAATTATTTTTATTTGCTAAATAAAACATTAAAACACATGCATTTCATACGTGTTTCGAAGGTCTAAACTTTATTGGAATTTACTGGAATTTATTTACGTGTTTTTAATGATTAATTAAATGTAACAAAACTATCAAGAGTAGTTGGAGAATGGATATTAATTGCTCATTAATATATATAATATATATAATTACCCAATTAGATAACGGGTACGGAATAGGTTTTATCCGTACCCTTACTCGTTTAGATAACAAAAAAAATCATTACCCGCATCTGATAATTAAGTTTACAAAAAAAATCTTATCTGTACTAATCTTATCGAATACGGTACAGATAAAGTGAACAAATAATATGGTGCCATTGACATCCCTAACTATGTTAGGGATTCTTTCCCCTCATATCTGACTTTTCAGGTCAGAGTCAAAAGGCAACACCATTCAACATATACGGTATGAGAAAGGGGAGGTAGCACAGTTAGCTAGGAAGAAAGTCCTAGAATTGTTGGTTACCCAAAGGTCGAGAATTCCCTCTCACGACAAGCTGCGAAGATTTTCAAAAAAAAAAAACATATACGGTACAACACAATAGGAAATGTACTCACTACCATAGTCACCAGGTATGCGAGTTATTCGCGTTTAATTCGCGTTTAATTCGGTTTTCAGAGTTTGCCGCACCGAACTGGGTATAAAATGTTGACCGAACGTTTGACCGAATAATTCGTGAATAAAACGCATATAAAACTCGAGTCACGAATTATTCGCGATAAAAACGCAAAAAAAAAACGTCTGCTTAATATATATAATTTGGGCCGGCCCACTAATTTCAAAAAAATGGGTGCTCTGACTCCTCTGAGCCGTTGTCCCCTCATTTCATGAGGACCGGATCCCCTCCAACGGGTGTAGTACCCGTATTTTTTTTTCCTGTTTTTTTTTTGTTTCGTTATTGCACCGAATTATACCCGAATCACGAATTTTTGACCTCGCCGAACCGAATCCGAATAATTAATTTGTCACTGTGCTCACTACATCTTTTTAAATAGGAGATGATCAATCGATGTATAAATACAGAGAAAGAGTACTATCAGCCGGCTGAAGCCAAAATAATGTGCATTTAATTATTAACTAATAGGAAATATATTTAGTAAACTAAATAAGGTCCATTTATTAGTTATGGACACAAATGAAGAACCACAAAATTAGCTTATTTGATAAGTCAAATTTGATTTAACCACACAGAATATGAGATATTACCAAATTTGATATCATTGTATTATTCTGAAAAAAAAAATGAAATTTCATGCATTAATCCTTAAGTGGGTGAAAGGATAATTCTTTCAGAAGAAAGTGATCACCAAATACAAGTGGAATAGTGTGAAATAGAGTGAAATATGTACCTAAAATTGAGAGAGTTTCTTCCAACTTTTAGAGGAACTTCTAGAAGAAGATCAAACTTCTGGGACTTTATATTACAAATATCATTTATTCTATTTTTGTTGTCTAATAATAATAATAGAATAATAGTAGTAAGAAATTTTTATTATATTGGTAACTTTAATATTATAACTTATTTGATATATATATAACTTAATTGAATGAGAAAATATCTTTTGCATTACATGGAGAACAAATTAAGATGAAAAAGGAATCTTTTCACATTGAATTCAAACCCTAAACAACTCATTATTTGGGTGTATGAAAGGATAGAGCATAGGCTTTCTCAGAAGAGCAGACCTCCCCCCCACCATGCACCCCACCTAGGCCTTTAGCCCCAAAAGAGAAGCATGGTCCCTTGAATTGATGCTACTCATACAGGGTAAGGACTAAGGAGCAGGGGAAATGAGGTGGTCAGGTGGGACCATTTTTATCTCACCACAACTACATCATATATCATTGCTTGTAATTTGTAACCATGAAGTTGTTTTTTTAAAACCATGGGAGTAGTAGTATGTATCATGTATGTCTTTGTCTTATCATTTATGTAATTAATTCTTTCACTGAAACATTACAAGCAATGATGGACGGTATAGATCGATCGAGACGAAACTGGAGGCTTGAAAGAGAAAGCAAACCTTTTAAAATTAGGAAATTAGGAAAATTTCCAAATCTGTCCTAACCCAATTCACATTGGCTCTTAATTCTTTTGGAATATTTTCCATATTTTCATAATGAGGGATTTAATAATTGTATCAAAAATTCTGAAAAATAATGAAGTACTTTCTATGAAGAGGTAAGCAATTCTTTTGTTGAAACTAATTTAATTCACAAATGAGGGACTTACAAACTAAACTAATAAAATTTTAAATTAATTTAGTATAAAGTCCAACAATTCTTAAGTTTTTATGCTCTTAAAAAGTGGAGGATAAAAAAAAAATTCACACGATTTGGGATTTCATTTGCATAAGCATAACATCGACCCGATCGATCAAGGCCTGTTTCAATAATAAATGCTGATGCTTCATTTTCTATGATCACCTCAATTAGGCAATGATTTGAATTGAGGCGGTACTCCACTTAGATATCTCAGATTATCAGTGGGTTATGAGGATCACTAGTGCTGGTGTGTTCTTAATAGAATGAGTCGATCGAGTTCAAGTGGATTTGTATCCAACACAAGCAGATCACGGTTGGATGTTCGGATAGATCATAGTACAACAATTCGATTCGACAACCATAATAAAAATCTTCGTTAAGATTTATCCGCTATTACGTACTCTACCCTTACCTCAACCATACACACCAGACCACAGCGAAAATCTTCGTCTAGTCGTAGGAGGAGCAGTCAGCCTCTTCTTTCTTTTCTCCTGTCGGATATACGCACTAGCAATAGCAAATGCGTCTCCACCAGTATTCACACGAACCGGTTGACAAACTACTGTAAGTTAGTATACTAGTACCAACAAACAGTTGCACTTCTTTTTCTATTTCTCTTACATTTTCTATAATTAGTATAAAATGAATAGGATCTGAAAAATGAACAGATGCACCATATTTATAAAACATATGTATCAGTTCAAACTACCATTAATAAATAATTTAAGCTCGTAAGCATACGGATTAAGGTGCTAGCTAGGGCTTAATTTCCATGCAACTGTACGCACTGTCATGAGTTTGAAAGGCAAAAAGTTCTTGGAAAAATTGAACTTTACTAAGGCAATATTGTGTATCCAAGGGCTTTAATTTGAATTTAGCATGAGACCTCACAGCTCCAAAAGTTCTTGTTTCGGATGAGAACAACGAGTATCAATGATGTTGGTTGAATTTATTGTAGATGCCTTTAAAAGAATTAAAAGGATATATATCAAGAGAAAACACAACAGAATAGAGTATGGCAATGCATTTTGCAAAAAGGTTAGAAAAATAATAATTGTTGGTCTGCTCTTCAACCTTTTCATACGAAATAGCAAAGAGATATCTCTAAAAACACGATTTGAGAAACAAAATTATTTTCTTTCCATTCCCTCCCTTCTTCTTCTGCATGTATAACACAAATACGGCATGCGATTTGAACTGTCCAAATCGAATCATATAAATTCAAAAATATTTATGTAAAAACTACAGCATAAGTTAAATTCTCAGAGCGTGCATGCCGCGTGTAGTTGTGCGATAACAGTCCTATCTAACAGATACAGACCCGCAACAACTCATACAACTGTTTGATTTCACTGAAGATCCCATGCTCACTTGAAGGCTTCTGGAGGGTCTAATGTACGTACGTGCATCATGGACCATATGAAATATGATCATCATGGACCATATATCAATTATGATTCTGATAATTGTAGGCTTGTAGCCAATTGAAACATCTTCTAGAGATGACAATAATCATAATACATTCAATACTCTGTGTGTGTGTGTGTGTGTGTGTGTTAATTATTTCTAGCTCCTATCCTATAATGAATGTCACTGTCCAGTGCCTCTTGATATATAGTTTCAGTTGGTTACAACTGGTACTTAGCCGGGGTAGTCTTGTATTCGGTGAACTATAATAAATCAGCATTGAATAACCTTTTAACATCTTTTTAGTACTTTTTACTGAGAGTTACTCTCTGACAGACTTTTGCAATTATTAGGTTTCTTCACAGTAAACTCTGCAGCGTCTATGTAACTTTACAAAATTAATTTTGTATAGTAATTAACTGTGATTTTAGAGTGGTATATATATATATAGAGTCCGACTATGCTCAAAACGTTTGTTCTTAGTCTCAGGAACAAACGATTCGGTTCTTCAATTTTCAAAGTCCAAACGGTTGATCCAAATCAACAGTTGTTTAATCTATATTAAAATGTGTTTGGAGACCAAATTTTACATTTTTTGAAATTTTTTTACTATTTATTAAGATGGTTTGAAAATCGCTGTTTTTCAATGGTGCAGAATTTTAATAAAAACAGTAATTTTCAAACCATCTTAATAAATAGTAAAAAAAATCAAAAATATGTAAAATTTGGTCTCCAAGCACATTTTAATATAGATTAAACAACTGTCTGTTTGGATCGACCGTTTGGACTTTGAAAATTGAAAAACCGAATCATTTGTTCCTGAGGCTATGAACAAACGTTTTGAGCATAGTCGGACTCTATATATATATATAGAACTTGCGCACCGAATTCACATCCTCCCAGTCCCAGTCCCAAGTACCTGAAAAGGGAATCTTTTACAATTAGTGGATCCAAACCGTTATTTTTAACTCGGCACGAATCTCAAAGCCTAATAATTATGTTCCCTGCTCTAGCTCGAATCTCAAACAGACTGAGAGTGAATTCCAAATCGTAAAGTGAGGGAATCTTGTGCAGTACCTAGAAGCATATTGATTCGAAAATTAGATACGGATATCCAATATCCGAATATCTGTACGGATGCAGATACATATATGGTTTTAAATTTTAGTTATCTATATCTGAATAGTAAATATATAATATATATTATGAAAAAATTTGAATAGTAATTATATAATATATATTATGAAAAAATTTATGTTATTAACTATTTTACAAAACGGATATCAATCTGTATCCGTTTAATTAATATCCGATCCGTATCCTTTTAATATTTGATCCGTATCCATCTAATATTCAATCTGTATCTGTATCCGAAAAATAAAAACGAATATGAATATAATTTTACCAATAGAATCGTATCCGATCCGTTTGCAACCTAGCACCTACCTCAACGCTACTTTCAGAAAGAAAAAATATTCATTTTGGTCAAACTTTATTAAACATTTTAAATTGTTATATGGTACGTATCCGATAGGGTGTAATGGCGGTAAGCTGTTGTGGGGCAAACAAAAAAAAATGATCCAGCGGTAAGCTGTCTTTATTTTGAAATTTACCGCAAATCGCCAGGTTAATTTTTTTTTAAATAGTTAATTTGAATCTAGGCCACCTAACGACGTCTTTTAACATCCACAAGGAATCTCTAAACTGGGTCAAGCTATCACCAAATGAATCATATAATGTACAGAAAAGGCACTTTTTGTGCGCAGGAGCGTATCCAGGATTTTCGTCAGGGAAGGCAAAAAAATATCGAATCGGGTTTAAATAGCTAATCGGATTTAAATCTATTAACTAATTGGGTATTTGATAAAAAATAATGCTTTAACTTATACTTTATAATGATTTGACTTGTAATTTATGATATTCTGATTTATAATTATAATTACCAATCATATTTCAAGAAATTTATTTTAATTTTAACTATAAATTTAACCCGAATTACCAAATAAACATTCAGAGAAGGGCAAAAAAATTTTCGGAGAGGGCAAAGTCAGTCGGAACTGATAAATCTCCACTAAAACTCAAAATCCGGGGGAGGGCGGCTGCCCCCCCCCCCCCGGAATACACTGGATCCGCCCCTTTGTGCGTGCATATAAACTTAAACTGAAACCAAAGCAGATGTAGATACAGAAGCACAATAAAATGTAGCCTAGCAATTGTTTTCTCCTTAATTTGCAGCTATAATGTAGCCTGGCAATTGTTTTCTCCTTAATTTGCTAAGCTGCATGCTCTCACTTCTTTAAAGTGCCACATTATTTCTATGGTTGGTATCTTTTGCGCCACTTATTATAATTTGTATTACTAGCATGACAAAGAAATGGTCATATATATGCATGGCCACATGTAGCTCATGTAGTAGCTAATAACTCTCATTTATACGGGTCACAAGGAATCAAATCTCCTGCCTCCTGTGGGTAGGAAATTTCTGCTCCTAATATTACTGTCGGATGGATCAAGGATAAAATTATATTCAATATTTAAATGTCAAAATTCACACTGAATTCATCCGGTAGTGACTTTAGAAGCAGGAATTTCCTGCTCACAGAAAAGTAGGTGATCCAGTTCCGGGCCACAAACCTCTTTTGCATCTAATTGACCTTATCTTTTCAACACACTTCTGGTCACTCATTACTTTGATACTTACTAATCTTTAATTTTTAGCATGAGTTAAGCGTCAAAGGCTACAATTCTCCTCTAATGTTTATTAATCTTAAATTTATTTTCTGCCCCCTCATCTTACAAAAGGAATGATTCGGAACAAAAAAAGAGGTCCAAAACATGGTACTGATTGAAACATTACAACTTATATTCAAAAGTGAGCACATAATTTCATAATCGGAGAAGACCCAAAAATACAACATAATCGCTGGTACTGCAGACAAATTCAGCTGCATTTTCATGGGTACCTTTTCATAGCTTGGGAAAAATATTTTCTTAATTCACATTCTTCACATTCTATATGACATGTTAATGCTTAATATATTTTAGACTGTAATGATCACTTTTAAGTTTTAATTGAGTAATGCGGTCCAATATTTAAACTATAAATTCAATAATTAGCTTACATATAATACATAATTAGTTTACGTATAAGTCCAATGTAAAAATCCACCAATACCTAAATAATTATTATTATAGGGTCGCTCCCCACTCTTTAGTACATGACTCAAAAGAGAAAAAGAAGAAAAACAAAAAACTCAAACCCTAGATCTACTTCAGCCGCCATCTCCTCTCACGCTGTCACACTCCTCTCTAGACTTCACTCTCCTTCATTCTTGACACAACTATATCCCCTCCTCTATTTCATCTCTACATCTTTGAGCGGAGAGGAGAATGAAGGAGAGGAGAAGGACCAGAGCGAAAAACACGGTATCGTCGGAGCTCAGAGTTCATTTCTCAAAAACAAAAACAAAAAAAAAAGTTTCATTCATTTCTCAAAATTTTCCTATGAAGATCGAGACGAGTAGCGCGGTCGTAGATAAGAGACTCATTATATAATCATGTCCATTCAGATATGTATCAGACGGTTCAAACTGAAGAAATGACCTGGCTTTTTAAAATTGCAGCTTTTTTAAAACGTTATTGTATAAAATTGTAGATTGTCAGTTGATAACTGCTAGCTGACCTTCAAAAACAAAAACAAAAAATTATCTAAATTACCAGGCTCAAAGTTTATTTCTAGCTTCATGTTCGATGCGTGCAAAATCAAGTCACATATATGCAGCATATGCTATCTAGCTTTCATGGTTTTGACCACACAAAAGCTAGGATCAGTTGTAACAGAAAATCAGTTGCCATCCGTGTAGGCCAAGCCTCGAAGGAGACAGTCGGACAGAATAAAGAGCAATGACCAGAAGAAAAGGGCGAACAAAAGGTAAAAGTACACCAAGGAAAACTAGCGGCCTTCTAAGTGTAGCCCTAACCACAAGCATTTGCTAGTTGCTACCCCCACCCCATATTTTGTTACCCCACTATAAATGCTATGCTACTCTTGAATTTAACTGGATCCTAATTTGCTTGAGCGAGACAGTGCATAGACAGCTAGATCACACAAGCATTTAGAACAGATAACAAAATCCTCGTCAAAATACATAAGCAACTGTCAAACTGTGCTGGTACTTGCTGCCAAGCTCATGCTGGACCGAGCCTGTACCGGGTATTAAAGCAGACGGCTGCAACCCACGAGGGTTTCCCCCTTTTTTGCCGGGACGTTTATTCAATTCATAACGACAACCGGAACAAACAATGACGGAAAATAAATGGCATAAAATAAGTCATAATAATTTTATTTTGTCAAACTAAGTGTCATTAATAGCAAGAGTCCGTGGTTATACTTGAAATTATAACAGTCTTTAAGATCTAGTAATGAATTATTTCAGCTTTGTCAGAAAAAAAGTTTTTTTCTTTATTATTTTGTCGTTTGATTTATTCAAGTTGTTACGCTTAGACACAGCATGAGAATTATCACTTTTAACTGCAATGATCACTTTTATATGACAGATTGCATGTATTGTCTAAACCTTTGTGGATAATTCTCATGCTGTGTTAAGAATATATTAACACAGTATTGAGAATTATCCCCAAAGGCTTAGACAATGCATGCAACTGCATTTTGGGAACACTGATGTATAGAACTTTGTTCTTAATCCAATGCTTCCAAAGTTCAAAATTCTAATTTGTAAGGATAAACTGCGAGCTTACAAACCAGTTGTGGGTAATCTAAAACCTTATCCTTGTTTTCATAAAACTTCAATATATATATATATATGATGAATACATACTACACAAGGAGGGGGAATTGTAATCCACCAAAAATCATGTAATGTTTCTGGATTAAATCCCCGCACTAGTTCTCTCTAGCTATAGATAAATTTCCAAATCTACAAGGAACATATGAAAGCAAGGTGGAGAAGCTTGGCAAGCACTCACTTGACTAAAATATGAAGAATTACCATAACAGACACATTGTAGACATGAAAGAAAAGCTGTTTCTTCAACATCCTCAAGAAAATTCGATCGGACGGTTATAATAGTGCTTTACCAACTATTGCATTTACTCGGAGCCATCAATTTATTGTTGCTTTTGGCCAGATTGGAAGGATCATCTTAGCTTAGATTCAGCTCCTTTGCTCCGAAAAGAGGAAAGAGAAAAGAAAGAACGAGGTGCTGCAGGAGGAGAGAAATTATTAATGCAACAATAATTGAGGACAAAAGGAACAGTCATCAAACGAGTAAGTTGAAAAACCTATGAGAAATAAGACAAGAGGATTAAACTACAGTCTTGTAAGATTGCAGTAATGAAATTATCATCAAGTGTATGTACCTTTCAGAGCGCTGCCAGAGAGCTGATCCTCATGCAACTTGAAGCTTGCAGGAACGGTTGGAATGGAGCTGCGCATTGTTTGAACTGGAAATCCACAAACAAAAAAAGTCCAATTAGAGGAGAAGAATGTTTGTACCCCCGTCAGTACAGAAATCCCAGTTATGAACCAAGAATGGTAATCTGGTCAGTTCCAGCATGTATGACCACCAAAGCACAGTTCTGGTACTCTACCAACTTATTATATGCAGACCCTTCAACCACCCCCCCCCCCCCCCCCCCCCCTCCCCCACCAACTCCTCTCACTCCCCAGGGGAAAAATGATAGTAGCAGAAATAATAACTACTCAAATAAAGTCAGTACAAGTGTGTCCACTCAAATCTACCAACGCTCTGAAAAACTAGGTTTGACATACCTTGTTCATCAAAGATATCACTCTCGCCAAACCCATCATAAGCTGCAAGAGAGTATCCCAAATTTGACCTCCTGAACTCCTCCCCAGGTAGCACCCCACCAAAAGTGGGCCCAACCTCTCCCACCTCCAAGATGTCATCATCCCCTTCTGATGTAGTTGATGCAGCTGATACCCAATCATTTACCCCATCAGTCCCACCCCGGCTTTTCCTCCCAAATTTCAACAACCTCTTAAACCCCTTGGCCATATCCTTCTTTCCTGACATGTGAGCCCCACCAATAACCGGTGCCTGTGCAGCACCCCACTTCTTCCGCACTTGCAGGGAGTTCCATGAGCCTGGGCTCCCCGTGGGTGACTCGGCAAATGCATCGATATCAGATGCTTCATTCTGGTACTGGTAAGGGAAGAACTGCGCAAGCTGAGGAAAATTGGGTCGGGGCACACTTTCTGCACCAGGATCATCAAAGCTAGGGTTCTCGTTGTCCGAGTCAGCTTGAAAATCCCCACTAGGGTTAGGATTGGGAGTTTCTTCCTCAAACGACTCTGTGTCAAAGTCTTCATTTACATCCTTTATTGGGTCGTGAAATAAAACGGGTTGGGGAATAAGACCATTTCCATTCACATCATATGAGGATTGGTATGGATTAGGCAAGCCACTTTTAATAGGCTTGAACCCAAAATTGGCATTGTTAGCATCACTAACGGTAGAAATGTCTTTTAATTCATTGGTGGTACTAACAGTGGAAACTATGCATTTACGCATGGATTGTGTCCTTCTAGAAATGTCCTCCTTTACCGGGGTACTATTTGTTATCTCTTCAGTAATGCTCTTGCTACGTGCAAAATTCTTCGTTATCTGTGCACGTGCATTGTTACCTCTCATGGACGCTACTGATGGCCTTGTGTTTTCTTTTCGCAAGTCAGAGAAGTTCGGAACTGACTGGGCTAATGAATTCTCAGGTGGGGTCCGCCGATTCAAGGAATTAGAGTTTGAAGTTGGGGTGCGTGAAGAGGATTTCGGGATAGAAACAGCTGATGGTCCCCTGGGGGTTGAATTGGAAAGAGTTCTGTTTGGCACATGTTTTCTTGAGTCGGCGCTTATTGAGGAGCCATCAGCTGATAGGTTGTCACTGTGAGACTGGTCTTCGTCTTCGTCTTCAACCATGAATTTTGTAACCTAGATTAAAAATGTAAATCAGTGATGTGAATAAGAGCTCGTATGCATCCCTGAACATTCTCACAAGACTGTCCACTAATATGTCCTGCAAACCTTTGCTTGATCTTATAAAGCACCAGCCATAATTGCCTCTCCAGGATTTTTTTATAAATTTCTGGCTAAAACTTAATTTTAGACCCTTAATGAAGTCAGAGAACAAAAGAGATCAGGAGTAAAGCAAAACTATACTAAACAGTACCTGATCCTTGTCTCGCAACTCTGAGTGTGAGCTAAAAGACATCTTCCTGGAAATGCGGGTCCGACCTGGCTCAGACCGACAAAACCTTGTTTTCATCTCAGCCCGGCTTTTCTCCAAGTTTTCGTGCATGGCCTTTAAAGAGGCCTCCTTTTGGTGACGTGTAGACCTACACTCTGCCTTTAATTTGGCCTCCCTTTTGACAGTATATTTTTCATAGAATTTCCCTCTTAACTCCTCTGGCAGACTGTGGGCACCACCATCTGGGCTCTCTACCATTTTTAAAAGTGCACTTGAGTTGAAATCGAAGTTTTTGGTGGGAGTGGTCTCTTTCACAGCCTTTGTAATTGAAAAAATGAAATTCAGAAAAGGCATTTAATATAACCATAATTGTACGGTACATGCCAGGTCAGTACAACCCAGCAACTGTAGATGTGAAATTGCTATGTTCAACATTGATTCATGTTCTTGTGATGATTTTCAATTGCAACTAATGTATATTATACATTCTTCACCATATCTTTTGGCTTCATGCATTAACTAAGAAGAAACAAAGAGAGAAAGATCTTTTTATTTGTTACCTGAATATCCTTAGGCTTAGTATTCCTCCTAGCAGATAGCACATTATCATTTGGAACTCTGAGTTTATGCGCTGCAAAGAGCTTCTCCAGCTCCTCAGCCTTCACTTGCAACTCATCATTTCCAATTGGTTGCCTCATAACCCGTGCCTCAGTCTTGCTTGTCAGTTCACTTTCTCCGCAAGCCGCATCATAAGTATTATCTTGTGCCATCTTACCAACTAATTGCTGTGGCAACACCTCGGATGGAGCTTGTCCTGATTTTCTCTGAACAGTTCTAGCTCTTGACTTCTTATCTGAATCCTCAGTTTTGCGAACTGATACCCCATTTGAGTGGGAATCCCTCACTCTAACATTGTCAGAAGGGCCTTTGCTAGGTCGTGATGGTGACTTCTCTTGGTCTCTTTGAATAACTGGACCAACTGAAACTGTGGCCACCTCTATATCTTTCATCATAACCTGCTCAGCCTCACATACTGGTACAATAGCTGGGCCCACATTTGTTTTTTGGAAAGTCTTGAATTGGGCCACAGGAGCAGTTTGTTGGTTTTCCTTGACACGCACAGAATTGTGCACCTCCTTGACAATATGTTCCTTCTCGTCAGCACAATCTCTTGATTGAGACAAGCCTTCTCTAGGATTAGATTTAGTATCGGGGCTTTCTATCTCACTAAGAGTAGTCTTTGATGTGACATCTTCCATTCTAGGACTGAAGCCAGTACCGTTAACAGGTCGAGGTTCTGACGTGGGTGTCCCAGCTGGGGTACCATTATCCTTCCTTTCACTTGTATCACTGTTAACACTGGTACCCAGATCAATGCTCATGTCACTAGCCCCACTCCACCTCCTCAAAACAGACTTCTCCATTGATGTATTGGAAGGGACTCTCCTGTGCTCGGGTTTGCTACCTGAAACTGCCACCTTGGCCCCACCAGAAGATACAGTTGAGGTTGAGGCTTGTTTCTCAAACAGGCTAATTCTATCCTGAACACTAAGCCGTCTCGACCCAGTACTAGAAGTCGCACCAGTACTAGCACCAGTACTACCAGTCTGCTGTGGTTCTACCTGGTCAGGCTGTTTTTCTTTTTCCTCCGGTTGATTAATAGGTTTAAAACGCTGAGCTGGCACAGGATCTGACACAGTCTTTTGCGGTTTGGGCCCAGTATGGTGAGGTGATTCAGGTTCATCAATTGACATGTCAGACCCAGATGAGGCACGAAGGTTAGAATCATCAAATTCTTTACACTGAGATTGGGTGTGTTGATGTTTTGGAACAAGGTCAGGTCTACGATGACACAGAGAGATAAATTTGGTGCACGCCTCACTGAATCAGTTAAATGACAAATTAGTGCATGCAGTGCAATTTATAAAGACAACGAAAACTTTGCATAAACAGAGTGGAGTTGGCAAATGGGCAGATTTAGTCAGGATTACTTCCGGTCATGCCAATTTCAGTCGGTTTAGTTTTGGTTCCAGTACAAATTATGTCAGTCCTCCAGTTCAGGCCAATTGAATTTAACTTTAGGTTATTAAGGCGGGCCATTTTGAGTACAAGTTGTTCTGGGTTAAAACAAAATTATTTTCTTTCCAAAAGTTATGTGAGGGATGAATGTGTTTCCCATTCATGAAAAATCGGTGTTTTCAGCAAATGCCGCTCTCCGTTTGTGTTTTTTGCAACCAAGTAAAACCATAAAAAATGAAAAACAGTAATAGTATGATATATGAAGGTTCAGATGCTTCCATTTTTTGTGCCTCCATCATGCCTCCATTTTTAAATTTTCTAATAATAAAATTGCTAAAACTTGTATGCCAAAAAAACCCGATAAATGTGATCTATATTATTCTCTCTACATGCACATAAAACATTATCACTTTTCGGATTTAGTTTTATATGAATCAATAAGTTAAAAACCAACATCTAGAAATTATCTAGGTGTATTTTTATATGTTGTAATCAAAACAAAGTCAAAACTGTTTTATTTTGACTTTTACCTTCTAAATTTAAGTTATTAAAGATTTAAATTTGGAGGCATTTGAACCCTCCTCATGATATGCATATACATATATATAGATAGATAATATACTTTAAACGGTGCGCCCCAAATTGGTCCGAAAAGAGGAGGAGGTCAGAGACTGTGTCAAGCATAAAACCCGCAGCGGAGGCACGTGTGCAAGCTGTCGTCAAGTCTTGTTTCACCGCCATCAAGCGCACGTCTATTGCTTTAAGTAACTCTTTTCTGTACAGAAGTCACAAGCAAAAGAAATCATGCCAATGAACATTGGTGACAATCATCTCCGTTTTCAAAACAACAGTTGAATTTGACTCCTTTTTAGGGAATAAGGAATTTACTTTGTTATGTCGGCCGATGTTGCCGAGGTTGTCTCGTTTTGACCTAAACAAAGAATAATGTCACGAAATGGTGCAACCAATTTCACAAGTAATGCAAACAGGAAACCAAAGATAAGGATGTCATCCAGTTTTGACCTTAAGTAAAATCCCAAGAAATGGTCCATCTAATTTTCACAAGAACACTAATAGAAAAATAATGATCTTCCATTATTAAAAAAAATTATTAATATAGCAGCATTGGTTAAGTCTTCTGAGAATGTTTTATGCAGTCAAGGTCAAACGCACTAAAATTATGGTGTTATTAAAATTAATAAAGCATCTGCCTCATTGAGTGCATAAAGTAAAGGAGTGTCTAATTAATAATTTAACAAGGAACTTCTTTTATTCTGCTCCTAAGTAAAACAATATATCATGTACACCCTTCAAAATGAAAAATATTGTGTATGCTCCTCCAAATAATGGGGCATATCATCTGCAATGCTCTTAGGGTTTCTTCCGACATACATGGATTATCCCTCATTTATAAAAATTGGAAGGAAGGATCGTCTGGCATCCTTTGAGAAAGAAAAACATTGGCGGACAGCAGATGATTTATTTTCTTTATGTTTCACAGGGGCGCCAATGTGATACTTGGGTTGATTTCACAGGATATGCATAGTATCTCTTGTTTTGCAAGGATTATGTGATATAATTTCAGATTTTCTCCGGATACACATGAAATTGTCATATTTACCGAATGCTACTTTCCCATGAAGCCATGATCTTAGTTGTTCAACAGAAGAAAATCCACATGATCCACGCCATATTTGGTTGAGAGTTGAGATTTGAAAGTTAGAAAACTAAAAGTTCATTTCTAAAATTTAGATGTTCCGTAGTCTAGAGAAAAAGATACGTTTTAAGTCATGAAGGTACTCCAGACATTGAAGAAGAAAAAACATTTCTTACAGACATTGACAAGGGCATACAGGAAATAATTACATTATGATGGCAATGTAGATACTTTGCATTATGGCATATTGGCATGATTATAGAGGATCTAACTTGGTTTAGTTAAATGGAAAATGTTATCATCTAAATATAAAACAAGTCCGAAATTATCTTATTCGGATAAATAAAGTGAGAAAACATACCAGCTCCTGAAGAAAGAGGATCTCCAATTCCCTGAGAGAGAAGGATAACTTTTGAGATTATGGAGAGAGAGGGGATAGCATGTGGTCACTTTTTTCAAATTGATTTTTGTCCTGTTGAATTGCATAATTGAGGCTGAACTAAAAAGAAGTATGACTAAATTAAGTTTTAATGGATCCAAAATTGCACAATCGAGGAATAGTTCTACAAAAGTTGGATGAAATTTGCAAAATGCAATCCCCGTGAATACGACCTCAGTTTTTTGCAACTGGGCTTACCTGTGAGTAAATCCTCCTGGCTCCTTCGAGTTGCGACATCTCCGCATCTAATGTGTTTGCAAGTTCCACTACCTCTGGCGTGCTGACAAATCGCACAAATCTGCATACACATTTTGTTAGAATTTTAGAGTGATATAAAACAGCTCCAACAACCATCTCATGATTACATATCCAAATGGTATGAGCTTATTTACCTCCTAGCAGTATATCAGTTCAACCTTGCAACATATAGAGTGATATAAGTAACAGTATGATGATGATGATACGAGTAATAGAATGGTGTATGCTCTGTAGACACAGCATAGACTATGGTTTACAAAGTAACTGCATTGAGGAGTATAGTTGGCAATTTGCAATTGAAAGAGTCTCACGGCTATTATACTAGTGCAGTACCTCTCAAGTGTCCCTTTGTTGAACCAAGCAGCCCCATTGCCTCTTTTCTCTAGTTGAAGTATTATGGAAGACTGTGCAGACTGCTCTTCGGCCACCTTCAGGTGTGTAATAAAAGGCTTCAGAAATCCTGATGCAATTTTTTCTGTTCTTCCCCTTCCCGAAACAAACAACTCGCATCTGAAACAATTAAAAAGTAGTATTAACATCAGATGATAAGCATATTTTCCAAACCCACCCTTAATCTAGGGGAAATTATCAGTTTGGTCCTAAATTTCAATTCAAAATATTGGTCAGGAAAAAATAGTAGATAGGTCCTTCATAGATGAACCAGATAGATACAATGCCTCTGGTCAGCAAATTAATGATTATTCTGCAAATAAAAACTAGGAACCAAATTTAAGATTGCTAAGTACGGATTCTTTGCTAAATGTGCTTAAACTAGTCTCAAAAAAGGAAGGTACGGAGCAGAGACTATACCGTGAGCGCCTAGGAGATAGCTGAAATAGAGCGTAGTCCAAAGGAGCATCAGTATCCATAGCCTGTCATAAAATTGAACAGATCTGTCAGATCAACCCCATTTTGCATAAATTCCAGTTAAAACGCAAAATTGCAAAACCCACTTTACACGAACCGTTACTCGATCTAGTGAAGATCCCTGATTTAGTAGGAATCAACAAATTTGTGGTAATGTCGGTCTCTTTCCGGAATAGGATCTCGGATCTGTCATTCAAGTCTCCTTCCTCTCTTAAGAATGCTCTCTCTCTCTCTCTCTCTCTCTCTCTCTCTCTCTTAGGAGTAGCGAAGAAGGGAAATAAAAAGCCTCTCTTTCTCTGTCTGAGTAGCAAAGAAGAAAGAGAAAGAGTAAGTGTTGGTATGCGGTGTGTGGCGTCTAGCTCAAGACAAATGGCGTTGGTATTTGGTAACGGTGTTTTACGTAAGCGTCACCTCTCTCTCTCTAAAATCAAAATTTTGTGCGTCTCTTTCGGAGGGGAAGAGAGAGAGAGTAAGTAGGGGAGGTGTGAGAGTGGAAGCTTTTCTGGACAACTACTTTGAGCTCAAAATTTGTTAATTGTCAATTATGCCCCTGGTTGATGGATGGTACGAAAATTTAATTGGTATTGCGCTCCTCTACTGGGTCCGACCCGCCCCGCTCCGCTCCCCAAGGATTAGTTTGGAACTTTGGATTTGAGGCCACTTTGCAAGGAATTTTTTTTTATCAATATTTAACCATCCAATTGTTTTTTAATTAACAAATAAGGAAAAGCGATAATTCAGATTTCAGACCCTTTTGGGCAGAAATTATTTAAGAATAATATAAGATAATAGATGAATTGGCTTGAGATTTTTATCCATAGAAGGAACTGGAAAAAAATATCTCCGAAGTTACAAAAATAAAAATAAAAAATTTAAGTGGTTTCGTGCATAATTACACTCAAAGTCTAAGAAAAAATTTAGAAAAAAGTTCTATGAATGAATTTAGTGGCAATATGACAAGTTATCATTATAAAATATATATTCAAGTCACCTAGACAAGTGGTATAATAAGCCAAGGGGCAACTTGTTACTTATTTTCAGCTAGATTCTAGCTTCTCATCTCATTTCAAGTCAAAAAGATCAACATGCACCTGAAAAATTCAGCAAGATTCTTACTTTTGCATCACTTGGATGTCAATTTTCAGCATACTTCTTAATGATCTTTCACACGTGCATGTTTTTTAAAAAACTGATTGAACTAATTTCAGCATGAATTATATCATTCTTAAGTCTGAATTATTATTTCAAAAAGGAAAAAACTGATAGTTAGATTTTCTTATATAAAAATGAGATTTGTATTTCAAATCAAAACATCTAAAATATATAAAAACTCATCACAATGACTCAAAAGAAGATAATAAATTATTTACCAATATATACACACACACACACATATTATGAACATTTTTATGATTTTATATCAACTATAAAAAAAAATTCAGCAGCAGTTTAAAGCCAGTAGAAAAAAAAAAATCCAGCAACAGTTTTTTTTCTAGTAGAAAATTCAGCAACATAAAAACTGAGGTTAAGAGCAATATAATTAGTACATTCATGCGTATTAAAAATAATTAGTATAGTCACATTCTAACTGTAAATTTTCAGCTTTTATACTCTTGAAGTTGACTTAAGAATAGTACAAAACTTTGAATTTAAGCAAAGAGGACAGCAAGAATCCTGCTGCCATGTTTCCACTTCTTCTTGGCAATAAACATGATTATGATGTGTAAAATGGTCATATAAATCAAGTAAGACTTGTTAAACATCTGTATGCATGGTTTGAATTTTTTGTTTATACCTTATAATAGTTATAATTAAGTCATTTGCATGACTTTTTGTCTAATACCAGTCAAATATGTTTAATTTGTTCAAAACAGGTTCAGCTGTGGGGCATGCCATTTAGCAGCAGTTTGAGTACGGTTTTGAGTACCAAGAAGCTTCAAACTTCACCTATAAATAGCCCCCTACATCCTTAATTCATCCCCATGGTTAGAGCATCCAAAGCACAAAAAGAGAGCAAATGCATTTAAAATTCAACCCACAGAAAAAAAAAAAACAGCAAAGAAAAAATTGTGTCTTCCACAAACATTCCCATAAATTCTAATAAAATGAGGTTAAAAAAAATATGAGTGACAATCATGTTATGTAATTATATTAACCGAGCTCGCAAAACTCTAAAATCATCATCGCGATTATCTAACGACGAGAATGAAGAATCAGCGTAACTTGAGATTTTCAACTAATTTTCACTTTCTTTCTCTCTTTTTTCACTTCTTCTTTTTGTTGTTGTTATGTTTGTTCATCTCATTTTGTAACTATTATTATTGAAGTAAATTTTTTAAAGCTAGAATTAGTAAAGACCAACTTTTCGGGTGAATGTGGTGTCTAACACTTTCCACATTCATAACCAAGACACAAACTTAGCTATTAGCCACAGGCATAAATAAATAAAATTGTGTATTTTCCGTAGTATTGCGGGTGGCGACTCCAAATCAAATTTAAATCAAACCTAAAAAGTTGAGTTGAGGATCGGTTTCGTAGTGCGGTAGCTACAATATTTTTCACAATTCTAAAGAAATTGGAAAAAAAAATGATTCTTTCTATGGAATCAAAATTTCCATACATTCTATCTATTATTCAATATTAGTTTATATTATATCCATAAATAAAAAAATTCTGTTTTTTGCACAAGTGAGCTCTTTTGTACCTACAATGTGTATCGCATTTCATTGATTTATCAATACACTACAATGTATATATTTTTCAAAATGATAATTAATGTCATAATTCAACCGGCAATACCCTAATTAATAACCAATGTATAACGGTGATGTTACACCCTTCTTATCTTTAGTTCATTTTTTATATTAAATAAAACAAAGCAGTTGTGGTATAATTAAAGTATCATGCTTGACAAATTATGGAGTTCTCTGATGCATTATTGTTCCATGACTTCAACTGTTTTTAGTAATCTACTGTTGTTGTCAGCTTGTCATATCCAACTTCTGAAATAATTCATTTTTTTTTCAAGTCAACATGCTTGGAACTTCTAGAATAAGCAAGGTTGGTACAAAAGTCATATAATATGGGCATATGGGAATCGGTTCATTGAGCAATAGAGCAAGGTTTATTCCCTTCATTAAATGTACTACAAAAGTTCAAGACTTTTCTTTAATACTTGTTAAATACATACTGGTATATCATATGGTACATCTTGTGCAATTTTTTCTTCGTATTGTGACTCCACTTGTTTACTTATCTTTTTATTATTTTGCAATAAATGTTTGTGTTTTCCAAAGACACAAAGTTCAAAGAAGTGTTATAACTAAGTTCTTTAAATCTCAGTCAACTATTTTGTCCTTTTTTTTTGGTAACTATAAAAAATGAAAAGGCAAGTGTCAAATATATATCATACAACAATTAATTAACTTTTCAGAGTAGTTCAAACAATTAATATTTGAAAGTTCAAATAATAAGTATTTACTGTACATTAAACTACAAGAATGAAGCAGTATCTGTGAAAGTAAAAAAAATACTATTGTCGAGAATACACCGATATAAACATGGTATTTCTAAACATATTGGTATTACTAACATGATTATTCGCCACAATACCGTCAGCAAAAAAACACTTTTAATCTCGCGGATACTATCCCATTCTTAAGTAAGTTTACGTTTCTCATATTTCAATATTGCAAAGATGTCTCGTATTTGAAAATAGTTTTTAGCAATAATTTTGTGATGTCATATTACTATATTTTCTTAGAAGTATTATTAGTGAACAATTATATATATACAAGATTCATATAAACTTTCACAATTTTAAATTTTTTTAGTTTGTCAGTCACAGATTAGGAATTTCAAACCCAATCACTGTCAGTATTTTTTAAAATCAAAATAAAAACCATATCCAACCTCTGCACATTACTAATATCGTTCTCTCTCTTAAATTTAATAAAAAAATATTATTTTTTTTGTAATTGGTAGATCTCATTTCATAAATTATATTGCATGATGTTTCAGCTGTAAATATCACAAAAATCAAAGATATCCCTTTGTTTTATTTGCCTTAAATAGTTAAATTACTTTAAAAATTGTAATTGAAGAAGAAAAATAAATGCTCTTAAAGAAAACTGAGTCTATGGTACTATGCATAGCACGGATAGGTCCGTGATACAGATCAATATGTTTATTTTCAAAATTCTAACGGTTGATTTGAACCGTTCAATATGATCTCTATATATGAATATATACTTGCATACCGAATTTATATTTTTTATAATTTTTTTTAATATTTATTAAGATAGGTAGAAAATCACTTGATCTAAAAATTATGGACATCCAAAAACAGTGATTTTCTATCTATCTTAAAAAATAGTAAATAAAATTCTTAAAAAATATATAATTCGGTCTACAAGCACATATTCATATGGTAATCATGTTGAGCGGTTCAGATCAACCTTTAAGATTTTGAAAATAAAAATATTAATCTGAATTACAGACAAATCCGTGCTATGCATAGTGCCATAGTCTCACTCAAGAAAACTATGTTTCATTGAACTGTATAAAATTTTAATCACCCAAAATTAACAACATCTTAGCAAATTAGTATCTAGAAAAGAATATATATTTTGTATATATATACAGAGTAGAACTAGGGTGCTCCTAAGTTCACCCAACCTCTTGTGAACTTGACTCTAAAATATATCGAATCGACTTTAAACGATGAATCCAAACTGTTGAAATCCTTTTACCTAATGATTGATGCGTCTACATGTGAAAATCTTAAAGTTTCGAATTAATTTAATATAGAGTCAAGTGGTCAAAGAAGTCCAAAAAATGAATGCATTAAAATTAATTTATAAACCTTAAACTTTTTACCACTTGACTCTATATTAAATTAATTCGAAACTTTAAAATTTTCACATGTAGACGCGTCACTCATTAGGTAGAAGGGTTTCAACGGTTTGGATTCATCGTTTAAAGTCAATTCGATATATTTTAGAGTCAAATTCACAAAAAGTTGGGTGAACTTAGGAGCACCCTAGTTCTACTTTATATACACACTCTTCCACACCAAGTCAAAAAATTTGAATTGAAATTAAGCAGGGAGCGTACATCATTAATCATTCCTAGAAGCAGCATGGCAAAGTAAATTTAGGTCTAAGTTGTAAATTAAGTAGCCCCGTGTAATTTAATCTTAAAAACAGCAGAAATGCCGGAGACAAAAATTCAGACAATAATAAAAGATTAAATTTCAAACGCGCCGAGAAAAGCAGAACCCGGCTGTTTATTAGCGACAAATCAGAAGTTGAGATCCTCTGCAGCCTTCACAGTTTATTATTATGTGTGACGAATCAATAAGATGTCTGGACTCTGGATCTCGCACATTGTTGCAAATTTTATATTCGCTGTAGAGGATCCAGACTCTGGAAGTAACCTGACAACATTCTCTGTCATTTATGCAATTCCGGAAATATGGAATGTGAAATTATCCCATACAATATTTAATTCGACTATGGTTAAAATATGTTATTGGTTTTGTCTTAATTATGTTTCACATTTTTGTATCTGTTTTAAAATTATAATATTTGATTCGATTTGCTCAATATGATTTTCTTATTATTATGTATTTGGAGATTAAGTTTTATTTTTTTGGAATTATTTTCTGATAAGTACAAAATTATTGTTTTCAGAAGATTATGGACCATCCAAAAAGGTGATTTTGTACTTATCTAAAAAAACAGTAAAAAAATTTCAAAAAAAAATTGACGTTCGAGCATATTTTAATATGAAAATTAATTTGAGTTGTTCTAATCGACTATTTGAACTTTAAAAACAAATGAAAGGATGTGAAGTGTGATTAGAACACTAAACCAATGATGCACTTTAACCCTACTCGTTAAATTTAATATTCTCTGTAATATAAGTTTTAAAATTTGAAACTTACAATTCTCCACACAGAAAATAATATCTTATATTTAATTATATTAAAGAGTGAGGCAGGGTACTATGTATAGTACGGAACAGTTCATACTATGAACGAATATCTCTATTTTTAAAATTCAAATAGTCAATCTGAACCACTCAATATAATCTCCATATGATCAATTTTTTATTTTTTATTTTTGTTATTATTTTTTAGATAGGTAAAAATTCACTTGATCTAAAAATTCTAAAAATTCTAAATCATTGAAAAGTATTGATTTTATACCTATCGGAAAACAATAGTAATTTTTTTTTTAATTTAATCTGTGAGGACATTCACTCTAAACATTTTAAATATCTTGCATGTTGTGTCAAGAAAATAATAAATTAAACAAGAAAAATATGAAAAAGAAAAAGAAAGTTCGACTTCCGAGTTACTCAAAAGGTGTGTAATAAATTACAAGGGCTACTTGCCAAAAATAAAAAAATGCAAGGAATGTCAAGATGAGAAACTGCCAACTCTTATAACTATTTTAGTTTGTTTATTAGAAACTTGAGAAAATTAGTTATTTATCACTCTAAAATTTTCAAATCTGAAAAATACCATTACAAAACTATAAATTTGAAAAATGCCACTCTAAATTTACCACAAATAGATTTTTTTTTTATTAAAAATTAACTGAAAAATACAATTTTGAGATACGTATTTCTCTATATATTCTTCAGACCCCTCATTATACGTATCTCAAAACTATATTTTTCAGTTAATTTTTAATAAAAAAAAAGTATAAAAATTGTGTATTTGTGGCAAATTTAATAATTAACTAAGTTTAGAGTGGTATTTTTCAGATGTACTTTCCAATTTCCTAAAAGGTGTACTTTTTACTTCCATTCGGAGCCAAAATATTTGTGTCGGTGTTCATGTAGGAAAGAGGAGCAAAAATTTTATTTTTAGAAATTAAAAAGATAATTATAGGAAATAAGATGAGCTGTTTTTTTCAATAAATAAATAAAACTGAATCAATAATTTGGTTTCATCGAGGACAAGCCAATGGACCGAACTAATGGTCCGATCCATTTTATTTTCATACCAACAACCATACAATATGAAGAGAAAAAAATTGAAGAAGAAACATGGGTCAAGTCCCCAAATTCCATTAATCAATATGAAAATTAATGGGACGGAACCATTGATTCGATAGTGGTTCAGTTAGATTAATTTCTAACTCAAATGTAATTAATTATATACTAAATTTTTAAGTTGGACCAAAAAAAAATAGTTTGATCCAAGTTTTTTTTCTAGATTTTCTGTGGACAAGACACACTGCAATTTTCGAAAACTACTAATTAGTTCGGTCCAAATTAATGATCAATAATGCAGTTATCAAAATATTAACATTAGTATAATAATTATCTGGTGCAGTCAGGGACTTTTTTTTAATAGAAATCCAGCATTACATAAAATATTAACATTAGTATAATAATTGTATTGGAATTATATGGATCAATAATAAAACAATTCTCAGACTTTTATGGGAATCTAATATAATTTATTTTTAAGAAAGTTACGTATTACACTAAAAATATTGTGTATATGTTTATACAATTAAATAAAATAATGCAGTACATTGATTGGTTGATTCCTTACTAAATATGCTTAAAAGTAAGGCTTGAGTGCTATGGAAGGTCATCCGTACTACGGCCTCAAAAAAATATTGTATAAATTTCAAACTTCAATTTAAGTAGCTCAGTAAATTTGTTATATAATAAACTTATAGCATACTAATTTTATTATTTTTGAATTTTTTTATTATTATTTTCTATTATTTATAAAAGGTGACAAAAAATGACCTAAATTGGTTATAAAAATTTGATATGTTATATATAAAGACTTGTATGTGTAAGTTTAAATACTTGCATACGCCAATTGTAAATGCACTAGTGACATTCTAAGAGGTGGTTGGTTCTGGTCAAAATTCGCTAGTTGGAGACCGCAGATTAAATCTAGAGTGCAGTTATCAAGTCTTCGTAAAGAGTTGATATGTCCAGTATCTATAAAGACTTGGTGTGTTTGGTATAAAAATTTGATATGTTAACTTGCACGCATAAGTTTAAATACTTGCATGCATCAATTGTAAATGCACTAGCGACTTTCTAGGATGTGGTTCTGGTCAAAAGTTGCTAGTTGAAGAACCGTAAATCAAGTGACTACATTTACCACATCTCAATTTAAAATTTAAAATTAATATAAATTATTACTTCATTTGCTTAATATTTCTCATGTAAAATAAAAAAATAGTTTTATCAAAATTTATTTAATTTGTCATGAAATAATATATTTTCTGTACAAATAAAATAAAGCATACAATACCAAATTAAAAATAGCAAACATCCGATGTATGTTTGTTGTTTAAATTAAAATTGAGTATAAATAGTAAATTACTGCCAAAATGGATCATTATCACTAATGACATAGTTCGAGAAAATAATTGTCAAAATTAAAAATATAAAAATAACTTGTCACGAGCAAAAATTTACGAGATTCCGATAACATTATTTTATTTATTTTTTAAATGAAAAGATTCCCGTACTGTTCCAATGCTAAACTATTGCTTTGATATAAGAGATGGATTCTTGCATCCGTTTTGTGTATACCAAGAATTTTTTAAACAAATTTTGGTACTATTTCCACAATATACATAAAAATTAAACAAATTATTACTTTATATTTTTTTTATTTTTCTGCTGAGATTTTTTACGCAACCTTTTGTTCCCCATTAATGTTTAAAAACTTATTTATTTTCGAATTTTTTGCATTGAAATATTTTCATAGAAAATTATATTATTCTAAAATTTATTTTTCTTCTGTAATTTTTGCAACCTGAGTGAAAATTAGAAAGTAAAAAAAAAATAAACAAAGCGCGTCAATTAATGGTCAAAGTTTTATGTTTTTTAGTTGGGTGCAAGTACTTCCCACGGGCTTTAAATGCAAAAAAAAAGTACAATAAATCACTACAATTTCCAATCTTCTGTTCCCACTCAAATCAAGGAAAAAAAGGTAATTGCTACAGGACCCGTCCTGAAGATTTTGGAATCCAGGACGGAAAGAAAAATTTAAGTTTTTTATATATACAATTTTTTTTGTGAGACCAGTTAATACGCTTTTGTAAGTACTTCAACACTATATGTTTATAAATTATTTTTGTAATTTCAAAGTCCAAGCAGTCGATCTGAACCGTTCAATATAATATCCATATTAAAACGTAGTTGGAGACCAAATTTTATAATTTTTGAATTTTTTTTACTAATTTTAAAGATAGGTAAAAAAAAATTTGTCTCAGAAGATTCTGGACCATAAAAAACTATGATTTTTTACCTACCATAAATATAGTAAAATAATTCAAAAATATGTAAAATTTGGTCTCCAAGCACGTTTTAATATGGATATCATGTTGAACGGTTTGGATTGATTATTTGGACTTTTAAAACGCAAAAACGAGTTATAAGCATATGGTGTTGAAGTACTTATGGAAACGTATTAACTGGTTTCATTTTTTATTGATATATCACGATAGATCATATCTATTTATAGAAAAGTTTGGGCCATTTATATATACAAAATTTGAGCTCTAATATTTTATTTATTTTTAATATATACAGATTTTTTTTATGTATATATACAAACTAATTTTTTTTTGTGGGGTCCTTGGATCTTAGGTCCGGGGTGGTCACCCTGGCTACCCTGCCCCAAGACCGGGCATGTTTGCTACAATTACAAAAAAATTACCAAGCGACTGTTTCGAATTATTTTGCAGAGCAATTTAATGCAGTAATACTTTTCATTGAGAATTTATTAAAATAAAATACAGAGAAAACAATATGAAAATTCAATAAATCAGCATTAAAATTCGTGCGCGCTTGATCTGTGCAAATTTCCAACCATACATCGAGCCACCTGCGATATCCTTGACCTCCATGTTTTATATCACAATTATGCTATTTTACTTTACATTGTATTTTTTTTTTCAGAACTTTTCACAATTATGCTATTTAAAAATCAAATAGTTAATTCAGAACTCCATCAAGCTAGTAGCTTTAATAATATTAATTGAATATGAAATTGTCCAGGGGTAAATTACCAAAAAAATAATAATAATAATTGAATATGAAATTTTGTCATATTGTGTAATATATTGTCATCCCGTTTTTTCTCTTCCTCTTTTTTTTTTTTTTGACAAAAATAGATATATAACACTTGTTTCATTACGAAACAACATAGTTCATCTTTTCATGTAAATTAACTTATTTCACACTTACTATGCTGCCTGTAGAGTCACATACACCTCAAGACAGATTAATTTAAACAATAACTTAAGTTGTCAAACAAAATGTAAAATATAAGAGTCATGATAAAGCAAACGACTTAATTCTCCTTAAATTTAAGTAGCAATCAAAACTTAACATCCTCTGCCGATCTTTAAAAAAAGAGTAATAGATAATGGAGGCAGTTTAAGTAATTTTTTTTCATAACGCTCGCACTGTCAATGAACTAATAAATGTGTTCAATTTTTTTTTTTTGAGAGCAATAGAGAACACCTACCGATTTCCATTATACATGAAAACCAATACAAATGGATTCAATTATATAGCTTATTATTCAAGTTTGAGAGGCCAAACTCCATTTCTGGGTATTTATTGCCTTTGAAAATTGACAATGTAAAACTTGCTAACATTAAAAATAGAATCACTGAATCTACGGATTAAAAGTAGTGAAATTGTCTCATTCTCATACGTACAATGAAGGCCTGAATTCAAATTTAAACAGGTTTGAATTTAAGTTGAAAAACTGAAAAGGTAGAGGGATGTGGTGTAAATGGTGTCTAATGAATAGTTATAGGAAAAGCATAAAAAAATAATTTACATGTTTAAAAACTTAGATTAATTTTCTTTTCGTATTAACAAGATGACTCTCGTTGCAAAATAAAGAAAATGAAGGGAGGGGAAAAAAATTAAGAAACGCGGTAGATATATGTTGACTAAAAATATTAAAAAGAAAGAAAGGATTATATTATGCTCTCGTTGAATTCTAACTTGTCCAAACGGGTACTGATTTACAATTACAACAAATTATTACGGACAATTGAAGTTAGAGGAGGGTTCAAATACACTATTTTTTTCATTCTTTATTTCTATTTTTAAAGTCTGAACAGTCAATCCGAACCACTCAACATGATCTCCATAATAAAAATATGCTTGGAGACCAAATCTTACATTTTTTAGAATTTTTTACTGTTTGTTTTCATATGTACAATATCACTTTATCGGATGGTCCGGAATATCCTTAAAATAATCATTTTGTACTTATCTAAAAAAATAGTAAAAAATTCCTAAAAAATATAAAATTTGGTCTCCAAGCATATTTTATTATGAAGATCATGTTGAGTGGTTCGGATCGATTGTTCGGACTTTGAAAACAGAAATAAAGAATGTGAAGCATATTGAAGCCCAAAAAAATAGTGCATTTGAACCCTCTCTTGAATTTAACAAGGTACTGTCATTTATTTTATTTTTCTATTTTTTTATCATTTTGTATCCAGTATGCAATAATAATAATAAGTTTTATGGTGCTAATCATAGCATCAATCTGTCGGTGCTACACTTTAAAATTTTATTTTTGAGATTCAAGCAGTCAAATTAAATATTAAATGCCAAAATTGTAAAATTCTATTTCTTATAAGATTGGACAAGCAAATCAAATTGAGCAGCTTGGATCAACGGTTTAAATCTCAAATCAAGAACTGGAAGTGTATATCATTGATCAGCCAGTTTTTTTTTTTTTTTGAGTAAAGGTTGGAGGTCAAACCACCCAACTATTTAATACATTTGTTATTACAACAAATGATTTTCTCCATCTGAGTTTCGAACCCATGATCTCTCACATAGAGTCCATGTATCTTAGCCACTAGACCAATTGATCAGCCAGCTTTAAGCATAACACCATGTCACCATCTATGTGAGTCACTATGTATCCTTTTCCGTTTAAAATATTAACAAAATATGCACATCCATCTTCATGTTACACTATATTTTGTTAGTATTTGAAAAAATAATAACATGACAATTTAATTGGAAGAAAAATTATTCACACAAAAAAAAAAAAAAAATCACTGTTTTGGTGTTGTAATTCACATGGGATCCTTCATCCTTGCAGTAGCAGTGGCATGCCACAACTGTGCACGCTTCGCTAATTGATCGACTTGGTTTCCTTTCTCCCTATGAATTCACATCCTCTCCGTTACTGCATTTGAGAATCTTTTACAATTAGCAGATCTGGACCGTTATTTTTAACTTGGAACGAATCCCAAAGCCCAGTAATACTACCCACCTGGGATGGCCCGAATCCCGAAGCAGTGAGATTAAATCTCAAACTGTAAAGTGATGCCCATCTTGTACGGTATTGGAGAGGAGTTGAATCCTTCGCCTACTGTGAAGAGAAAGGAGAAAGGGCCAGCGGGGCACAAAAGCCGAATACTGAGCTCGTGCTCGGTGCCTTAAAGTGCAGTCAATATTTTAATTTTCCTTCTTTCCAGTACTGTCCCTGACAAAACCCATTTGCCCATTTGCGTTTTGCCCCCACAAACCCTCTATTATTTTTGGGTTTAGCTTTCTCTCCCAATTTAAACACTGTGAAATATTGAAAGCATGAGTTATGTCCAGGGGCGGATCCAGGATTTTTGTCAGGGGGGCAAAAAAATATTGAATCGGGTTTAAATAGCTAATTGGATTTAAACTCATTAACTGATTAGGTATTTGATAAAAAATAATGCTTTAATTTATACTTTATAATACTCTGACTTGTAATTTATGATATTATGACTTATAATTATAATTACCAATCATATTTCAAGAAATTTATTTTAATTTTAACTATAAATTTAACTCGAATTACCAATTAAACATTCAGAGGGGGGCAAAAAAATTTCCAGGGGAGAAAGCTAGTGGGAACCAATAAATCTCCACTAAAACTCAAAATTCAGGGGGCAGCTGCCCCCTGTAATACACTGGGCCCACCCCTGGTTATGTCCTGATTTTTCTCACAAAACCTTGATAATTTTTTTTTGCTTTTTGGTTTTAAATCAATATGGTCCTGTAAGTATGTATATATATTACAGTTATCATAACCGTATCATCTGTTTGATTTGGTTTGTTCGAAAGTTTGTTTTTTGTTACTGGATCAAAAATAATTTAGCAAGCTGTTATTTTTTTATTGAAACCGCAAATCAGATTTTTAAAAAAAATATATATCCGATTTAAACATGCTCTTTTTTTTTTTTTACGCAATCAGTGAGAGAATTGAGAGTAATAGACTATAGGTCACATGCTCAGCTACAAATTTAAAAATGGACTTATTTGGTAATTTGAATAAGGAAAGGGAAAATAAGAAAGTTCACTTATATCTAAAATAACACAAGAGATTAAGCTTTCTTAAGACTTAATCTGATTTCTTTAGTTTTTTTAGCTGTCTAATTCTGTCAAACACCAATTTCTTAGCGCGGATTAAATCACATTTTTTTAGTCTCTTTTTGTTCAAATCTTAATTCTCTGTCCGGATTTTAAAACACATCTATTCTTTTATTTAGCTTCCTTCACTTTCACTCATAAATTAACACAACTGAACATCAGTTTCTTAATATTTCTTAAACTCCTAATCTCTTGTTGCTAAATAACCCTACAAAGCATAACCGAAGGCACATGTTATCTTTTGACTACGTACATATGTGGGTTAGACAAAACTTTAGCACAGGTCTAGGTCTTCTACTATTTTCGTACTAAGATACACTGATAGTCATATAGTGTATATGTTTTGGATATCTAACATGGCATCATCATATTTTTTTATGTTTTATTCATCTAATCTTAGCACCACTATACATGAATTTATGTTGCTTTCAGGACTAAATTGTGGATCGTTAGTTAAACCGTACCTCTCAATCAGGATTCAGCACTTGTGACATTTATGGTTTTGAATTCAGTCCACACACTATTACACATGTCAATTTTATTTGATAGTAGTAGGTCATTTCGCCATCTATAAAACTTTAACAATCGTGTAGTGTTCCAGCCTTCCATGTGTCCACACACTATATATGTTGATGTTTGGCTATGAAGTAAGTGGAGCAAACCACTTATTTCATATTTAAACCCAAATGAGGAGTAAAATAAAAGAATTAAGACATATTAATATGTGAGTTAATCTGAAACAAATTACTCCGCATATTCCGATGTATTTACTTCCTCCGTAGTTCACATACACTTTATCCTTAAAAGTCACTGTCAAAAATAAAAATTTATTTTTTAACATCTTACTCTTTAAACTCAAGTAATTTAAGTTGTTACTTAAGCTAACAAGTTATAAAACATGAGAAGTAAAATGACGTAAACAATCTAATTTTCTTTAAATCTATAACAACAACAAAACATGATCAATGCTAGTTGAAACTGGAAATCTGTTTGTAGAGAAAGGCTTTGGAAAGCCGTGCAAGCAATTTTTGTTTCTAGTATAGAGGAAAGATGGCGAAATGGGCCTAAAATGCGTCAAAAAATGGCCTTTATTTATTAGCCTTTTTTTTTTTAAATGTCACCGTGTTACCATAATAGGTAATTAGCATTTATTTAGCATGTCCAACCCATTAAAATTGAATGAGATTCGACAAATCTTAAGGGCAAATTTTTTGAAAAAAAATCAGCAAAGAATAAAATTTTCTTTAAATTTCATTATGTCTTTGTACAAGAGACTTAGCTTTTGAATTTAGTAATAATTTAAAGCATAACAGCAGCATTTCATAAAAAAAAATACAGGCATGACTAG
Source organism: Carex arenaria (assembly GCA_964058825.1). Lineage (NCBI taxonomy): Eukaryota > Viridiplantae > Streptophyta > Magnoliopsida > Poales > Cyperaceae > Carex > Carex arenaria. The sequence goes on from CAXKVW010000127.1 coordinate 1,102,985, forward strand.
GCTTAAATCTGTCTTGTAACATTTCAGATAAATGTTGCTAATCTTCAGGAGCACCAAATCAAATAGCATTAATAAAAAGGTGCGCGCGAATTAATTTTTAATCCGATTCTGACAAATTTAATTGTTCTACAATCAAATTAATGCATTCTTGTATAAATTTGTGTACTGGCATTTTGTTTATGTAACAGAAAGCAGTCGGTCGGATTTGCAAATTCTTATCAAATTTCTCTTTTCAATCAATCTGCAAGTACATAATCTTATCTGCAACTGTCAACTACTAGCAACCATTTAAATGTTTGATCATGGCAAAGAGAGAGGAGAGAGCACACTTGATACTCTTGAAGCTAATTAAATAATGTTTATTACTAGGTAGCTTGCACAAACCCAGCATCTCTACAGTTGCTAGTACCTCAACAAAGTGCACAGAATCAAAATCTCAAGGAAAAACACAAATTCCAGGTACAGCACCGCCTAATTGCACAAAATTTTAAGAGAAGAAAAGAAACTAAGAAAGAACAGCCATGACATCTGATACTCTGAGAGCAATATAGTCGGCACCATCAGCATCCTTGAATTCACTTCCAGCATACTTGGAGTACATAACAGTGCTTCCCGGGCTGATATCAATGGGTTTTCTCTTTCCATCTTCATCTAGGGATCCTGGTCCCACTGCCACAACCTATCATCCCATACCATAAATATTTAATCCTACTGATGCTGCACGGGATAGACCTACTACTTTTATACAAGAGGTGGCAAATAACTTGTTCGGGTTGGATTTGTCGGGTTATGTTGCATGTCATTCATGTAACTCACTATTTCAGGCTTTATGATGCTCAGGTTCAAGTTCATTGTGTAAATTTGTTTTCCTATTATGCATATTCTGATCTAGGTTGGTTCAGAATTTCAGATTTTGGTCATTCAAGGCTTACTACATACCAGAGTGAATTCAGAAAAATTTGGGGTACTCAGATTTTGCAAGCACCCAGGTAGTAACATCCACTTCTAATACCAAAACTCAGCCATGACTGACAAACATAATTTGCTCCCGCAAACCATAAACATAGCACAAAAGCACAGTACGGAGTAGCTTATAGAGGAAAAATAATATAATAACATGGCATACAGTTCCAACAGAAGGCCTTTGCTTCGCTTGCTCTGTCAAAATCAATCCACCAGATGTTTTTTCTTCAGCCTCTGCAACCTGTGAGAAAGAGAAGCAGAGAAATGGAAACTAGTAAGAACCTACAAGCAATGACACATAAAATTTAAAAGAAAATATAATTCAAACACATTAAATTTTTAGTTACTTGATTCACATTGCAACATTCGCTATGAATACCAGGCGCCCATCTAACAAGTTACAAGGATAAAAAGGAAACCAAGAGAACAAATCCAGTACCGCATTAGTATCTTAGATTAACCAAAGAGTACCTTAATAAGAACACGGTCACCAAGAGGCTTGAGATCCTTTATATCGTCTGACTCAAGGATACCAATAATGTCATCTTCCTTCAATAATAAGTGATTGGTTCCATCAAATTCAAGCTCCGTACCAGCAAACTTTGAGTATACTACCTTATTACCCTCCTGTCATTTCACAGTACATAAGGAAGAGAAAAAGATCATACCATTAGCCCAAGTGAACAATTTAATTTACATACATGACGTAAACATACATTAGATAAGTACATACCTGAACAGAGAGATCAACTTTGGTACTACCAATTGTGATACCGTCTCCAGTGGCAACAACTTCACCTTCGTGCGACTTTTTCTGGGCAGTGGTAGGGAGATAGAGGCCTCCAGTTGTCTTGTCTTCTCCTGACTTTATTTTGACCAAAACTCTGTTCCCTACTGGCTTTATTGATGTGTACTAAACAACAAAAGAAAAATTAGATTAAGATGCAGAAATTATGAACATAAACTTAAGTTATATTTAATTAATCCATATAAATGTAAGTTAACTAGGTTTCATAATAAAACTGGGATTCCATCTTTTTAACCAAAAATTAATTCATATAAAGTTATTAAAATACACATAAAATATCAGGTTTCCATATCTCTATCAGAAATTCTTGGTCGGGGATCTAAACCTAAGAAGAAAGGCACATGACTACATAGTAGAAATATTATATGCTCAGGCAACAGATTAAAAGATCTCATCACAGTCTACCTGCTACTGTACTGTACCGAATCACACTAAAAGAATAAAAATGTGTAGAATTAGAATGATCTGATATGGGTGTGGCAACCCAGCCTATTCATTCCTCTCTGGGATAGGAATCATTTTGTACCAAGTTTATCAGACTGCAAGTAGTTACCAAGTTCTTCACTTGCTGCCCATTCAGAGCTAAATTTAAGTATTCAACTTAACCATATATAAACAAGGATATAAAACTTCTAATCATATGACTTTAGTGATCTGACCTGATACAACAGGTCAGTATGCATTACCTATTTAATGCCCCAAACATAAAATTATCAATGTAATTATACATAAGAAGTATACTTTTCAATAACTATCTGACAAAATGTACAAATAGAATGAACTTTAATGAGATATTATCTTTTCTTAATATCCTTTACTCACTGAAATGAAAGGACTGGATTTGTTGGAACCAAAACCCAATCAATTAAACCATTGACACATGTAGTCCAAACAAAGTCCTGGCCCGTACTGAAATGAGTACTGACTAATCCTGAAACAGATCATTCACTCTGTTTATTTTGTTTCTCAGATACTGTGCAATTTGTCAGTTGTCTAGATTCGTTGTAAACGTATTACAGTGCTGAATGCTTGTACCTGTAAAACCTCTTAACATTTTGAGAAATTGGTCCAACACTACAGTGAAAAAACAGCTAGGCTACTCCAAGGTAACTTATCAGTAAGCAATACAGACAAAAAGCAAAGCAAGTACCTTTGGAGCTATCACAGTAGCTGCCTTCACGACCAGAGGTTTACTGTAGCTCATCTGTGAGCGCCTGAGTGTTAGCGAAGAAAAGCGGAGGCCTTTGATTGATGGAACCGAAAGAGGTACGGTCGCCATTTCTATTGCAAAGGTTTGATTAGAGATCCGAGTTGTACGAGTAAAATGTAGAGGAGAATACACTTATAAGTAAGGTAGGAGGATAAGAGAGCGGAGAAGAAGCTTCTGGAAAGGTCATGGAGGGTCTCCGATGGCGCTTCTTGAATTTAACGGGCCGAGTTTAGATTAAGCCCAATGGATCCATCAAAACCTTACATTTTAGAAATTAGTATTTCTTAAGCGAGCAAGATTCTAATAATACGGTAGCTGTTAATATAGAAAATTCAGTTAGCCCAATGGATCCACCCATTTTATTGTCGTAAAAAAGGAAAACATTACACAAAAACTCATGTACTGCAATAGTAAATTCAGTTAACGCATTGTGCAAATTTTATTCCGCAATAAACAGCAGCAAGGTGGTTCCTTTGCATTCTCAAAACATTCATCTACACAAAAGCACGAGCGTGCACACATGAAAGTTAACAGTGCTTAAACATATAAGAAAAACAGAACCAAGCATAAATATTCAACCAACATAATTTACTCAACAACCGAGTCCTTTGCACAGTACCTAAGCAAATTCCTAAACACGAACTAGCAGTGGAATTCAATAAAAAGATAAACATCAACAATATTATACAGAAAGTGTCTTGAATCAAATATTTCTAAAATAATAGTATCCAAATTAGATTGTCACCGACTACTACTAAAAATTCTATTAACAAGTCCATCCAAGATCAAGAATTTGCAAATTTAATCCTTTGTCAGACCTTGATACACTCCTGCAAAATACCGAAAACAACAGTTGATTATTTCATGTGCGCGAGGCGTGCAACAGGAAAATGCCGCTGCTGTGATTTAAATCCTTTCCAATTCTGTATATACAAGAAAGATTGCAATTGCTAAGAAAAAAAAGGGCATATACAAAACTAGGTTCATAAATGGTTGACCTGGTTTTAGGTGGAACCAAGGAAGGCATGGTGCATATTCGCAACTGGAGAATCCTGTAAACAGAACCACACAAAAATTATTGTTTATTAGTATAGCAATCTTACAGAAAAAGAAGTCATTTTTCTTACAAAACATGAATAGCATTGATGCTTAGTATTTGTTATAGAAATGCAAATAGTAGCAAACCGATACTGTTATAACAAAACTAAACACCAATATGGCCAAATTCTATAAACAAACTAAGATTCAAAGACTCCATTGAGCCATGGGGTAGGCATCAAATAAGCACCAGTAAGCATTAACTGCAGAAGTAATCCCTAACGTAACCATATTCATATTCAAATTATAGTCAGGAACATTAAGCTCAATTTAACCCCAACTAAGTGTCAAGTAGCTTCAATTGTGCAATGCAGCCTTAATTAAACCCAATTGAGCTGCAACTGCAAAATTAAGCCTTTTGTCAGTAACTCTCCCCAATTTTAACCCAATCATAACCCATTAAACTTCAACGGTGCAACTCAGCCTTAAATTTTAAACCAACTGAGACTCTAAGCCTTGGATAAATCTCAATTTAGAGCAATTAGTTCCTAAATTACCTGGGACCTATTCCCCTGGCTTTCCCCAGCTCTTGCATCCTTGCTCCACCTCTTCAAAAAGTATTTTGGAGGCAACTCCTTTATATTTTTGAAATCAAGCACCTTGAGCACATGGCAGCATTGGATTCCCATAAACTCATACTTCCTACAACTACACAGAGCCGAACAATCACTCGCATTGTATCTCACAAAGTGCTCTTTAGGCCGCTCTGCAACTGCAACTCTATACTCAGAGATCGTTCCCACCTCACAGGTGGTGTACAGAACCGAGTCCATGAACATGTCAAACTCCTTCCTAAACACATCAAACACCACTGGCGTATATATATTTGCTGCTTGTTTGAGAAGCTTGGCTGGTGGGATTCTGGGAAGACTCTGGCTTGCATAAAAATCAGCTTGTAATTCGGCATATCTGTGCTCATCTACCACCCTTTCATAGTTTTTAAAGAAAGACAGGAGATCCATTTGTGGGTTAAGAAACTTTTTGAGGGTATTTGTGAGACTGTCACACTGTAAGGAGGTGGTTATATCAGCCGAGAATATGTGCCGACCATATGCCAAAGCCCACTTATCTCTCTCATCATACAGCTTGATTAACCATTCATTGTGCCTCAGGTCATACTTCTCTAACAACGACCTCCAACCAAATAGAAAATCCTCTTCATCCTCTGACTCGAAGAGACACCGGGAAAACTCTTTATTAAAGGTTTTTGAGCTCTGGAATACGTGACTAATCTTCTTAAGTGAGTTCTGGTACACATGCCAGGGACAGACCCTGTGAGTAGTACCAGGCCAAGATGCTGCCATGGCTGCACTAATCTGCAATGACATGTCAGTAAATGCAGTATTAGGTTGCTTCCCATGCATTGTAATCTTGAAGGTATCAAACAACCACTTGAAGGATTCATAAGACTCATCGTAGAGCAATGCAGAGCCAAAAATTATGGTTTGTTTATGGTGATTAACACCCAGAAACAGTGCTAATGGGCGCCCGTACCCATTAATCTTATGAGTAGTATCCAAACAGAGCACATCCCCAAATGCACTAAAGTCCGTGCGCGATTTTGTATCAGCCCAGAAAAAGTTTGTCAGTTTATCCTCCTCATCAACCTGAATTGCATAAAAGAAGGTGGGGTTATCGAGCAGCATACTCTGTAAATACTTCAAAATTGCCATTCCATCCCCCATCTGTATAGGAATTGACCGCTTTGACGGTAAGTAGTTCGAGTACTCAGCCGGAAGGAAATTAACACTCCTTATCGGCCCCACTGGCCGGGTAACAGGCGGCGGTAAAGTCTTAATTGGCGTGGGACCAGAGTGACCCGTCCCTTCATCCGACAACTCACCTGAATCATTTCCCGGTTGATACTCCATAAGAATTCTTTGTGAGCGCAACATGTGCATGGTACTAGGTGGAGCCAGCTGGTGGTTATGATCTGCTTTAAAATCAGTAACACGATAGCGGGTCCCCTCAATCAGCTTAATGACCATGCGGGCCGGGCAGCCAATGCGGGTCTCAAGACGAGGCTTCTTGGCCTCAAGGGACTTCTTGTCCTTGTTGTAGCCCTCACGAGAGCAGACAAAGCAGCGCACATTGATGACGCGCTCAGTTGAGGCCTTGTCTTTCCGGGAAGTAGACTTGCGCACACTGAATCCCACATGACCTGCGTAGCGATTGTAGAACTCATAGGCCCTGTCTTCTGTCTCAAACTCCATGTTGAGCTCCGGAAGGAGCTTTGACAAGGAGGTCTCATCAGGAGCAATCGGAGTGTCAATTCTCTTCCTTATCTTGCCCTATAGAAATTGCATGTTAGAAAGGTGAATAACAAGAAAAAGAATGTATGTGGGAAGGCAGAAAAACATGTGTCGGTAAACACATACCCATTATGTTATTACATGCTGATTTGAGATTCTTTGCAGTTATAATTTTCTCTTTATTTATCTAATTATTAATCTACAGTAATAGAATCCCATGACACTGACATAGTATCGTAATCTTAAAAACATTTCCAATACCAAAGTACAAGTTAATAACATGTTCTTGGACATGATTCTATGACCTTTAGAAGTTGATGCTATTGGAGTGTCATCTCATAATGCATCAACGATAATTAAATTAAAACTATTGAAAAGTTCAACATGTTCGAAGGTACCACACAGATCATGTATATAAATGTTGGATCTCAAATTCAAACTATATATGACGATTGCCGAGATTGTCAAATTTAAAAATAAAAAAAAAACAATCTGAGGGTCCACTCAGCAGTTTTCACTTTGTCCACAGTGCAAGTATGTTATTCTAAACTGACCAATCAGTTACACCATAGATAACATTAGCTCAAGTATAAACACAAAGAAAACAACAGGAGCAAGAGAAGCTCAAGATGCCACAGTACAGGTTGGTGCCCAGCCCTATCAGGCTTGGTTTTAACCTCAATGAGAGCCCAACTTGTAAAATAAATAAAGCAGAAGAAAATAATGGCTTAAGAAGTAATATAAAATAATAACGAGGAAAGAATCACAGCACACCTTTCGCCAGGCAATGCCACATGCATTGCAAAGAGTCCTTGGCCCGTCAGGCCCCCGACGCATGTGGGGTGTTCCAATCTGAGTGATGCCACACCGCAAGCATCTGATACAGTCAAATAAAAAAATTGCACCAGAATAATCAGCAGAAAAGAAAGGATAAATATAACTTGATGTAGTGTTTGGTAGCACTTGGATGCTATTAGGGTTTTTGATGTAGAAAGGTTAAAGATGACTAGGGCTTAACTTTTGGAATAAAGAGAGGCAGCAGAGCGAGACGTATGAAATACATTAGATAAGAACATTGAGATGCACATAAGAATCACTCTAAAAGAAAAAAAAAACTAATTTTTTTTATTCATCATGACTTAGAATTGGATAAGTTTCCAAAAAGAGAAGCTATATTACAACAGTATTGAACAATAGAATCATAACTTAGAAAGCAAATATTTACCTTAATTTTCTGGCAGCGTTTGACTATCTAAGACTATTCTGAGATTATTATATTTGTAAGTTACACTGAGACTCTATTCCAATATCAGATACGTTACCCTCAGACTGAAATTTAACTGTCATATTTAAATCGTTACCCTCAGACTGAAATTTAACTGTCATATTCAAATCACATACGTTACCCTGAGACTCTTTTTAACCATCATATCCATATCTGCTGAGCATTCAATACAAATACAAATATACACAAAAAATATGCTTACAATACGTATCAGCTTGTGTATCAAATATTTTACTTCATTATACTTGAGACGTAGAGTCTTCAATAAATCCGGTTCCAGGCAGATGTTTGAACCAGTCAGCCACAGAGGATCCAACTATTGCACTTGAGGAAAGCACATTCAAGTCCACCTGCCTACCCCAGGTATATAACCCTAGGTAATGCTTCTTCTCTTTTGGCAAAACAAATGTGGAACTAATATAATACAGACCGGAACTGCTGTGAGATCCCAAAAGCTTTAAAGGAATTGACTATTTTTTATTTTGCTCCCTGAAATATTGCAAATTATATTGTCTTTCTTTTGCTTTTGGTTCCTCTCTTTCTCCCGCATATCACCCATATTTCTGTTTTCACACTTTAAAAAAAATAGAATAAGTTCGTAATTTTTTAAAAACGTTTGGCATCATTTTACAGCAGGGTGCTATTTAATATGTTAAACAGTTTAACCGCTATTGCCATATAACACATGACGCCATTAGAAAATTTTAACACCAAGGATCAAAACCGTGTAATCGGTTTAGTTGTGTTTTCTAACTTGCATTTTCTTATCTTAAGAATTAACAACATATATGAGTATATTCTGAAATTTCAGTATTGGAAATAATAAAATATATATGTATTGATAATCCAAATCGTATAAGTATCTTATTCCTATCCAGGCAAAATATCCTAAAATAATGATTTAAAATGAAATAAAGAATAAATTAAAGCAAAAATTAAAAGAAACTTTCCCAAACAAACTTAGCAAATCGTTCAGGCTTATATAACAAGGAATTAATGCAGCAAATTTATCAAATCAATTATTAGTTTAAACACAGTTATGACATATTAATCGACTAACTTTTAATGAACCTAAGTTAGAGTTAGATTTGGACGCAACCAGGGAACAATCATAAATTGTATCAGACGAATATTAAAATTCACAATATTTTGAACATTCCTAAAATTGAGTCTGAAAAACAGAAATAGATAAAAACAATAGAAAGGGCACACTTCATCTCTAACCTCACCAATTATACCCCCTCGACTCGAGATTATTTCAATCAACAAATAGACCCTCAAATAACTTATTTCTGCACTGAAGTAAAATTGACGCTAATTAAAATTTTACTCATACTATGATAAACTAAATGACCAGAATTCGACCTATGCCTTTATACATATTACATCAACATATGCAACTACAATGGTTGAATCATTTATTGACTGATTATAAAGCAGCATCCTCCTTTTACCACCACACTCAATCTCTAATTACTGTTAGGATGCATTTGATTTGGAATTTGATTGATTGAAAATTCGAGTCATTAGGCATGAGATAGCAAGTTGTCATTTCCTGTGAATTGCACCTCTCATTATCTCTTTTGTTCCCACCAAATAGAAATGGAAATACAAAACAAAAAATCAATTACAAATCTGCTCTTGTTGTGCCTCTCTTATTTCAGAACTTTTACTACAAAAAAAGGGACAAACAAAACAACAGTAAGGGAGAACATAATTAATATTCTACGATGATTATTTAAGGATTTCTACACCTAATTACCAAAGTGCACACTAATCACCCTTCCCCATAGTTACACCTAACAGGCATTTCTCATGTCTCTGTAATACAAGGGCAATGATGCCACAAGAAACTATTCTTCCAGGGCTATTTAACGGTTTCTAATACTAGATGACCAGAAGCGCACATGCTAATTTACTCCCCAAGTACGCCTGTGCTTGCCCAACCATGTCATAGAAGCACGAACAAACAAAGATTAATACTTGTTTCGTACCTGTTTTGGGCCTCAACAGTCTCATCACCATTGTTGCGAGGGTAGTCGAGATCATGCTCTTGCAATTGCTGTTCCCCTCCACTGTCATCAGCCGGAACCATGTGCAACATCTTTCCTCAGTTTTATCTTCCCCTTTCTTCAATCTATCTCACCTCAATTCATCCTTCTGGAGAAACATAATTGGCGAGAATCTGAGGTAAGATTAAGTAGCAGCTGGATACAAGAAAATGGAACCAAAGTTGGTCACTTTAGAGAGAAGAGTAATTCTTTCTCTTTTTACATTTTATCTTCAGCAACTAAAATATAAGATGGCTTTCAATTCTTTTATCTACACTTCCCGCCAACAAGACAATAATAGGACAAAACTAAGTTATTTTCTTTCGTTCCTCTCTCCTTCTCACCTTTAAGTTGCTAACCACACAGATTCGAGCAGCACTCCGAAAAAAATTCAAATGAAAACACAATAATTGGAGCTTACGAGGTCAAAGAGAACCACGAACTGGAGCTTCGCTTCACCAATTACTGGTGTATTATTTTCCTTAAAAATATTGGAACTTTAGGGTTTTCGAGAGGGAAAGGGGGGGAAAGGAGATTTTAGGGTTTTCTATCGCACTAGAGGGAAGAACGTCGTGAGACGGATTGGATCAGCTGAGACGAAGGATACTAAAAAGGGACTGTACGACTCTATTGAAATAGAAATTATGAAGCGGGTTGTTTTCCTGTGTCTATTAAAACCGCTACGCAGTTATTGTCAAGAGAACGCAACAGCAGATTCTCTGTCCAGAGAGAGTGCAATAGGTCCCGAGGTCTCACGGGATCGGACCAGGAAGTAGAATATTCTCATCCTCTGAGATATCTCAAACTTTGCGTGACTTTTTGGAATATCTCCATCGTTCAAATACATTGTGCACGAATCTCAACGCTCAAATAATACTGGTCCCCAACGGTTCCCCGAATGGATACCGGACACGTCGGTCACGCAAAAATTGAGATATCTCAGAGGATACGTACCCGGAAGGCCGGAAGTAGATGGATATAAACTTATAGAGTGATGGGTAAAGATTTTAACAGAGCAGTTTTGGTTTCATGCAGCGTCCGAACCATATACAGGATACAGCGCTGTTTTGATTCTCCGTGCGCTGCGTGAAGTCGAAACTACTCTTTAAGATATTGCTTATTTGTTATCAAGTCCGTCATTCTTATATTTTCAAATTCAGGTGTACATATCGCTTCTTCTCTGGTTGCCTCCGTTTTTTCATCGGATTTCCAGGACTATTATTTCTTTCCTGTGCCTACAGGAAGTTCATAGAGGCTGATAGGGTCATTTTTACCTTCCTTCTTTCAAGTTTGTTTGTAAGGAATTTTAGAGTTTTAAATGATAAATAATAGATATAAGATTAATAATAATAGAAAAAAAAATTAGGCTAGAACACACGATAGTGAGTTCGGAAAATCTTAGTCAAATTTCGAATATGCAACCTCTTACAAAAAACATTATTTTTGTCATTTTACATATATTTGTTTTATTCATTTTTTTCAATATAAATTTTTCAGACAGTCTGAAATTTATGATAAAATATAAAAAATGCATAAGATGTTGAGCAATGTGCAAATTCCAAGGATTTGACTTTTATAATAGTGTAAGATGTACATTGCGCCTTTAGACCTTTTTATATTTTCTTTTAGAAAAATGAGGTAATTTTGAGAAAAGAACCAAAAGAGGAGAAACTAAAAAATAATGGAAGTAACGGCAAAAGATTGTAGCAAAAAATATAAATGTGTATTTAGTATTTATAGTTCAATTCTACTCTGTTTTAAGTTTTTTCCTCCTTCCAAACTTGAACCATTACAAGCATTGACAAATTAAGAACTTAGAAATTTCATAATATAGTTTTTGTAGAAATCATATTTTTTGTGCGCTAATAATGCCTTTTTAGTTGGTGGCAAGTAGGTTTAAATTTTAAATTTTTCGAAGGAAAAGATGTTCGACAGTGAAATCGAAAAAAAAGTGAATGCTTAATTTTTTTTAAGGAGATCTTTAAGCTAAACAAATGTTTAAGCCATAATATGATTTAAGAATTTGAACAAGCTTAAAATAATGAGCAAAATAAAGCCTAAAAAAAGAGGTTTTAAATTTTGTAAATTATCATGTGTTTGACAAACTTAACATTCCTCAAGCTAAAGAACTCTAAAAAGAATACGCTGAACGGCTTCATTATACTTTTTTATTCTTCCATTGCAACTTGAATCATTGTATCAGCAATTTCGCTACATAAAATTAAATGCATCAGGTCAGAATGATACTGGTACTGTGGTACAGCACATGTAACAGAAAGGTATACATACTGGCATGAATTAGATGCTTAAACATGCATACAACTTCAATTAGAACACTAAACAAGGATGATTGTTAAATGTTAAATTCACCATTAATTGACAAACTAGTGATTATGTAGCAAACCCTGTCTGACATTGTATCAGAAATAGCATGACAATAGTTTGTTTTTTGAAGCAACTGGAATAGTCTGAAAAAGAGAAGCTCAAGATTGGAAGAAACAACAACAACAAAAAATGGCTTCCATCTGAGAAATTAAAATTGAATTATAAACTGTCGTCGTCCTCATAACCACTAAGACCGACTCTTCTAGACCCGGGAAAAATTCTTTTCTTTCCCTTCTTTTTCTCTTTCTTCTTCTTCTCCATCTCTTCTTTCTCGAATTTCTCTCTTGCTCTTTTCTGTAGAAAATCTTCCACTCCCAAGTATATCACCTGTAACAAAGTTGCGCATGTAGATATAACCCAGTAGAAAAATTAAAACAGATAGAAAGAATGTGTTAATTTGAACATATGAACTACAAATACCCCAATTGTGAGAACACAGAGGACTACAAAGGCGATAAGCAAAAGAGAAGAGATGATCGTAGACACAATTCCATCATCGGACGCGGCGGGAACAATTTCCTGCGCTTTGTCCAAGGGAACCTGACTAGGCGCTATCTCTCCAGTGGCTGCGCGAATTGGAGTTCTCTGTGGAAGTGTGGTGAATTTCCATCGGAAGTTGTTCGATTGGAGAGCTGAATTGAGGAGCTTGGGAGTGAGAATGGAGTGATAAGGTCTTGGGGGAGGAAAGAGAGGAGGGAGACGAAGGAGAGAGAGAGGTGTCGCGGTGGCCATGACAATGGCGTGGAATCATCCGATGTATGGAGCTATCATCTCTTTTGCCATCCTCACGATTTTCTCATCTCATCCGTGGAGCGTAAAGAGGCCAGAAGGTTAATTAATTAGAATTCAGATCCAGCGCAATTAGGGGTACACCATTTTAGCCGTTTAGTATCCTGGATCAGTATCCTCTGCGGAGTTTTTATCTACAGAGCTGTGCAGAGCTGATCGAACGGTTCAGATTTACTCTAAGTCGGTGAGTGCTCGGATGATAGAGGGGACAGTCATAATTTTTCTTTGAGATTTATATCAAAATTTTATTTAGTCCGTCCGATCAAAATGAACGGACCAGATTAAAAGAACTGCACCTGCGGAGCTCCGCAGGTGATGTGATTCCTTAGTATCCTATCCGAAAACACAGGTAAGAATTTTTTTTTGTTAGCTTATCGAGCACAGGATGCAGAGATAAGAAAGGTAACGATTTTTACTGTTATCTTATCTGATTTTGTATAAGATAATTTTTAAAATATAATTATATGTATAGATATATATTTGTGTGAAGATGATACATGACACAAATTTGTATTTAATTAAATTTTTATAATACAAATTAGTTGCATTTATTATTTATTTTTTTCTTGTTTTGAAAAATATTTTATTGAAAGCAAAAATCAAAATGTCAATAATATTTTTCTATCCGTTTATATAATTCGTACAGTATTTGAAAAAACGGATAAGAGTAAAAAAAAAATTGTTATCATAACGGATACGGATATGAAAATGTCTACACCTAGCCGATATCAAACCCGTTGACACCCCTAAGCACAATACCGGATAGCATGAGATATAAGATCTAAGTCGTCAGTTGTAACCTGGCACAAATCTCATATCTCATTGTTTTCCTTAATTGCTTTTTCTAAATAAAAAAATTAATGTTTAGGGATAGTTAAAAATAAGTAAGGTTTAAGATACTTTTTTAGTTGGATCCTTCTAATTGTACCCAAGGATTTGTACCCACTTTTTACCCAAATCAACTGTCATTTGACTGGCAGAAATGCTGTAACTATAAAATATAAATACTGTAACAGACAATATCGAATACTGTAAAAGATGGGATCAATTTAAAAAAAAATAACAACTTCCAACATCTTTGTACATTCAACTTGTTGTACTTTGATAGTTAATGACAGTTAACTGTACTTTATTGTACTTTAAAAACTGACAACTTGTGTACTTTTCCCTTCTAGAAGTTTTTATTTTTTACAAAGTTTTTTCTATCGTTCTAGAAGTTTTCAATATTACTTTTTTTTCGTATTTTTTAAAATTTATCATTTTTTTTATTTTTTTAAATAATATCTAAAAATTACAGTTTCAAACTATCAAAATTGAATATGGTAAAAAATAGCTACGTAAACTGCAAAAATAACAACAAAAACAATATAAAATGAATACTGTAACAATGACAATCAAAACTCTAACAAATATTATAAACAAACATAACTTTGTCCAATCCACAACGATATTCACAGTGATAAACTAACTAGAAAAATAATATTTTGTCCAAGAAACATTCTCCAGCAAACAACATTACAAACTTTGTCCAAATAACAAACTTTCTCCAGCAAACAACAAACACAAATTTTGAAACAAATTTCTTAGACTAAACTTATTTGATATTCATTGTTCGGATGCGTAAGAAGTTTCATCGCTAGAATAAGACGCTCTTTTGATATATCTTCTTGCAATACAAAATATAACAAATCTTACAATTAAAACTACAAATATTACAAAGAAAATAATTCTGCAAAAACCAATACTGTAACAAATGCAAACAAATACTATAACAAATGACAACCAATACTATAACAAATCTAAATCAATACTACAACAAATCTAAACTCAATACTGTAACAAATGGAAATAATACTATAACAAAGGTAAAACAAAACTGTAACAAATTAAATCAATACCATAACAAATTTAAACCCAATACTACAACAAATCTAAACCCAATACTGTAACAAATGAAGACCAATACTCTAACAAAAGTAAAACAAAACTGTAACAAATGCAAATAGATACTGTAAGAAATCTAAACCAAATATTACAACAAATCTAAATTCAATACTGGAACAAATGAAAACCAATACTGTAACAAAGGTAAAACAAATAACAAATTGAAACCAATACTGTAACAAATTTAAATCCAATACTAAAACAAATCTAAACCCAATACTATAACAAATGGATACCAATACTCTAACAAAGGTAAAACAAAACTATAACATATGCAAACCAATATTGTAACAAATATAAAACCAATACTATAACAAATCTAAACCCAATACTGTAACAAATGGAAACCAATACTGAAACATAATAATTCAATAATACTATTAAATTTGAAAACTAATACTGTAACACAGGTAAAACAAAACTGTAACAAATGAAAACCAATACTGTAACAAATATAAATTAATGCTACAACAAGTTGACAGCTAACATATTAAATCAGATCAGATCAGACTCGAAGTATTACCAGATCATATCAGAATCTATCATTTAGATAAATAATCTTGTACAACTAAGTAAAAATAATTAATAATCACGGATCTAAATATATCTATTCAGATTCATATCTAAATTTGTCAATCGTTAATCACAAAAATCAAAACAAGTCAGAGTTCTAACAATTTCTTTTAGGAATTTTATCGAACAAGTCAAATGCATATTCAGTTTAATTAGGTTTCAGATTAGATCTGCCAGGTTCTTAACCTGACGTTGAAAAAGTAATCTATTTAGATCTATGAAGATCAATAACAAATACTTAAACAAATGAAAAATAATACTGTAACAAATGCAAACTAATACTGTAACAAATGCAAACCCATACTGTAACAATTGCAAACCAATAATGTAATAAATGCAAACAAATACTGTAACAAATGCTGTAACAAATGCAAACCAATATTGTAACAATTCTAAACCAATACTGTAACAATTTTAAACAATTTTAAAATAATTACGAATCATAGCTTCTATTTCCATCTCTTTATTAGAAAAAAAATTAGCAAGAGTATGTCAGGACAAGAGAAGAAGAGATCAGTAACTAGGATTTTAAGATCTTGTACCTAAAATCGACGATAGCCACGCGAGAATTGCAGATCTGTCCGCCAATGAACCGCCACCACGCGAGGATCTTCGCTAGACCGGAAAGTGAAATTAGGTCACAAGAGAGTAGATAGGGCGACATTTGAGCCGACCGATGGCCTGATCTGTCTTTCTGATCAAGAATCCCGATCAGATCAAGAACCTTATTTTAGACTCGAAGTATTACTAGATCATATCAGAATCCGCTAGAAGCAACAGATCAGTTGCGATATGGCTTGTCGAATACATAGAGCGCAATAACAAAATTTTGATTATGACTTGTGTGAGATTTCAAAGGAAAAATTAAATTATTATGGCACGGAGAATAAAAAAAACAACACCTAAATGTTGATATCCGAGAAAAGCCTTAAAATACTCATATCTTTCTAATTTTACTTGTACTCACCGAATTCAATCATGACGAGTAGCTCTTGGATGCGAAAGTGATGCGGTTCCACGAATAAGCCTCTAGCGATTTGATCCTTTGAAAATCAAGCTATTAATGTATATCAATTGATTTCCTGCTAAGAGCTTTTTCGAAAAAATAAATGATTTGCTGCTATAGCAATCAGCGTCGCCAGATGCCAAACTTTCTATAAAAATCAATTGATTTCAGCGGAGGATGTTAAACACCAAATCTTATTGCGGAGAAAAAAAGAGAACGCATGCACTAAAACAAATAGATCTGTTTTGTTGAACCGTTGACAAGGATGATGACGATGACGATCTGATCAGACGAAGATGGTCTAATCGGAGCGTTGATTGATTTGACGATGACGATTAGTTTTGGAGAGGAGGAAATGGATACTAAGGTGGCATTGGTGCTGGAATTTTAGGGGTGAATAGATAATAGGTGTTTTAGAGAGAAGGAAATATGGAATTAGAAACGGAGAAATATTCTTAAATAAACAAAACATAAAGGCTGACGGTTAAAAGCAGTTGAAATCTTATCTGAAATGTCTGGGTACAAACTGGGTAAAAAGGATTGGGTATAGAAACCTTTTCTGTTTTTAGTTTATTCTAATATATTGAGTTATATATCTTTCTTTTAAAAAAAATTAATCAGAATTTTTTTAGTAATTATTTAATTAGAAAAAATATTATTGAGAACAAATCTTTAAAAAAGAATGAATTATATAACGGTATCAATATCTGTACTTTTCTGAAAATCACATGTTGTATGTAACACATATACTTGATTTGAATTTAGATTTCTAATTTGGATTCGTCTTTTTTGAAGGACAGAAAAATTATTGTAAATTAGTATTTTCAAGAAAAATTTAGTTTGTGCTTTCATTGCTTCTTATATACCAGTACATATTTTTATCTAGGTTTTCGGAAAAAAAATCTGTTATACATTGGAAACATTGAGTAATTATAATATAGTTATGCTTGAATTTGAAATTTCTAATGAAATTCAACACTTACTGTTTGACAGCAGAATATGATGAAGATCTGTTATACATTGAAAACATAAATGTGTGTATGATATACTTGTCTTGATATTTAATTTAATGCTTCAAGTAAAGAAAAGAACTTGGAAAACTTATTGTTAGACTGTTGTCCGGCTGCTCCGTTTATGATTATGTTTCTCGAACTTTTTATGAAAATTGTTAAACTGTGTTTACTGACAATAAGAATGAGATTTTTTGGCAATGGAGCTCATCAGGTCTCTACACGCCCAGACTAGTATATGATACAATTATGGGAGGAGGGAAAATCAAGAATGCAAATTATGGTTTATGGAAATACAAGGCACTAGAGGGAAGCAACTTGGATCCGATGCCCATCGGACTCAAACTGGATTTGATGGGTTCCATAACTGCCTGATCCGTTTTAAGATCCGTGTACACGGATATAAAAACAATATGCACAAATTTTAAAGTGGATCGAACAATTATGGAATCTATCAGATCCAGTTTGGGTTCGATGGGCATCGGACCCAAGGTGCTCCCCACTAGAGACGTACACGTCTTTGGTTTCCTTGTGTTTAAAAATAAAACAATGACTCACGATGTCATGCTAAGGCGCAAGATGCGTTGTAAATTTGTAATCCTACATGTGTACTGTGCCCGGACTACCCGCTCAAAACAGCAATACATCTACTATTCGAGTGTCACTATGCATTACAGGTCTGGTTAAAGGTAAGTACAATTTTGAGATACATAATAAGATAGGTATCAGGCTCTATACAAGAGATATGGAACAGTACTCTAAGAATTATGCGGTACAGGTACCGGAATTGGAGCTCTAGAGGTCCGGTATTAATTCTGTGTACCCGCTGGCACATTTGGCATGAGAGAAATGCCAAAATCTTTGAGGGGAAATGATTGCTAGCAAACATAACAGCTGAAAAGGTGATGCGGTGCGTATTGAAGAAATTTCCGACTCAGATTTAGACGTAAACGACGGCCACACTAAATCCAAACCGATCAAGGAGTTGTATGTACAACTTGAAATCCGAACCACAAAAATTAAATGGGACGGTCTTCTAAAA